>JAJJWW010015634.1:0-339744 GCA_023531295.1 Papaver armeniacum
TGGAATTTTCAATATTTGAAAATGTAATCGTAGGATAAGTTGGACTTACGATTCTGAAATTTGAATATTACAACGATTAAGAAGGGATTGTGTCCTGTTGGTGGATAGACACAAAAAGATTTCAAATCGAGATAGTTATCAATGGTCCGATTGTACAAACAATTGCTGGCTGTTTTGTTGTGACCATTCAACAACTATAAATACAACCCTTCGACTCTTTGTCAAGCATGAAAAAAATGATCACATCTTTCTCTTGGTTGGTGTCGTGAATTGGATATCTTTACGCAAGTGATATTCAATTAGGAAGAACTAAACTGTTTTTTTATCTTGGGAGACAAATTTCTTGTGTAACTCATTGCGAGTCTAAATAAGAGAGTGCAAATATTGTCTTAAGGAAAGAGTATCCTCGACTCAAGGCTAATAATCTTTCCTTTCTAGATTAATTTCTCTCAATCTATGAGTCAAATTCTCTAACAATCTTAAGACAATAACTAATGGCTCGAGTCTTCAAGCAAAGCACCAACAACAAATGATATCGCCCGATTTTTGACAAATTCGATGGCTCTAACTTCCAGCGGCCGGAAGGGGAAGATGTTTCTTTTATCTTACCTTCTGCAAGTGCTTACGTACTAACTGACTGCACCCGAGAAAAAGAAAAAAGGAAGATGCAAATTAAGAAAAGCGAAGTGCAACTACGAGAAGAAGGCACGTGGTTCACGGGAACCCGGGAAAGGATGCCGCGGATGATGATGTTCACTTCAAGAAATGGGAACTAGACGATTTCATGTCGTGGGCATATTCTTAATTATCATCGGACATCTTATATGATGTTTATGAAGCCAACGACCCGACCATGACAAAGGAATTATGGGATGCTTTGAACCACAAGTACAAGGTAGAAGATGCTGGCAACAAAAAATTTCTAGTAAGTAAACTTTATGATTTTAAAATAATAAATGGGAAGTCTGTATTATCTCAAGTTCATGATTTACAAATCATTTGCAAAATATTATTTTATGATGGATTAAGCTTGATGAGTCTTTCAGTTTCTACTATAATCGCAAAACTTCAGTCATCATGGAAGGAATGCAGAAAAGAACTAAGCTAATCAAGGAAGAGATGTCTTTACAAGAACTTCTCAGCGTACGCAAGTTGAGGAAAATTCCGAAATCTTGAAACGGAATTATAGGAAGTTGATCCGAATGCTCATGTTGTAGAAGATAAATCCCAAAGAATTCTCATAAACGAAAGCATGATGAAAACGGTAATGATGCACCAAACAAAAGGAACAAAAGAGACAAACCAAAGGTGCTTGCGGCATTGTGGCAAGACAGGACACCTTAAGAAGGATTGTCGATTGTTGAAAAAAAGAATTGACCAAGCAAATCATGTATGAGAACCCACTAAGATTGCTCTTGTAGTTTGAAGTATTCTTAATGGATAATGACGAATGGTGGTTGGATTCGGGGAGCAACAAAACATGTTGCAAGAGACCGAATCTATTTCAGGACTATGTTGAGATTGCTGGACAAGACCTTTATATGGGCAATGCGACTCTTTTGCCAAAATTGTTGGAAAGGAAAGGTGGTTCTCAACCTTACTTAGGAAAACAACTTTCGTGATGAATGAAGTTCTCCATGTTCTGAAATTAGAAAAATCTCATGTCAGAAGTGTCCTTAACAAACATGGTTTCAAAATCTTGTTTGAATCGGACAAAGTCATATTATCTAAGGTGCAATTTATGTTGGTAAAGGTTATGTAACCAATGGAATGTACAAGTTGAACTTGAGTAATGAAATAAATTCTTAGCCTATGTTTTCGGAGTCTTTTGATATTTGGCATGCTAGATTAGGACATATTAATGATAACGAATGAAAAGCATGATAAAAATAGGACTAATTCACATTTTGCAATAAAATCTCTAAAGATAAGTGTGATGTATGTGTAAAGTCTAAAATTATTAGAAAACCTTTCTGATCGGTAGAAAGGAATTCAGAAATTTTAGATTTAGTACATTCGAACTTATGTGACTTGAATGGTGTTCTAACTAGGGGTGGTAGCGATATTTTATCACTTTCATTGATGATGCATCACGTTCTTGTTATGTGTATCTCCTTAAAACCAAAGGCGAAGCAATGGAGAAGTTTATGGTTTATAAGGCGAGAGGTGGAAAACCAATTGAGTCGTAAAATTAAAATCTTACGCTACAACTCAAGGGAGGTGAATATATGGATTACGAATATTTTTAAACCCATGGAATTATTCACCAAGTAACAGCTCCTTATACCTCAACATAACGGCATAGCGAGAAAGAAAGAATAGAACACTAACGGAGATGGTTAATTGTATGTTCTTGAATTTGGATTAAACATGAATTTGTGGGGTGAAGCTTTGCTCACGGCTTGTTACATACTAAATAGAATACCTCACAAGAAAACTCTTGTTTCCCTTACGAATCTGCGAAAAGAGAAAACCAAATTTGAAGTATTTCAAAGTATGGGGATGTAGAGCTTTAGTAAGATTACCTAATCCAAAGAGACCGAAATTAGGTGCAAAAGCGCTAGAATGCGTGTTCATTGGCTATGCTCAAAACAAACAAGGCATACAGTTTACGAATATGGTCGATGACTCTTCTAGTTATAATTCTATAATTGAGTCAAGAGATGTTGAATTCTACGAAAACACATTTCCTTTGAAAAGAAAGTATGTAGAATTCATTTGAGGAACCAATTCTTGGTCTTGAACATAACAATGATGTGTCTATAACGCCTAACAATGTCGATGAGCCGCAACCAAAAAGAAAAAAGAGAAAGAAATGAGAATTATTCTAAGTATGGTTCGATTTTCACCTCTATCTAGTTGAAGGGACCGGGGATGATATCATTACTCAAATGATATGTAACATCGATAATGATCCTTTAACTTGTCAAGTGAGGCGATGGCTTCTCGAGATCTGCGCTTTTTGGAAGGAAAGCTATAAATGAAGAAAAGGACTCCATCTTAGGTAATGGGACCTGGATATATGTTGATTTACCTCGGGGTTGTAAACCGATTGAGAGTAAATGGATTTTTAAAAGGAAATTCAAGGCGAGATGGAACCATTGATAAGTATAAGGCCAGATTAGTGGCCAAAGGATATCGACGTAAGAAGGAAGGAGTAGATTATTTCGATACATATGCTCCGGGTGGCTAGAATAAGCACTATTCGAGTCTTGATTGGTTTGGCATCCATTTACAACTTGGTTGTTCACCAAATGGATGTTAAACCGCTTTTCTAAATGGAGAGTTAGACGAAGAAATCTATATGAAACAACGTAGGGATTTGTTTTGAAAGGCCAAGAAAACAAGGTGTGCAAACTTGTGAAGTCTTTGTACGGCCTAAAACAAGCCCCTAAACAGTGGCACGAAAAGTTTGAGCAAAAGGTTATAAGTAACGGTTTCATAATAAATGAAGCTGATAAATGTGTATACTATAAGTTTGCTCAAGGAAAAGGAGTCATAATTTGTCTTTATGTCGACGATATGTTAATATTTGCTACTGACTTGCAAATAGCAATGGAGACCAAACAATTCTTGTCGTCTTGTTTCGATATGAAAGACATGGGAGAGGCTAGTGTGATACTTGGTATCAAAATTGTGAGATCTCCTAATGGTATTGTTTTATCACAGTCTCATTACATAGACAAAATGCTTAACAAATTTAAGCATGAACACAGTAAAACAGCCTCGACACCTTTTGATGCCAGTATTAAACTAACAAAGAATGAAGGGCGTGCAATATCCCAACTGGATTATGCGAGTGCAGTTGGTAGTCTAATGTATGCAATGCACTGTACACGGCCTGATATAGCATTTGTTGTTGGGGCGGTAAGTAGATTTACTCATAATCCAGGAAGCATCCATTGGGATGCAGTTTCTAGAATTTTTAGATATTTAAAGGGAACCATAAACTATGGTTTATGTTATTCCGGGTTTCCTTCGGTATTAGAAGGTTATGACGCTAATTGGATAACCAATTCCAATGAAGCTAAGTCCACAAGTGGATGGATTTTCACCATTGCGAGTGCGGTATCATGGGCTTAAAGAAGCAAACTTGCAATTCTCATTCGACAATGGAAGCGAGTTTATAGCTCTTTCTGTAGCTTGCAAAGAAGCTGAATGGCTTAGGAATTTACTTGTTGGAGATACCTCTATGGCCTAAGCCAATGCCTGCAATATCTCTGCGTTGTGACAGTGAAGCAACACTTTCGCGAGCATATAACAAAGTTTATAACGGAAAGAATAGACATATAAGTCTAAGGCATAGCTATGTGAAAAGAATTACTCAAACTGGAGTGATATCAATAAACTATATTAAGTCCAAAGATAATTTGGCTGATCCCTTTACAAAAGGCCTTGCAAGGGATGTTGTCATGGAAATCGTCCGGGGGATGGGTTTAAAGCCTTTAAATGATTAGGTAGCCTATGATGGTAAGCAACCAATAACTTGATAACCTCTGGTCTATTGGTTCAATGGGAAAAACCATTCATAGTGGTAACCATTAGATGCACTAAACATATAGAGAAGTTTTCTCTAACCATCCCAGGTAGTGCATGCTTGTATGGGAAAGAAAGAGGATAAGAATGTATTCTTTTAATGGATGTAGACGGGCGTAAATCATACAAGTACGCTAATAGATTCCTATCTAAGTGCGAGGAAGTGAGGCCGCTTCGGCGAGACTTAAGGCTTATCTCGGGAGCACTTATGAAATTCCAGAAGTGAAAGCACAAGGCCGTAAATGTCTGGTATTTCTGAGACATAACTAAAAGTGGCGTTTTGTGTCGGTACATCGATTTTTCAATACAAGGTTCTTAGTTCAAGATTATACATGGTCACTAAGCACCTTGACAAATCTTGATGCATACTGGACTAAATAAAGTTCAAGTCAGGTGGACACCTTTATCTATACATAATGCCAAAGCTACAGAGAAAATTAGATATCACTCAAATTTTAAAAATTGGGGTGGATTGTTGGAATTTTCAATATTTGAAAATGTAAGTCCAGGATAAGTTGGACTTGCGATTCTGAGAATTTGAATATTACAACGATTAAGAAGGGATTGTGTCTGTTGGTGGATAGACACAAAAAGATTTCAAATGCGAGATAGTTATCAATGGTGCCGATTGTACAAACAATTGCAAGCTGTTTGTTGTGACCATTCAACAACTATAAATACAACCCTTCGACTCTTTGTCAAGCATGAAAAAACGATCACATCTTTCTCTTGGTTGGTGTCTGTGAATTGGATATCTTTCTGCAAGTGATATTCAATTAGGAAGAACTAAGCCTGTTTTATCTTGGGAGACAAATTTGCTGTAACTCATTGCAGTCTAAATAAGAGAGTGCAAATATTGTCTTAAGGAAAGAGTATCCTCGACTCGGGCTAATAATCTTTCCTTTCTAGATTAATTTTCTCAATCTGCGAGGTCAAATTCTCTAACAGTAACTTGGCAATCTGGACTGCAACTAGACGGCGGTAATGGTTAGTTTATATGGGTGTTGGATACATACTTTTCGTTATAAAATCTCCGGGTTTAATTTTTGCTTGAGAAGTCGACTGCCATTTCCAACTGAATTTGTACCAAGTAGTTGTAGTTTCAATGGCTTGCTTTCTGCATCACTCTACTGTGTATCAATTAGCTCCAACTCCAAATTTTGATGTTATTTAATTTCACAATCTCACTTGATGGCGATGCAGCTGCCGGAGGTTCCATTTTGTTGAGCATTAATTAATGGCCACACATGCAAGTTGGTAAGCTCCCGCCTTCTTTGTATTGCAAAATGCAGGCATCTTAAACATTTTCATTTGTCATCTCGTTTGGACTTTATCATCCTCTCATCGACCAAATCCTTGCATGTTATCATTGCAGCCGTCTCGCTTTAATACAGCTTGATTTAATATTCTTAGCTTCTTAAATTTAAGATATGGTTTTAAAAGATTATTTTTGAAAGTCCAAAGTCCTAAAGAGTTGCTTAAAATGACGATGTATATTACAGAGACCATGGAAACATGTTCTCGAAGACGCCTGATCCTGAATTACGAACCTAATTAAGAAGCCCACAGACCAAAACAACAACGAAAAGCTTCTAACTTTGCTTGGTATTACAAGCAGGGCTTCGCATTTGTTTGGGAAAAGATTTTGCTTATACGCAAATGCAAGTGTTTTCTGTCCATCTGTTGTGTTTGTTCCCATTCAAGTTGGCGGTTAACTACAGAGCCATGATAAGTCTACATGTCAATGGTATATATCCTCCATTTTCAAGCTTTTCACAGAATTGGATAAATGTCATGTAACTACGTTTTTGTCTTTGCAACGCAAAAGCGTGCATCCTTTGAAAATGTAAATGATCCTAGGTTGAGAAAGTTTACATCAAATATCTCAAGTTACATTGTTCGTCTTTTCATCATTTGGGATATCTGCTGAAAAAAGAAGTTATTATCCAAAAGAAAGGGAACTCATACGTTGTTCTGTTTTAAAGCTGCTTTTTCGATCTCCAAAAAAAACATAAGCAGAACATAAGGGAAAGGAGCGTGTAGCCATTTGACTGAGTGAGCTGATGCAGGGCGTGCGTGCTTATAATAATAGTAAATTCGCACTCATGCATTTTCGCTGTAAGGTATCAAATTATTAGAATTATTATGCTGTAATTGATTTGGATATTTTAGAAGTTAAATTCTATGTGAATTCACTTTTGGTTACAGGGATAGAAACCAACCCTTGGAATTAGATGTGTCCAAAATCTAAATACATATAGGCGGACGTGGTACCGTATTTATTTTGCCTTTGTGAAGACCTGCTTGGATCATAGATTCAGAATCATATCTTGGGTGTCACTAGCTTTTTCTTTTATGTTGCCAAGTTTTTAATTAGTAATTACCATGTGCAGATAATGTATTTGAAGTTTTTCTTCCACAGCTGTTGCTATACCCGGACCCTTCTGTCCCACTAAATGGGGAGACAAGTAATTGTTGTGGTATAATTGGATAAATTGCAAGTTTGAATAGGCCACTGCACCTTTGTTTAGTTTGTGGAATGGTGAAGTTTTTGGTAAGGATGATCAAGGTGTTATATATTGGAACTTTTTTCTTTGGTAAGGATGGTGACTTTATGGTTGAAGCAGCAGTAGTAGCGACAAGGGAATAAAATAGCAGAATTTGGAACATTGATTAGAGAGATATGATATTCAAGTAGGATTTGATGCGTAAACTCATAATGTACTTGGTGCATGTTCGATTTGTTTAAAGTTTTAAGAGAGATTTGGTATCGCAAGTATCTAGACAGTCATAATGTAAAACCTGGCTTTTGGGTCATCATATATTACATGTTATTGATTTGGTAAAATCATTAAATGAGATGGGGATATAAAAAAAAATTCGTTAGCTGTGAATATCCTGCTCTAATAGTCCATACTAAATGATTTTTGGGTTCCCTCGACTAAAATGATTAAATAAAAAAAAATCTATTTTAGCCTATGTACTATTATACGTCTAATTAAAAAGAATCTTTTTTTTTTCATAGCCGATTGGCTAAAAAAGAAAAGAATTTATTTTAAACCACAGAAAACTATTGTAAAACTGGTAAGCAAATTCTTATATTGAATTATCAAATTTCCCCCCTCTTAAAAGTAATCATACTAACCTAGAATTTTAGACGCATTGTTAGCCGCCACACCAAATCAAAATTTCCCATCGGACCTGGATGGGCGCCACATTATATCAAAAATGTTGGAAAAACTGGGTTGCAATAGAAGATGAAATAATACAGGAAGAGATTGTTGTACTCCAAACTTTCAAGGCTCATACGATTTCTTTTAGACAATTATTTCTACCCTCCCAATAAATTGGCGATTACAACAGGTATGTGAAATAATGCCTTCAAGATACAATGAAAGCCCTACAATGGAAATTGAATTCAAGGTTTGTACCCCTTGATCCAATCAAGAACACATGTGATCAAAACTTCTGATGATGCTTTAGAAAGAAAGAGAGAAAACAGAAAAAGGTTTTTTTCCGATATGATTTAAACGAGTATTGGGAGATGCTATTTATAGAGGTTTTCGCATCTGTTGGGAATATGTTTCTCTTCACGAAACGATGAGTCTCTTCATCATCAGACATCAATGGCGTCTGTTGGATTTGAAGATTCTGGATATGTTTGTAACGGTCGAAACAGTTACGTACCACCAAAAAATTCCAACAAAAAATTCTCATCGGACCTAGTGGGGTTTTATTCTATGGTTGTCGTTTGTTTTGCAGGTTTCTTTAACTTTTAAATCGATTTTCCTGCTTTTCTCTTTCAAAAAGAGCTCGGGTGATTTTTTTATTTGGCTTTGAAGTTTGTACCACTATGGGAAAAACAATGATCAACTACTCCCGAAAAGAGTTGTCGTACGTCTACGACGACGTTTATCTATAGGTTGCACAAGGTGGTGGTTGTAGAAAATCCTCAAATCTTTACAACCCTTGAGTTATAGTCGTAAACATAGTATTGTCGTTTAGTTTTGTACAATGCTTGCTTGCTTGAGTTAGAATGTCTTTCAAAATTTCCTCTTAATGCCTAATACAACTCATATATGGGTTGTGAAGATAACTCCTACACTACACTTGTTGGGGTTGTAGAAAATTCGTTGACAACTATGGTTATAGTTGTATGTCACTTCTTTGACACAAATGGGGGAGAGTTCTTAAATGAACTTGTGCTTAATTGCCATATCTTTGTGGGGAGAGCGGTTGTGGAATTTTGTAGGAGTTGGCTTGCATCTTTATAACCTCCTTGATGAATACACTAAGTTTCGACTATGTGAAATCATCAAAACAAAGTTGATATGTTCTCTTTTAGTCATGAATTCTCAAAATGATCCCGTAGTTTTCGTACCTTTGCTAATTTATATTGACAAAAAAGGGGGAAAACTATTTAGTAGCTTGCATTCCCTAATTCGCGTATACTAGTCTCGTGATTAAGTAAGAAGGAGCTCAGGAATCACTTTGTCTCTACCCGGTAAAAGACCGAATTGTTGATCAATCTAATTGAGTGTTAATTCCACCGAACTCGATTGAGCCCATGCAATTAAGTAAAGTAGTTTGTAGTCTAATACCCAACATCAAAGAAAGTTATGGGGACATTTTTATCGGCAACACCACCACTTTCATTACTTTATCACGGATTATCCAGTTGTTTTATAAAAACACAAAAACATTGCAATTTGTGAGTGATGAACTACAACAATACTATCGTAAATTTACCAATAGTTTTCATCTTATTTTATTGGAGGCGAGGTACATGGGTTGTTCCTACGTATTTATCATCATATAAATGATTATTATCTTATATATTATCAACCTTTTTATGATGAATTAATAATACATGCATCCAAACAGAAACTATATCACATCGCCTCTAACAAAAGTACGATTATCAGATGACATAAGTGATCATAATTATAATTGTTGTTGTGTCTTTTACTTTTCTGCATTTGCGTTCCTTGTTAACAAAATTTTGTTGTGTCTTTTACTTTTCTATTCTTCAATTATAATTATTGTTTAGTAAATTAAAAGTAAAATACACTTGTACGTTAACCCTGCAACACTTGATATTGATCCTATATAGTTTCGGTTTATTCCGAACCTATTATCAAGTGATCACTTTCTTGTCATATCGTCTCGATCTCGTATCCATAGTCAATCACACAAGTTGTCTTGTTGTCGTATTGTCTTGATCTCGTATCCATAGATGATCACAAAGTATCTGTACTGAAGTTGTTTTATTGTCTCGACTTAGTCCATAGATGATCACACTTGGTAAAAGGACTTATAGGTTGATAAACGAAATATTGCAGTGTATTTAGATACCCTCGTCTTTTCATATTGGTTGTGATTTGTTTTGTCCTACATGGAATGGTAGCACGTTAGGAATGTTTATTTATAAGTTATACAATTCTAATTATGCAATATAATATTAAAAAAGAATTGTGAATCATACGAAATAAAAAACTTGTTAATAACGAAAACACTTTACAATGAATATCCTGAAACCTAGTCCATCTTCCAAATTCAATACAAACATAGCGATTAATCGGTCTTGTCGTCCTTAGTAATCTTCATATGCATCCACTGATTTTGTTCGTCTCGCCAACAATCGCAACTCAATTTCTCAGTTTGTTGAGAAAATTTTATCCACCATTCTCCTTTGTTCACCAAAAAGTCTACAACCTTTCCTCCTTTGTATACCCATGAATCTTCAACCGCTCTTCCTTTTTCGTGTGTCAGAAAGTCTTCAACGCTTATTTTCTTTTAAACAAGCCTTCCTGCTTTTAGATCCCTCCAAAAACTTTCTTGATCGTTTCTCATTTTAAAAATTTGCAGCACCTTCATCACAACGCATCAACGAGGTTCTTGATGATGGCTAGACTATTAGAGAGTGACAAATGCTATCCCACACGACTTTATGGGATGGCTTCCCGAATAAGCGGCTTCTAAGACGTTGGATGAGCAAATAAACGGTTAGATTTGCATTCAGTTTATGACCCACCACTTTCAGTTCGGGACCCACTATTTTCCCTAAAGGGTTCAAGGCTTTTGGATCTTGGTTTTAGTTGTGGGACATAGTGATCTAACGACTTAGAAACCGCTTTTGCGGGAAGGCATCCCGCAAGGTCGTGCGGGATAGCAATGCTCGGAGAGAGTAACCTGACTCAGGAAAAGTGATACTCTTACTTTTCATTTCACTTTTGTTATAGGGAGGGGGGATTTGGATCAAGGGAGTGGGAGAATCGTACTCAACTCACCTGATCAAACCTATTCAATACTTTCCTATGACTCGTACAAAAATGTCCTCTCACAAAATTCTTATTCAGTTCGAAAACAAAAGACTAACATTCCTTTCTTACTTCTTCTTCCAATAAACTATGAAGAACAATCATAAACCCTAACTACAGTTTCATATATGGTTCATCCAAAACTATCAAGATTTTGAACACTTCTTCACCAAAACTATATCTTCGACAAAAGAACGCCGCCAATAATGGAAGGTTGCCTGTGAGCCATTTTGAAAGCCAAGTGGGGGAATCAAATGAAATATCCAGTGAAGTTATGTCTTTAAATGTACTGGAGTGTTCTGGAAATAAAAAATCCTAGGTACCCAGCGATTAAATCACGATTCTCTATGTATGTTTATAAAAAAAAAAATCATTCCATAAAACCTCGATTCTTTCATATTAGTAGAAGTGAACAAAGCATTCACGTTCACAACAGGGAAAGTGAATACCCTCTACCACGTAGAAGGAGGTGAAATGTTATATTTCACTACCACTTGAGAGACTGTGAAATAGAACAATTCACTGCCATTCTAGTGACGGTGAAATATGACGTATGCAACAAAAATGTGTTCTTGACGAACTCTGATCTTGTTTCAGTTCGCCGACGAACCATGATTCTGCAAACCTAAAACATGACAATTAAACAACAATAATATGACAAACGAACAATTTAGAATCGATGGAATATTTATTATGCAATGATCAAGCAATCATCGGTAAGAAAGAAATTAGTCACGGTATAGTCTCTGTAGTCTTTAGACTTTAATCTTAGTCTCTAATACAAGCAATAACAATGGGTGCTATTTCTCTTCTTCGTTGTACCCTGAAACTGGTTCTCGTTCACTCTGAAAAAAGAGGCATTTAGTTTTTACGCTTTCCAGTGTGAACGAGAAAGGGTTGCTTCCATGGCTTTTTTGAAGCTTTTAAGAAAATCTTCCATCTTTATTGTTAGATAAGTAATTTGCAGTGTACCCTTATGAAGTATGATAGTATCATTAACTTTGAAAGATCGAGCTGCGGGTCTCAAGGGTTATGCTTGTTCGGCCTTTGAAAGAGATAGTGCAGAGGCTTTCCATGCATACAAGACTATAGCTTTCAATTTTGCCACTCCTTTAGAAGCTGAAACATATGGAGCTCTCACTGCTATATCAAGCTTGCAATAGAGAAGGAATTCACTTATATTATGGTATAGGGCGATGCTTTGGTGGTCAATAATATTCTGAAGAACAAAAGCTCTCTAATTTTGAGCAGTAAATATTTCAAGTCTAAAGACATTCTTCATCAAAACATTGAAGCCAAAAATTGTTCCTACACCTGGAATGGAATCACTAAGGGTTTGAAGATTGTGCAGCAAAATTATCTCATGGAAGTAAATAATGGGGAAGACACTAAGATTTGGCAAGACAAATGGATACCAGGTATGAACCATCCACCATCTGCTCAAAATGAAAACTTCAGATTCTATGGAGATATTGCTGAACTAATGATGACAGACACCAATACGTGGAACATTTCTCTTCTCAATCAATTATTTGATGCTAGTACCTCCATGAAAATACAAAATCTCTTCATAGATAAATCTAAGAGGGATGTCATGATTTGGATGCCTGCAAAAGATGGTAAATTTTCAGTTAAAAGTGCATATAATCTGCTTACTAAAACTGATCGAGAAGTACAAGTTCATGGTAATGCAGTTAATAAAATGGTGTGGAGGAGATTATGGAAATGCAGAGCTGCTCATAGAATCAAAATGTTTGCATGGAAGTGTATCAGAGATATTCACAACACTAAGAGTAAGCAAGCCAGATATAATGCTGACATAGATAATCATTGTGATATCTGTGGTCACTTTGACGAAACAATGGAGCATATTCTTTTTGAGTGTAGTCATTCAAGGAAAGTGTGGAAGGAGATCAACATAAACATAAACTCTGTCAGACAACAGTTTCATACAATCTCAGAGTGGGTTATAAGTTGGTTCTCCAACAGTTCTCATATAGAAGAAAAATTGTTATACACCTTAATGATTGGAGCTTGGATTATCTGGAAAGACAGATGCGATTTTGTCTTTCAGGGAGTAACACTAAACCCAGTTTCTTCTATGCTTAAAATCTCTTATTATTTGTCTCCTTATTTGCATGATTTGGATTCGTCATCTAGAACTCAATCTGTTGAAAATAATTCTCTGTGGAAACCACCTCTGGCAGGTATTAGTAAACTTAATGTAGATGCATCTTTTGACACTGATACTAACCAATTGGGTACTGGTCTTGTCATACGAGATCATACAGGTTCCGGCGTTGGCATCAAAGGGAGTTATACAAATGGAGTTCTAAGTGCAGAGGCGGGAGAATGCATGACTGTGAGAGAGGCGCTTTCTTGGGAAAAGGAGAAAAAGCTCAATCACATCCATATTGAAGCTGACGCAAAGCTAGTCATCCAATCTATCACTGGAGAAACTCTACTAATTCAGTGGGAGAATAGTAATATAATAAAAGAGATCAAAAACCTTATTTTTCTTGTTTCAGTAGTTGTACCTTTTCTTTTGTTGGTAGAACTGATAATCAAGTAGCGGATTTCATAGCTAAATCAGTAAGAGAGACAGCTTCAAACATTGAAGCATATGAGTCTTTCAGTGCTGAAATTTGTAGTCTTCTGGCAAAAGACATACAATCTCTTTCAAGCTAAATGCTCAATCAATTTCTCTTGTTATCAAAAAAATAATAATTACAATATATGTACCATTATGACTCCATTGAATAGCTTTCCAACAACTATCTCATGTCATCTGATCAAATCCATGGATACATGTGACCAAGTCTTATAGCCATACTGATCTATCCAACTTAGTTAATGCACCGAGATCCCTTCCGGCCATCTCATTTCTGACGTACATTTTAGTTTTTACACCTGAAATTTTACACCAAACTTCATACAACTATAATTCACTTCTCATTGGTTATCTATTTCCTGTAATCTTAATAAACAATTCATTAATAATCATTATGAATCCATCTAACTGTTCTCAAAACGAAATCTTTTTTCTTTTTTTTCTTTTCGAAGCATGCGAAGTCATTCATGACAATGTGGTTGGTTTATAAGTTGGTGAGTAGGAAATGTTTTTGGTGTAAGAATTATAGGTGGAGAAGTGGATTTTTCTTAGAATAAGAAAAAATCTTGATTTCCTACATATCCATCCTCTTTCCGTCTTACCCTTTGTACAATTTCCAACATTAGGAGACATTAAAATGATAACTACCTATAATAAATAAGGGTAATTTATGGAAAAACCCATCTTGGAATTGAAGATCCCATTTTAAAATATATAATAGAGACGGAGGGAGTACTTTAAATGAAATCTAAGTAAAATTAGTTCATATTCCCTCCGTCCCCAATATATAGGTGGAGTAAATTCAAGTGCCCCTTATTAAAAAATGGGATTTTTTCAAGATTAGTGTTTGATAATCAAGATTAGTGTTTGATAATCAATTTTCACTTATAATAACTCTAAAATTAGATTTTTAGAGTTATAAAAAAAAAAATAAAAAATTATGTGATAAAAATTTTGATTTTGATTCACTACATATCCAAAATTAGTTCCCCTTTTTGTTGATCAAAATTATCTAAAGTATGTAAAAAGATCAAATTTTTAAAATTTTCTGAAGAACTTACCCGTAATTTGTAAAATTTCCAACATTAGAGACATTAACTTAATTGTGATGATAACTACCTCAAAAAATAATAAATAAGGTAACTTTCATTAAGTAATTTATGGAAAAACCCATCTTGGAATTCAATCGTTGGTAATTGAGTTATCTAATGGTAATAACCGGGTTTTTCCAAACATTTTTCAAACAAATGAAATTTTTTTGGAGGAGAAGAGATGAAAATTTTGGTTGATTTAAGGTGAAAGGGTAATCTAATCAATCTCATCCCTATAGGACACCCCTAACCAATAAGAGGGACATTGCTATCACACTTGCCGCCCTCTACCAATGCTAATAATAAGTTCGGTAAACAATTGTAGAAATTAACGTATAATCCCAAACTTGTTGGGCTTTAGATAGTCTAGTCCACCCCTCTCAAGCCTGATACAAGAAGGTCCAGATTTACCAAATATGAAACGAGTTAGTCCAGTTTGTGAACGATTTAGTCCCAAACGATTTCATTTCTTCATTTGGATTGTAAATATTCGGTTTAGACTTAGTTTCATACAAAAAATTTGGAATTTAAAATGAAATCTAATGTAAAAGTTGTCATATATGATTAGTTAATAATAGTCAGTAAAATAGTTTTTAGTAAATATAATTTTTAAAACTTTTTAGATTAGATATTTGGTTTGATTAACATACATTCCCATAATGATGATTTTATTGGTCATAGCCGCAGCTAGTGGAGTTCAAATACGCTTTGTGTCATTTTGTTCTTTATCATTTTTCTTCTATGTTATGTACGAAATCATCGTTAATCCCCAAGTTTAGGTCTTTGCTTAGCTTGAAGTATGATTTTGAGTTCAAAGTACATTGAGACTAGTTTACATTGAGGATATTATTAAAAATGAATTGAAAACCTTAATTAAAAGTACATTGAGACTAGTCCTACTCTGGATGTGTTCGTCTCTTATAGTATAGAGGCGATTGGTTGCTTAATTTGTGCCTCATTTGTTTTTCCAAGATCGTTCTTTTTTTCTTTTTTTTTTTGATAAAAGGAAGACTAGTATTACTAGAAATTTGAATTGCATCTTAAAAGGTATGCGATTTGATTTTGCATAAAATACATATACTTTTCTTCCTGTTGATCACTAATGTGCACATAGTGGTACACTGAGTAGTTGACGTGTACGTGCATTTGTACACCTATAAATTGTTTGTATATCGAAGAATTGTCTTTTATCACTTAAAAGTCTATTTCCGATTCAACCAATTAAATTCTCCCCGTTGGTGGTTTCATTTTCATTTTCATTTACACGTGTTGATTATTAAAGTGTACATGTTGTGCACATGATATTCATTTTGAAGTCTAAGAAATTAGGGAAAGCACTAATGTGTACATAGTTGTACACACATATTATGTTATTTAGGTGTGCATAGTAGTCCAAATGTTGATTATTTAGGTGTAAATAGTTGTACTTGTAGGACTATATTTATGTATATAAACAAAAATTAGGGAAAACACTAATTGTACAGTGTTGATTTTCTATAGATGTGTACAAAGTTGTACACTATTGTGTTATCTCGTAATATGTGCATTTTTGTGGTATAAACGTTGGATTTTTATAACACAAAACATCAAATGTTACCGCATCTCTTTCTTATACCATCAAAAGTCGTCTCTCATTAGAAATTTAGATCCTTGTAACATCTCTTAGGCAAAGATAATGTACATTCAATTTTAGCTTACGAGTCACCAATATCTAGCATTCTAGCTCCCACCGTATAATTATTTTGTTTTTTTATTAGATTCCTTGTCGATTAAAAACTTCATGAAACAATAGTTTAATCTCTGTCTTTGACCACTTTTTCCTCTTCGTCATAGTATGTATATATTGATAAATACATCATTTCCATGTCTTGTATCAACAAGATGCTTTCATGTGCCGGAGCTGACAGGCTTCAAACTGGTGTGAGAGGACGTTCGGTAAACCCTTGGGAATGGATCACCTAGCTAACTTGTTATCGTATGAGATTCAGCTGCAGTCTACTTTTGCTATTTTGGTGTACAAACCGTGCACCTTGTTTTGTCTTTTGATTTTTTGGATTTTTTTTAGACATATACGTGTTTGTACACCAATGTAAACTAAGATTTTTAAAAAATGAGAATTATATAGTCATATGGGTACTCTTTTGTAGCTCTCGGAAAGAGCTTTTCGAATATATAAAGTTTGTGAATTTTGACAAACAACAAGGATAAATTGTTTTTAATTCTTTTTATATTAATTAAAATTCGACATCATTGTGGTATCATTTTTAATTAGATCAGAATATCTAAATAATAGGCTGTCTGGGTGAAACAATGGGTTTTGGACTACAGGATGACCAGGTTGACTATAGGTGAAAAAACCGTGGGCAAGTTGTGGGTGTCACTAGAAATCTAGAATTTTCCAAACTCAATAAATACAAGGTCAGATAGAAGTTGGGAAAAATAACCTGACCAGAGCTTAACACCACCACAGTACAGACCAGGTATCTGCTAGACTGCGCCTTCAGTATGGGTCGGCTCCGGCCGAGAGAATCTCCATCTTTCAACAAATCCGAGGTAAAATCTCCCTCTCTCCCTCTTTCCCAATATATTCCCAAAACCCTATTTCATTTTCTGTTTCCCTCTTTTAAAATGCAAAAAGATAAATGAAAATAGGGTTCATCGAAATTAGGGTGACCTGAAATCTGCTGCTGTTGATTCATTGAAATGAATTCTATCTCTATTGTTGTTCTTTGTTTTTAGATTGAATACATGCAAAAGCTATTAAAGGATGTTCGAAAAGAATCACTAAATCAGGAGTTCTGTGAAAAGGTCGCTAGGAAATTCAGGTGAGAAATCATCCATTGCATTGCGGTTTTCGTTGAATCAAACAAAAATATGTATGATTTTGACTGTAAATAGGATTAATGGTTGTTATTTGAATGTAGTATAAGTAATGCTTCATTTTGTTTTTGCTCGCTTTATTGTAGTCGTGAAGCCGGGCGTGCTGGAAAACCTGCCATTCAGTGGGAGCAGGTTCGTTCATCTCACTTATAACACACCATGAATTGTTTAGCGTAAACCTTGGAAATGCTAAGTTTTATGGTTTTATTTGGATCCAAAACAAGTTATTTCTAGGGCATTTTACCCTTTTGCGGAACTTGCTTTGGTCTTAGAGTGGGAGTGGCAAGTGACTGGCGCTCCTTACCTGACCGTTTAATGTTTGGGTCCCGTCGTAGTTTGAAGCAAGAATTTGCTCTTATTTAACCATAAAAGTTGCTCATCCATTTCTCCTTTCAAAGTCCATTGTGGCAACAACTTTGGAAAGTGGAAGATTGAAGCCATACAAGACTTCTTGCTCTTATGGTGAAATATTTTACTTGTTGTATTTAAAAATATCTCCATTGATCTTATTACTATGGTTTACCTATTTCAGGTACAAGATTGGTTCCAAAACAAGTGTCAATCTAGCCCAGATAAAGTTATTAACACTCCTCTTACTACCTCAAAACAAGAGGTTACTCCTCTCAGCGACAAGTCATTAAGCAGTAAACTTGAAGATTTTTCTGACAACTCTAAAGGTTTTTCTCTTTTCCTTGTATGGATAAATGATTATTTTACTTGTTGGCATTCCATCCCCTTTTTTTGGAACGTCTATGTGGTTATGTTTTCAATTACAGCACATCAACTTGCTTATTATAACGAGCATAAAATCTTTTAGGATTTCCCTGGTGTCATTTGCCATGCAACTCGGTAAGTCTTTAATTAGTAAAAGAAGTAAAACTTAGATATTACCTTGTTCACTGGAAAGTGCAAACGAATGAACTTAGTGTTTTATGGTGAGCTCTTTTCTGAACAAAGACTACAAAGTAGATGGAGATGGAACATATAATAGACATTTTAGTCAGTTTGGATGTAGCTCATGATGCTCTGCAGTTGAGGCAATATGAGGATATGAAAATCTGAAAACATAGCTTAAAAGGTTTTATCATCCATCATTCAAGCATGAATAAATATAAGTAGAAGTCCGATTGATTAACCAAGTGCTAAAACATATCTATCTATTTCTTTTTGCGACGTCTGTTCATGATATCACTGTCAAAGCTGTTAAGTATGATGATTACGCTGTGTGGTGTGGTGCTGTTCATTTCAGTTGCATTATGGACTGATTATAATAATATGGTGCTGTTTTATGTTAACATTTGTTTTAGGCTTGTTAAATGTCAATACTAGGTATTGTGCTTGTTCAGCACCAAGTATTTCTTTAATCATGTTTAAGTCTAAAGATACCGTGGTTAAGGAGCTGAAATTCCAACATTCTGCTGCTTTATCCCCTAATTATTACTTAGTTCCACAAAAAGGGGTCGTGAGGTTGAAGTTTTAGATTGAATTTCTGGAAAGTTAATGAAGTTCTTACATGTGGTATTTTATTACTTTCTACATGTTGTCACAGGGTGAAATATTATAGAGCAACTATTGAGTAAATAGTACAAATTTCATTTATAAAGATATAGGATGTATATGAATGGAAACTAGTATAAATAGAAACTAGTTTATTTCATATACATAAGTCTAGTCTTAGTTAAGGTAGAATACTTTTTGATTTGGACCATTTGGTTTACTATTCTGTAGTTGTTTAGTTCGACTAAATAAAGATCTCACGCCATAGTAGAAGATTAATGTATCAAGGTTAAGGTTTTATATGGACATTATGTGGTTTATCTCATATCGATATGGTGGTTTACTTGCTGTAGTTTTCAGACTTGTTCTTCCTTCATTTTCTTCATGTTCTAGTTGTTTATTTCAACTAGATGAAGGTAGATGAAGGTTCCACAATTTACTTATAGCGACAGATACGGACAGAAAAGAGTAGTAATTTACTGTAATTGGTTAGTCTAAATTTTTTCTGTTTTGAAAGTTGCAACTTGTAGACGACCCTTGTACCTTTCACAGCTCGACTAAGTGTCGCCATACTGATGCTTTGAGTGTGATGAAAGAGTCTTAGTGGGAACAAAGTGTGAGATTCTTCTGGTTTGTAAATGATCACATTTTATGGTTTAGTAAATAATCTGGATTAAAATGTGATTATTATGGTTTAATCACGACTTAAGACTTAGTTTATAGGTTAATGCTATTCAAGTTTGAGTAATGGTGATCTGTCCTCTGTAGGTATTAAGGTTTCTCTCTATCTCATGGTGAAAAGGGTAGAGAGACTCATGGAAAGCATGTCAAGGACTCTCCTCTTGTATAAATGTTATATCCGTCTTTATGCATCATTCAAGCATGAATTTATGGAGTATCCAAGTAGTGAAGTAGTAAAAACTACCCATCTATGTAACTGCTAGAAATCTTGCAGCACACCTAAACATAAACCACCATCACAAATGACAAGTAAAGTGCATCAAATTAAAGATGAGACAATGATTTTTACGTGGATCGGCCGTTAACGAGACCTATATCTACGTGTTGGGTTTTCACTATATCTATCTGATGCATCAATCTCCGTTATAGAGGAGTTGAGCGCTTAGTAAGCTTGAGACTGTAGAGTCACTCCTCTTTAATGGACTTCGATGTAAACACACAAATTTAGTGATTATCCAACCCGTGGATGTAAGTTTTGTTAACGGACGAACCACTTAAAAATCATTGTGTCATCTTTACTTTTCATGGACGTTATTCATCATGGTGTGGTTTGGTCCTTTGAATCATCTTGGATGTCCTACCAGATTTTTGGTAATTACAATCTATTTCTTCTTGCATAGTCTGTTTGTATATGTTGTACATACTTGATGCTTGAATAAACAGAGAAATCTGTGCGGAAAAAGCATTGAGAACTATATAAACAGAAGTACGAACTCTACCATTTCTTCAAATTTTAAGTCTCACCTACAGTTTATCAATTCTCAACTCCTTTTTGATCTTGCTGATACTTTTCTTCTTCGTTTTTGACCTAAAATCGATATCATTTCTCAAAAAAAAAAAAGACATGTAAGTGCTGTTGATCCAATGTAGGAGGCGATGTAGGTGTTCAAGAACATAAATCATTTTCGAATTTAATTTTGTTAGAAAGTTGGTAATGTTTTTGACAGGTTTTCTGATATGAATGCGGTGTTCTGCAATTTTTATTTTCTTATGAATGCGGTGTTCTGCAATGGGTGGTCTAGCTAAATTGACGGACCCTATACAACAAGCTGAAGTTAAATATCTTCGATTGAGTTTAGGCCCATAAGTGTAACAAAACTTGGGATTGCAGGGTCTAAACTCGACCGAAGATGTTTAACTTCAGCTCGTTGTATAGGGTCCGTCAATTTAGCTTGACCACCCATTGGACTTTTGTATTCGAATCTACAAGAAAATAAATATTGCAGAATACCACATTCATATTAGAAAACTTGTTAAAAACATCACCAATTTTTTAACAAAATTAAATTCAAAAATGATCACCTACGTCGCCTCCTTCATTGGATCAGCAGCACTTATCTGTTTTTTTTTTTTTGAGAAATGGTATTGATTTTAGGGCAAAAATGAAGAAGAAAATTATCAACAAGATCTTTAAGAAAGAGTTGAGAATTAATGAACCGTAGTTGAGACTTAGAGTTTGAAAAAGTGGTAGAGTTTCTACTTCTGTTTATTATAGTTCTCAATGCTTTTTCCGCACAGATTTCTCGGTTTCTTCTTGCATAGTCTGTTTGTATTCTGATGTTGTACGTACTTGCATAATCTGTTTCTTATATAACTGTTGTTCTGGAGTACTGTACTTGATCCTTGTTTGGCTGCAATCATGTTTGTTCTTTTTTCTAAAGTTTATTTTTAAATTTGGATCATGAATTATATCATGCTTAAATATTATCCTCTTTGTGATATTGTGCAGTTTTGACCTTTAATGATGGATAGGTTTGAAATTTAGAGGTGATGACTCATTGTTATTTCTTACTTAAATCTGTATTGCAGGTGGAAAGCTTCTAGACATGTCAGATGTGCAGTTTGAGGCTAAATCAGCGAAAGATGAAGCTTGGTTAGTATGCGAAAGAAGAAGTTTGTGATTCTTTCTTCAGTTATACTATTTTCATTTGCACTCATATAACAACACAATTTTTGGTTTATTTTCTGATCTAGGGATATAGTTTCTGAAAGCCCGTTTGGCTGACTTATTACTTCCTTTCCCAAGTGGGATATGTCCTGACTCAGGAAAATAGTCAAAATTTCCTTAGCTGTAGTTACCATAGGAATGAATAGGGCTAGAACGCTAGAGTGAAAAATCATTGTACTTGCCTAGGAACTACTTGATAAGCAACACTCGTAGTACGTAAATGTCCACAATCTAGAATTTTTGGGTAGGAGATTGATTTAGCACATGGATTGTGATGATTCATATGTCATATGGCAGTGTGGGTTTGGGGTGTTTGTGGAAGTGAAAGTGATTGGAAAATGATAGGTGTGAATTGACTCCCAAATTACTGCCTACGTCAAGAAGATGACCACTCAAAACTTGTCCAGTCCTGAGCGGAAAGGTTGTTTGAGAGAGGAAAGCAAGAACGAGAGAGAGAGAGAGAGAGAGAGAGAGAGAGAGAGAGAGAGAGAGAGAGAGAGAGAGAGAGTAACTTAGTACTTATAAAGTTGAATTGTTGTTTCTCAAATTGTGAGCTAATTATGTATTTGTAGTATCTCTAATGGATAGTATTGTTCCTCGTGGTTACTTGGTGGTTGTCATGGGCTAGCGGTACGTCTAACCATCTAAGATGTAGTGTATAGATAGTGAGTGGTTTCCATACCTACTTATGGCACTGTCAGTAATGTTCCACTATCTACGCATTACAGCTTACAGTGAAATGTGTCGCTAAACATGCCCATGACAACCACTTGCTAACAACTGAGTAATGCTATCTTTTGGAGATATATAAAATAGATCATTCATCCCATATTGAGATACGACAATTTTACTCTGAAAGTACAAAGTTACTCCAATTCGCTTTTGTTTCTATCCCTGCCAAACCAACCTTCCCTCATACGAATGAACAAGTTGTTTACGGTATCTCCTTGACTTGGGAAGTAATTTGGGAGGCGATTTCCTCACACCTTGACATTTTTTTTTCTTCAATCACTTTCACTTCCAAAAACAACCTAAAGCACCGGGCTACCGAATTTCCTAAGATAGCGTGATCAGCTTCCTATATTTACACTTGGCTTACTGCATTCTGTCTCTTAATTTTTCACTAAATCATCAGATGATTTTTAAACCCTATCTATTCATGTGGTTCGCATCAAAACTTGTAACACCTTATGAGAGGATGGGCCAATAAGTACTTTAGCCAAAAATTCCTGGTGTCAGCATTACACTTGAAACCTACAAAGTCTACAGTAAGGGAACCAAAAAGAGTCAAGTGGAGCTTGTACACTAGAACAGCGCAATTCAGTCGGTCAAATTTGTCTTTAGATATCTGACTGTATGATATTCTAGTTTTTGCGAGATGAAATAATGCTCAAAATTCCCATAAAGAGAAACTTGTTCACTGGATATTTCTGAAAATATTTACTTTTGGTTTGCCAAACTTGATATAAAGATGGTTGTTTTGAATGAGGTAGTAATTATGAAATTGACAGGTAGTCATCTTTGTGTTCGTAATCTTCAGTAGGTTCTCCATATAAATCCTAAATAATTTAGTTTTGTACCTAAAAATTGAATTAAGTTTTTCTTCCCCTCATTCTTTTGTGGTTTGATTGCTAATGTAGACATATTGGTATCAAGTTCACATGCCATAGTTCCATATAACCTTTTGTAAGCTTTGCAGGTACGATGTCTCCCTGTTTCTCACACACCGAATTGTTGGTTCAGGCGAACCTGTAAGGATTATTCGATCTAAATGCTTTTACTTTATGCATAAATTCTTACTCCTGACGATCAAGGATTTGAAATCTTACTGCTAGATATCCGAACTTTCATGTTGCTTGGTACACTGAGAGAAACAAAATGTTGTTCAGTGTCACTTGTGCATGTGTTCCAAAGCCCTCATGAATCTGGCTGAGAGATTAATATAGGACCCCTGCATTCTGAAATCCCCAATTTCCCTTTCACCCTGCATGTGTACCCTTGTACCTGAAATCCACCTTGTTTCGTCAGGCGTGTTTAGCTTGGCCAGACAAATGTCGCAAGGATTTGCTGAATCTGGATCACAAGGATTTGGGTTATGAAATTCTGGAGATTATGGAGGACTAGATTACCATGATTCTTTGTAGTTAAGCGATTGGAAAATTAACAGTGCTGTGAGGAAAAATCCTTGCAAACTCTATAATTCAGTTTGGCCCGAGTGCATGTGGAATGGAATTATGTTACTATGTGGATACTGCACTAGATATAGATCGAGAGAGCTAAGTTAATTTTTCGGTTGTCTGTTCTGGTCTATATTTACTCTATAAATCCAGTAATAAGACCTGAGATCTCATTTGGCATGTCAAAATATAAGTCTGGAGATCTCATAATTTGGTGCGTCAAAATTTAAGTCCAGTTTTGAACAATCAGATTAATGAGTTGAGTGTGTCAACTTTTGCAGCGGATATGCCATTTGGGTCCTCAAGAAAATTAGTTTGATTATAAAAACTTTAGGGCGCATATAGTGGTAGTATGTTACAGTAATATCTCCGGGTATATGATCTTTTTTGAATTATGTTTCTCTGAAGGAAGTACGAGTACGCTTTGCTGGATTTGGTGCTGAGGAGGATGAATGGGTGAGTGTAAAGAAGGCAGTTCGTGAGCGTTCAATCCCCATCGAGCCTTCCGAATGTGAAACAGTTGAGGTTGGAGATCTTGTCCTTTGCTTCCAGGTAATGGCATGTTATGTTTTAATCACTTCTGCTCTGCTAGTACTTTCTTAAGTTGGTATTACCATGTCTAATCAAATTTCTCGGGGTTTCATTTTCAGGAGAGTGAAGACCAGGCAATTTACTTTGATGCCCATGTTCTGGAAATCCACAGGAGATTGCATGACATTAGGGGATGCAGGTGTGACTTCTTGGTCCGTTATGATCATGACAACAGCGAGGTAATATAAAGACATGTAATCCTATTTCAAATTTCAATTCATTACAGACATAGCTATAGACCTGTTTATCTGATGTGCATCCAACATCTTCTTACATGTGATGGCAGGAAAACGTTCGGCTGAGGAGATTATGTCGTCGGCCACAATGTTAGTCATCAACTTGTGCACAGCATGACTTCTCTGTCTGTTGGTTTAATTTTGTAGCATCTGATAGAGTATATAAGTAGAGACTGGAACTGAAAATCTATTATCCGGGTCGCTCCTTGTAATGCGCAATTTTGGTACTCTATTACGGTGAAAATAGCTAACTACTACTACATCTTAGTCAAGCTTTTGGATATTTTTTGTTATGTGATCTTGCCAAAAGCTCCACTCGGCTTTCCAAAAGCTTCTACTAGAACTCTAACAGTGGGCCTGTTTCTTGTCAGTTTGTAAATTATAAGAACTCCTTTTCTTGCAATTTTTGTCACTTTGTCAGCAACATGTCTTCAAAATTCAGTATGTAAACTACAAACAACCAAAGAGTTAAATAGATGAAAATATAGCTAATGACCGCTGGTTTACATAATGTTTCACTAGGCCATCCAAAAGATATAGATTGATGCTCAATGTCGTCATCAAGATCTTCAAAAGTCTAGTTACTTGATTAACTTAGGTTTTCTATTTTTATTTTTTTTGGAACTAGGCATAGGCGCTTACTCCCCCCGAGAAAATCCTACCCCGAACCTCATAATAAAGTTAGTATAATTACATGATTACTCCAATGTTTGAGCGGAGACTCGAACTCCTGACCTCCTCTTTGAGAGAGGCTCCAGACCAACTAGGCTAACCCCAAATGGTTATAGGTTTTCTACTCCAATGTTTGAGCGGAGACTCGAACTCCTGACCTCCTCTTTGAGAGAGGCTCCAGACCAACTAGGCTAACCCCAAATGGTTATAGGTTTTCTACTTGTTTCCATCTATACGAGATTTGATGTTTTGTACAAATAGACAAATCTTTGTGATACTATAAGGGGATCGAAAATCATTTTCGTAAGGGGATCCATACTGAATCAATAGAAATCAAAATTGTCTTTGCTCTAATCGAAAAAAAGAAATCATGGTTAAGTATATGCTTAGTAGCGAACTAGAGGTGGCAGCGCCAGCAGAATTTGTATGGGCAGTTTTTTCATCCAAGGAAGTTCCTAAACTTGTTCCAAAATTGCTTCCAAGTGCTTTTGAGAAAGTAGAAATTCTTGAAGGTGATGATGGTCTTGGAACCGTTATTGACATCGTATTTCCTCAAGATACATACACATAATTAATCAATCAATCTAGTAATTATTAACCTTAAATCATCTTCTTCGTTTGCTAATGCTTGTTATGATTTACTAGGACATGTGCCATTGTCATACAAAGAAAAGATCGTGACCTGTTAGAGTATGAGCTCAAGTGTGCGTGTTTCGAGTGTGTACTTTAGAGCATGTGTAATGTATGTGTGGTGTAACCGGCAGATGTTAGTTCGGGTAGGTGACCGGTAACAACTTGTCACATGTGTGTTGGTCAATGTGCAGACCAATCATAGTCTTTAAATAGCTGTCTTCTCTTTCAGCGAGTCTGTAATGAAAATATCTGAAAACAAATCAATGAAACCTTCAGAGAGAATTGTCTAGCAACGTTCATCTCTTCACATGGTATCAGGTACCTATTTCAAACCCTAATTCAATACTAACTTTAATTTATAGTAAAACAATGGCTGAAATCAACAAACACATCTCTCTTACATTTAAACCACCTTCAAAATTAACATCAACAAATTATACTTTATGGAAATCTCAAGTTGTACCTCTTTTACGAAGTTATAATCTCTTCAGATTCGTTGATGGATCTTATCAATGTCCTGTGAAATACTTTCGTAAAACTTCTACTTCTGGTGAAGCGATACTTGCAGATCCGTCTTATGTAGATTCTGATCCTGATAATGACTTTGTTCGAAATCCTGACTACAATTACTGGGTAAATAAAGATCAAGCTATCTTATCCTGTCTGTTTAGTGCTTGTACAAAAGAATCTCATTCACAGGTAATCGATTGCACCTTTTCTCATGAAATCTGGACTCGTTTAGAACATAATTTCAATTCATCTACGAAGTCTAGATTGATGCAACTAAAAACTGATTTAGTTAATCTAAAGAATAGTAGTGATTCTATGCTTGTTTACTTCAACAAAGCTCGCTCGATCTCACATCAATTAGCACAAATTGGAAGAGCAATCTCTGATGAGGATTTAGTTTTTCATATTCTACAAGGTCTACCACCTGAATTCAATGCTTTCAAAACCTCTATCACTACACAACAATTGAAAACTAAAAATCTAATCACTTCCTTTGAGTTACTAGGATTATTACTTTCTGAAGAAGCTCGTGTGAATTCTGATTCCAGAGTAGATGTTACAATGGCATCAGCAAATGTGTCTACTTAACAACCACATTTTCAGAATAATTACCCATCATTTGATCCTCAATACTCAAACCTTAATCATTCTCCTACTGCTTATTACCAAAACTATTCAAATCCTACAAATTATCAACCTTACAATTCAGTTCCATGGAATAACTCTCATAGAGGCTCATTTAATAGGTCAAATTCATATCATGGTAATCGATCTGGTGGTGGTTATAGAGGTGGTACACTGGTACTAGAGGTGGTAGATTTGATAATGGTGGTCGATCTAACAAATTTTACTCAGGAGGAAGATCTTATTAAAACTTTTTCCCTCCTAATGTACAATTCAAGATTAATACTCCTGAACCTTGTCAAATCTGTAAGAAAGGTGGACACATAGCACCTGATTGCAGGTATAGATACAGTGAAAACTCAATGTTCAAGCTTATAACATCAGTTATGACTACTATGGAGAAGTTTATGAGGATTACTGGTATCCGGAACCTGAAGCATTTGCTGTGTACAATGACAACACCGCATCCACTAGTTCTTCATGGGTACCTGATTCAAGAGCTACACATCATATTACTTCAGATCTCTCAAATCTAAATCTTTATTCTGAGTACCAAGGACATGATCAAGTAAAAGTTGGCAATGGCTCAGGTTTTCACATTACTCATGTTGGCTCTTTTACTTTACAGCTTAATGTTGTCCAATTTACTTTTTCAAATACGCTTCATGTGCCATCCATTACTATAAATCTTATTTCTGTGCATCAATTTGCAAAAGAGAATAACTGCTACTTTGAATTTCATCCTTCTATATTCTATGTGAAGGATTTGGTTACTCACAAGGTTATCCTCAGTGGCCCTGTTAAAGATGGCTTATATCATTTGGAATTTCTCGCAAGTCAACTCAAACAAGCACTCTTTGCAACTACTTGACTATTGGCACAACAAGTTAGGACATCCTGCTTACAAAACTTTGAAGCATGTTTTATCCTCAGTTGATGAAGTAATTGACACACATTTATCCACTCAAATATGTTCTGCATGTGAAACTGCTAAAATCCATGCTTTACCTTATCCTTCTAGTACAAATAAAGTGTATGGTCCTTTAGACCTTATTCACACAGATGCATCCCATTTGCTCCATTAATGGATACAAGTACTATGTTTCTTTTATTGATTCTTATAACAGATTTACATGGCTCTATCCCTTAGCTTACAAGTAAAAGGTTCTTCCTACATTTATTAAATTTAAAGCTTATGTGGAAAATCTTTTGAATAGAAAGATTAAGTTTGTTCAATCTGACTGGGGAGGTGAATATAGAAATGTATCTACATATTTGGATAATTGTGGCATAGGCCATAGAGTTTCATGCCCTCATGCACATGCTCAGAATGGGACACCTGAGAGAAAACACAGGCACATAGTGGAGACAGGATTAACTTTACTTTCACATGCTGCACTTCCTATTTCTCACTGGAGCTATGCCTTTGAGACAACCAATTTTTTAATCAACAAACTGCCTACATCACATCTACATCACTTATCACCTTTAGAAACTTTGTTTCACATTAAACCTGACTATCAATTCCTACACACATTTGGTTGTGCATGCTATCCTTGTCCCAGACCTTTCAATCATCATAAATTAGAGCCAAGAACAGTCAAATGAATCATTTTGGGCTACAGTCATATGCACAACGGCTACACATGTCTTAATCCTCTCACCAACAAGATTATTATCTCAAGAGATGTAAGATTTTCAGAGTCAGAATTTCCTTATACTTCATTATTTCAAACTACTGCATCTGCCAATACTTCTTCACCCATAATGTGTTCTATGCCATCTACTGTTGCTTCTGCTGCAATCTCCAATGAGGTTGATACTTCTCTCGCTGACAGTTATGATACTTCTTCATCTCCTGTTTCATCCTCATCAACAGTTACTGAATCTACTTCAGTACCTACTATGAATGAACATTCAATGACTACTAGAGGGAAGAAAGGCATTTTTAAACCAAAAATTTTTAAATCTGAAGTGCAAACAGTTTGTGAGGATATTATAATTCTAACTTGTTACTCGAATCTTGTAAAGATCCAAAATGGAGAGTGCCATGGATGAAGAAATAAATTCCCTTTTGCAAAATGGTACTTGGAAGTTGGTTTTAGCGAGGTGGTGTGACAATGTTATTGTATGTAAATGGATTTTCATAGTAAAAAGGCATGCGGATAGCACTATTGAAAGGTACAAAGCTAGATTAGTGGCAAAGGGCTATAATCAAGTAGAAGGAATTGACTATCAAGACACATTCAGTCCAGTTGTCAAACCTACTACTGTCAGGATGATACTCTCTATTTCTCTCTACAAGGGATGGCGAGATCGGGCAACTTGATGTCAAAAATGCATTTACGCATGGTAATCTGTCGAAGATGTTTTCATGGTTCAGCCTCCTGGTTATACTGACAAACTTATGCCTAATAATGTTTGTAAATTGCAGAAATCATTGTATGGGTTAAAACAGGCTCCTAGAGCATGGTTTGCAAGACTTAGCCAATTCTTATTTCACTGTGGTTTTCAGTCTTCCAAAACAGATACTTCATTATTCTTCAAGGCTCATCTATGTTGATGACATTTTGGTTACTTGCAACTCTTCTGTGGAAGTTGATAAACTACTAGACGATTTGGGCAGAGAATTTGAAATTAAAGACTTGGGTGAACTGTACTTTTTTCATAGGCATTCAAGCTTCTAAGAACAATGAAGGCATACTCTTGTTTCAAGAACAATATATATCCAATCTTCTGCACAAGACAAAAATGTCATTTACTTATCCATTATCCACTCCAATTGCAACAACTCAGTGCACTGGTGCCTCTCCATTGTTTGAAGATCCAGCTTTGTACAATAGTGTTGTTGGTGCTATGCAATACACCACAATCACTAGACCAGATGTGGCCTTTGCAGTTAATAAAGCATGACAGTTCATGCAGTCTCCTACTGAAGCTCATTGGACAGCAGTAAATAGAATATTAAGATATCTTAAAGGTACCTTAGGATATGGCCTTCAATTCAAACGCTCAAGTTCTATACAACTTCAAGCTTACTCACATGCAGATTGGGCTGGAGACATTACTGACAGACGCTCAACAAGTGGTATGGAAATTTTTATGGGCCCAAATATCATTTCTTGGTGTGCCAGAAAGCAGAAAAGTGTTTCTCGCTCCATCACTGAAGCTGAATACCGTGCTCTAGCAGATGCTAATTCTGAGATTACTTGGATTCAATATCTTATGTCAGAACTTCAGTTTACATCCCCAAGACCTCCAGTTCTCTGGTGCGACAATATGAGAGCCAGTTACTTGACTGCGAATCCAATATTTCATAATCGAATGAAGCACATCGAGATTGCATTTCATTATGTTCGTGAACTGGTGGCATCTAAATCTCTTGAAGTCGAGGTTTCTCTACTCAAGACAAAATTGCAGATATTTTTATGAAAAGTTTTTCTACTAATCGCTTTGCTTATCTTCGATCCAAACTCAGTGTCTCTGTTCCATCTTCGACACTGGACTTGCAGGGGTGTTAGAGTATGATCTGAAGTGTGCGTGTTTCGAGTGTGTAATGTATGTGTGGTGTAATCGGCAGATGTTAGTTTAGTCAGGTAGGTGACCGGTAACAATTGTCACCTGTGTGTTGGTCAATGTGAGGACCAATCATAGTCTTTAAATAGATGTTTTCTCTTTCAGTGAGTCTGTAATGAAAATATATGAAAACAAATTAATGAAACCTTTAGAGAGAATTGTGTAACGACATTCATCTCTTCACACAGTCAATAACCAAGAACATCTTCAAGAGACACAACAGATCGAAGGAGGATATCTCGATATGGGTGTAACATTTTTCATCGAAAGTTTCCAGGTGATAGAGAAAGATGCCGACTCATGCATAATCAAGTCCACCGTTAGATTTAAAGTCCCTGGTGATCTTTCTCCTAACGTTTCTCATCTCATTAGTGCCGACCATCTTTTTACCATGGCTAAGGTTGGAGCAAAATATGCTCTTAGGTATCATAATATTGAAAAATGGTGCTAGCCAACTTGAAACAACTCAGTTGGCTTAGGATTAGTTTGGTAATGCCGCGGCTTTTATAAAAGCACTTTCCTACTGTGCTGTGCTGCAGTGTACTGTGTAAAAAAACAGTTAAGTGTTTGGTAAACTAGATACTAAAATCTAAAGTTGATTAAAAAAATGATAAAATTGTGTTTGGTAAAATATAGTTTCACTTACCGTAGTTATAATGAGATATAATTTTTATTTTATTCTATTTTTACGGGATTAAAACATAATTAGATATTTATTTATGTTTTGGGTAACTATTTTTTATTACATATATAATTTTGGATAAAAGAAAAATTTATACTAAAATCAAAAATTTATTTAATATTTTTTTTTTCATTTGACTAAATTCTCAAAAAAATTACATCCCATAAAGACTATCATCCGGTAGGAAATTGGTTGGAAGCCTAGAAACAAGCTGAGCTCCAACTCCTTTCTGAATGACTACACCTAACCTATGAAAAAGAAATTCACCAACTCGAACATTCGCATCATGGCTAGCAATATAATTGCGCAAGCGCTTCAAAAAAACTATAGTATCATCACCGAACTCTCCTAAAGTGGTAAAGGCAAGGACCCTAAAACCGTAACCTTGAGACGTGCACTTCTCTAAATACTTAGTATTCTTGCGAGTAACAGCGTTCTTAATGGCCAGACCCGGGGTAAAGGTACGAATCCCACCACCAGTAAAAACTGAAACACCAGTCATATCTAGACACACATCACGCCCATTATCCCAATTATAAACAAATATATCCGCTGGTCTCAGAGCAGTACCACTATTCGCAAGGAAACCTAAGTCCACCTCTTTCCTAGCCAGCACTCCTACACGATAACACATGTCTGCAATAGTGCACGCACCAAATCATGTCTAAACTTAAGCCCAACTTCATTCGCACAATGCAAGGCATGATCCCCAAAGACATCCATATCTCTTTTGCAAAAGGGACAAGTACCATCCGTTTCGAATAAGGAAATTCCTATTCTGTAACGAAGAATAGAACTAAATTGCCTAGCTCCAATATGTTGATTGAGCCCCAGAATTGGAATTTCCATCAGGAAATCCCATGCATGTTTTGTTTGGTTGCACTGCCATAATACTGAGTCACGCTCCGTCATAAAATAATTGGTGGCAATGTTCTTCTTTACAGCATCAAAGTAAATTATTGCCAGGGAGTTCGTGGAATAGGTGACAAAATTACTAGTGCTAATAAGAGAAACAATCCCACACACAGAGTTAAAAGATTCCAAAGCTTGCTGGAAAGAATGGCCAATACCAGTGATGCATGTGCAGCTCAAAATAGTGGACTGCAATTCTAGGGCCTATAAAAAAGACACAAGAAAACAATAATGCTTAGTGTCTTGCATAGTATATACCCCCCATGCCGCCCAGTTTGAATGGCAAGGTAGAGAGTCTCTGCTAAAGAAGCCCATAGCTAAGCCCATCTCATGTGATAATGTGTCTAAGAAATTGAAACAAATGAGCATCAAATAATTCTTGAGCTTCTTGTATAAATTCAGGTCTAGTAGTTCTAAGAGCAAAGTAAATCTGAGACACACCCGAACAATTCCTAAACAAGAGTAATTCATATTGAGGGTCTTCTAGTTTCTCTACCTCATCAATAAGAGCCAAAAAGAATTAATCATACAGAGTTTTGGTTGGTAGCCTAGCAACAAATTGGGCCCCAACACCTTTTTGAATAACAACTCCTACTCTATGGAAAATAAAACTTCCTAGACCACTACTAGTATCGTTACTAACTTGACAATTCTTCAAACTCTTAAAAAAACATAAGGAATCTTCACTAAGTTCCTTTAAAGTGGAGAAAGCTAAAACGCCTAAATCATCTCCATATGAAACACATTCATCCAGATATTTATTACGTTTGCGCGACACGGCTCTTGAAATGGATTGGCATGGAACAAAAGCGCGAACACCTTCACCAGTGAAAGGTGAGACAACTGTGACATCCATACACACATCCCGACCATTTTCCCAATTATAAACAAGTATGTCCGCAGGACGTAAATCCTTGTTATCATCAGATAAAAACCCTAGAGTAACTTCTTTTCGTGCAGGGACACCATCTTTGTAGCAAATGTCTGCAATCACATCTCGTACCAGGTCGTGTCAAAAATTGAGCCCAACATCTTTCGCACAATGCAACGCGTGATCACCAAAAATATCCATAGGTCTATTACAACTTGAGCATAACCCGTCTTCTACAAATAAGGGAATACCAAACCGATAACAGACTACTGCTCTGAACTACCTGGGCCCAAGGCATTGGTCCAACCCGCTGATGGGTATGGATAAAAGATAGTCTTGTGCATGTTTAACCCGGTTACATTGCCATAAAACGAAATCTCTTGCAGATAATGAAAATTGGCTGGGGATTTGCTTCTTAACTGAATCAAAATAAGTGACTACCATGGAATATAGAAGGAGGGCAGTATTATCGACGCAATAATTAGAAGGTAATCCACATACGTGAATAAAGTTCTGAAGAGCCGATTGATAAGCAAAACCTTTATCCGTTAAGAACAAGCTACAAAGAATAACTTTATGCACGGAGGTAGTCTGACTCTGAGAGGCAAGATAGTAGTAAGAGCGCATGTCCTCCATAGTGTAAATAACAAGACCACCATCCTTGATAGGCAGGGTAGCTAATCTCTGTTGCAATGACCCAAAACTAGCTCAATCCCCTGTAATTAATAGTCTCAAGTACTGGAAATGGTCATCAAAAAAATCAGTAGCTTGTTGTAGGGTTGCTGGATTGGTAGTTCGCATCGCAAAATATAATCTTGAGACACCGGTGCAATTTCGAAGTAATAACATCTCACTTTGAGGGTCCTTGAGTTTTTTGATGGCGGACATTAGTTGAACGGTCTTGTTCACCCTGCTCAGAACTATGTCACTTATGAAATTCAGATCCAAACTCACAGACCCCCCCTAAAATTTTAACGCAATTAGCGGGTCTACCAATATCTCGTGGAAAAACACCCTCAACAATGCTTCTTGGATCAAATGTAGGCCAAAAGACTCCAGTTTTCTTAATATTGAGATGCAAGCCCCTACTCGGCCCTTCAGATTCTATAATACTCAAGGTTTTGGCCACCTTAAGTGTATCACCAATAATAGTGCCGTCATCAAGGTACCAAGCATGCAAATCAAGCTTACAACGAGAAGCAATAGAAAGATATAATTTGAAAGTGAAAATTGTTACAGGGCCTACGTCCCATGGATGTGCGGTCCATCTAATTACCTAGAGCTTCCCCTTTATATGTATATAATGTAAGTTATGTAACCTATGTAGTATTAGAACTATCTCTCTAAGAAGATGATTCTCCTTCTTGTCTCTACGTATCCTTAATCACGTTATCAAGCACGAGATATTCACTGCCGCTAAAGAATTTTTTTTGGGGAGTTCTTATCAATCGATATCTCGGAATCCCTATCAAAGACTGATTATGGTACTTATTTTTATTTATTTTTTTCCCATTTATTCAGTTTTCCATTAAGAAGGAGATATTTTGATTAATCATGGAAAGCTTGCAAATGGAAGTTTAGGTCATTTGTAATCAGGGGTTCGTCGATCTATATTTTCTGGCTAGTTAGGTTGGTTGTAATCCTATGGGAAAAGAGGAAAACGAAAATCCTTGATTGGATAAGAGGGAAAGTATTTGTTGGCGTTCCATATCCGATCCTTGATTGGAGAAGCGGGAAATGAATTATCTGTTCACTTTTCAAGGAGAAAGAAAATCTGTCGAAAGAGAGAAAAAAAACGCATGTTCTCGATCCAGTCCGCCTGAAATATTGAAGAAATTTTCCAGTCCTTTCCAAACCGGTCAGACCAAACTCGGTCATGTTCCGACTATTTTTCGTTCCGCTCCGTTCTGGTTTTGGGCCATGCGCAACCAAGGCTGTTGTGATTTTGATTATAAACAGAGGGAACCAAAGTTTGAGGTATGTAACTTGAGTACTTGTCGGGCTTATGTATTTATTTTTAGAACATGCTTAGTTCTGTTTTATTTCCTGAAGATAAGTCCATATTATATAAACGGTCAGCTTGAATTATGATTGTTGATCTTGATCATTAAGAATTTTGGTTTTAATGTTATTTTGTTCTCTTGAATATGATATTGGATATAGTTGAATGATGTCTTTTGTGCAATTGGTTGTACCAACTCGATTCCAATGTATACTCCATTATTGGATACTTGATATTTTTCCCTAAATTTGAATGTTTTGTGGGATGTAATTCACTTGAAATATGTGCTGAGGGACATATGTACATGAGAAAAAGATGTACTTTTGTCTTCGGTAGTAATAACACCAACTCCCAAGTATCAACCGAACATGGGATCAGCTAAAATGTAATTCTAGCTTGATAGACACATTTTGGTGTCTAAGTTGTCCTCAATTTTCTGCATTGTTGGTACTCGATTTTGTACTTATTATGGTTTTTTATGTGTTTGTAGGTATTTTGGGGCAATAAACATTTTTGGAAAATTCGTCACGAAAAGTTGTTGAAGATACCCCCGGAGGACACATGTTATTCGGACTCTCAATTTTGGATAAGGGGCACTTAATTACTAAGGGGCACACTAGCTGATATTTGCACCCCATGACATCCACTTACTATTCACACCCCAGTGCTATCGGCACCTCAGACTTCGCTAAGGGCCACCCTTCTTCATCATTTGAATTTTTGAATTTCAATTTTGGCGAGAACTTTGGTTTGCAGCTGTGCAGTTACTGGATTGGATTTGGCCGAGTATTTAATGGATATTTTCACGGGATTCGACTGGTATTTAATCATGGAGATAAAACAGGGTTAGTCAGATGTTTTGAAGCGATAAAAAGGGGAGAGATTCGTGGTTACCAAGAAAACAGAGACCGAGTATTCTTTGGGTTACTTCTGCTTATTTTTGGAGATTTTCAAGGGTCATTATGTCGAGATATTATCTCTACCTAATTAGAAGAGAAGATGACATGTTCCGGTGATTAAAAAAAGAAATAAATCTCATTAAATTCGGTTGTTGCAGTAAAACAGGGTAAAAAAATATTGAAGTGTGATAGACGCATGTCTGACTTGTTCTTGAACAGGATATCACTTGTTGGGAGATGTTGAAGTGTATACTGACTAAAACATACACATGAAGGAGGTAAATAAGGAAGTAATTACGTAAAAATGGATGAAAATATCCCGAGAATATTTTTTATTCGCTGCCGAGTAATGGAGAGATATTTTGGTTTAATGAGAAGTTATTCTAGGTCCGAAGGGGTATAAATTAGTTTCGGAGTCGAAGATAGGATATCGAGAGTTGGGAGAGGCTACAGAGAAGAACAAGAACTTGCAGAGCATATTTTTCTGCTGCTGCAGAGAAGGAGAAGCTGAAGAACAATAAATCGATAAGAACTGTCGTTCTTGACAGTCTCATATTCATACCATAAATGATAGTTCTTTTGCGACACCATATAACAATAGTTCTTCGCAATGATTGTAACAAGTGAGTTGTAACGACCATTAAGCGTTGCAAAACTGGATTATATTATTTTCCTCCCTTTTCTTCTTTGTAAACACCATTTGAGCTATAAAAATATATTTTGAGCGTGTTTTTCACTATGTGGAGCTGAACCTTTCTCTGGGACTACGGAGGAAACCAAAATTCATCATGTGGTAAATTCATTTAATTCTTTATATGACTATTTGCATTGAATTAAAATTAGAAAAAGATTTTTCTTAATTAATTGTCATTTCATTTGATGGTTTATGCTTAGGATTAATTGTTTTGATATGCCATGCTTAAGATTTACAATTAATATTTTAAGAATCTACATTAGGCAAAGAAATAGATTCAAAATTCTTATTGAATGAGCTATAATGGTTTAGAATAAATATGTGAATTGCATGAATTTGAATATTTGGTGGAATCCTAGTCCTAGAACCTCTCGAAACATTGTTATTATTTTGTATATATTTGCTAGTTTTATAATTTAAATCTTAAAATTAATCTCATCAAGTTCGAGTGAACGACAACTCTATTTACCACTATATAAAATTCGAACATAGCTCCCATCATAAATGAAAGAGTTGGAAATGCACATAGTCATAGGTGTTGGTATATACAATGTAATGTGTATATTATAATAACAACCAATTTTTAGAGGAGATCATGCTTTAGACATCAACTTTAATGACAAGAAGAACTTTGCTTGGACAATTGACTATTCAATTGAACTAGAGATACAATGTCTGCGCTTATGGAATGAAAAATACATCATTACCACGAGACATAAATTCTCTAAAGCACTTGAGGTAGATTTGGATGAAACGTAACATATATTCACTCTAAAGTAATTGAGTTGAATCTGACTTATGTTACTGATAAGGCCACACCACTTATTAAATCTCTCAAGACTCAATGTCTAACTGATAGTGGTTTTTCTTCAACTAATTTAAGTGTTAGAGCATAGCTCGGTTGAACCCACCAAGCGTTGGTATGTCAAGATTGGTTGTCATATTTTAGTAAATCAAAACTATATTAAAGAGTCGCTTGATTATATACTAGAGACAACTTCGTATAGGTTAGGCTAGAAAGATTAGGATAATGAGACATACAAGTATTACTCGAATACTTGAAGAATGTGAAGAAGTAACAAGCTACATCGACGACATCATCCTTCCTCTTGAGGATAGTAATATTTTGACTTGAACTGTTTCATTACCAATGTATATTTCAAGTCGTGCTATATTAAAAACATAACTACAAAGATGTGAATGATTATAATCAAGTAGACATAGTGTTAAGGAATTAAAATACAAAGTATAACGCCTATCTTTTGAACTTCGTATACAAGACATCGACATAATCGTATGAATGCTATTGTGATTATGTGTATAGGTAAAGGTGAATATTTCATCCTAGGAAACAATGTCTACATTCGTTTAAAGGAAGTACATTCATGAATTTTTTTTATGAATCGAAAGGGGAATCACTAGGCTTATTGGTATTGTTATTCATTGCATATCTTTGGATTATCAATATGTGTGAGTTAGTAGAACCGATCATAACTTGTTATGTATATTGGTAAAACTAGTCACAATGCCTGACTTATGTATTGGTATGACTTTTATTAGTGTAATCGATCCTAAGTGATCACCTTAGATGGTATGATCTATATTTGTAATTGGTGTAACTGATCCTGGTAATTGGTATGACCGATCACAAAAGAGTGTAATAGATCCTTGTAATTGGCGTAACCAGTCCTGGTAATTGGTGTAACCGATCCTAGTGACTAGTGTAACCGATCACAAGTAATACCATGAGAATATGGTAACCGGTCCTGGTAATTGACGTAACCGATCCTGGTAACTGATGTAACCGGTCCCAGTAACCATATTAAGGTAAAACCGATCCTTGTGTTTGGTAGAACTGTAAACTCGTGATTAGTGTATTGATATTTGATCAATCACATAGTTCTTGGAAATCAGATGAACCAGTTCTAACTTGTTTGGAAGTGTTGTATAATCGATTCCAAGATTGTAAATATGAAAGAGGATTTACAAAGATATAAGATGTCAACATACATTGAACATGTTCTGTAACTCTTATCTTTTATTGTTCAAAGATATTCCTTAATAACTAAAGGAGATCCCGGACCGAAATAAGTTGAGAATCTTTTAATAAGGTTGTTAATTTTATATGCTTTTAATTACCAGGAATTAAAATGCATATCTCTGGAAAATAAAAATTGATAATGTGCATTTACTAATTGGAGATTTTCTAGTGAGATTTTGGTTAATATTGGAAAGAGCATTTCTAGGAATTATGAAAACCTATTTGGAAATATATTGCATATCTTAAGAATATTTCGGTTTTGGAAATTCCTTGGTGTCCAAACTTCCTTAGTCTATAAATACCCAATTTTGCATTTCGTGTAAACTATCCTAAGAGCCAGCAAAACTACCTTGTTGTGTTGTTACAGGTGGAGCCGTCTATTCAGAGAGGAAAGTACCCTAATTAGGCGAAATCTCTTACGACCGCTCGTTTAAAGACTTTTGTGGGATCAAGAAGCTCTACGAGTACCCGTTGGTGGGAAACTAGAAAATTACAATATTATTAGTTTTCGATTTGATTTGATTGACTAACGGTTGTTGAACTTTGATTGCACTTAGTTTGTTTATTCTTGAGAATCTTCTCTTCTGATATAAGATTCACTCAAACTATATCGAAGTGTCGACGAGATCTTTAGAACTGTTTGTAGATCTAAAGACGTCTTGTGATAATCCATTGTTAACAGACTCCGTTTTGTGCGTGATTGATAACAAGAGTTTCAAGTTGTGGTGTGTAGGTGTTTATTGAAGATTTAAGAAGATTTGAAGACAAAGAATATTTCTTATTTGGGTTCATAATCTTTGGTGTGCACAAAACTTGATCATCTGGGATCCAACTATAATCGGTTTATCTTTGATAGATTTGATTGATTAGTTGCGTAGATCAGCATCATCATATATTATCTTGATTGATCCTATTTTTGATTGCAAAATCCAAAATCGGCTACTTTGGTAGTTGCTGGATAGATAGATCTAAACCCGACAAAGGAGTTTATTGGATTAAACAGAAGAGCCTTTGTCAAAATCATATCACTAAGATTGAATAGAGTTGTTACCGAACAAATTTGTTGTTCCTTTACTGTTTGGAATACGAACCAAAGGAATTGTTCCAGTGCGTGCACTTATTGAATGTCGGAAGCGCGGGGATATTGAAGAAACTAGGTGAACTATAGGTTTAGTTGCTTGGTCTAAACTATACTAAATTGGTTTGATTTTGTATAGCGGCTTAATTCTGAGAGTATTCAATTCTGGACTAGGTGTTGGGGTTTTTCTGTATTTGCGGTTTCCTCGTTAACAAAATCTTACTGTGTCATTTACTTTTGTTTTCCGCAATTATAATTGTTGTTATTATAATTTAAAGTAAATTACACAAATGTTAACTCCGTATTACTTGATAGTGATCCTATAGAGTTTGGTTAAATCCGAACCTATTATCAAGTAATCACACTTTGATTGTTATATTGTCTCGATCTCGTATCCATAGATGATCACACAAAGTGTGGATACCGATTCGTTGTATTGTCTCGACTCAGTCCATAGACAATCCACTTTCGGTAAGAGGACTTATAAGTGGAAAAGTTTAAGATTGTGGTGTATTTGGGTACCCTCGTCTTTTCATTAAGGAATATACACTGGTTTTTGAACTAGTTCCTTATATTATGACTACAATGATTAGATCATCTAGCCAAGATGGAACAAAGACTAAAAGTCGCATAAACTCTGTATGTACTAAGGGATAATCACACCTTGTTAAGTGCAAAGGGTGTTCATGCGTTAACTATTACCTACCTTTTTGGAAACTTACAGTGAGAATGGAGTTGATTTTATCTATAAATTATTTCTAATGAATGTGGAAGGAAGCATATTCTTAGAAAATTAATGTGTCAATCTAGTGAATTGTAAATCTCTGAAACTTGAATTACTGAATCCATATTAACCCTAACAATGAACTGATTGGGATTTATCCATAAAGACTTTGACATAAACATAAGGCACATTGGTTGTGACACGATGTTCCGTTTTGATAGTACTAACACGGGCATCACTTCATTTGAGTGTACAAGAAAATGAACTAATAGAATGTGAAGTTACGGCATCTATCACAATCAGTGATTTCTAAAGTTACTAGATTTTCACCGCCTCTCCCCATTATGCTTTAGAAAAGAAAACATGTCACTCATCTTACAAAGTTTTTCTTTAGTAAAACATGATTGAGACCATCCTGTGTTTACTTAGATGCAAATGGTAAATAACTCATTCTTCAAAGATATAAATTTTTGTTAGTGAACATTCAAGTGATTTATGGCTCTAGTGGATGATTCGAAGCATTGAATCAGTCATTTCTCACAAAAAATGATGCGTTTAATTTTTGTAAAACCCCTAGCACATATTACACAATACAAGTGCAAAAGCTCACCAACCTTGTTAGTGCTAGAGATTTAATATCAAAAGGACTTGATGAATATTGCATGTTTAATAGGATTAATATAGAGTATCTTATACCCAATGGTCTCGCAGAGGCTACCATCAAAGGTGTTAAAGTCTGCGGGCATCCAACTCAAAACCAATTGGCTACGAGTGGAGAGGCCCTTCCATATTATATTTAATTAAGAGAATTCTAGCGATGTGGGACTATTGTCCTTTCACACGCCCCCTCACGTCTAAGGCTAGTCACTCGGCCTACCATGTGGACCTACGTACGAGTAACCAGTCAATTGGTAACAGGTGTACAGGTGAGTGACTAAATCGGGAGGTAACACCTCGGCCAAGATATCGGCCTACACCCCTGTGTACAAGTGACAAATCGGTTAAGCACTTTGCCGTAACTCGGCCACACACCGGCTGTACGCCTGTCCTGGGGTCTCTGGGATTAGCTCGATACCATTTTAAAGTATGCGGGCATCCAACTCAAAACCAATTGGCTATGAGTGGAGCGGCCCTTCCATATTATATTTAATTAAGAGGATTCTAGCGACGTGGGACTATTGTCCTTTCACAGTTACATATGGTGTCTAAGGAATATGTTATGCGTACCAACCTACCTTTTATTGCTTTAGGGATATACAATATTACACGCATCTTTAATTAATTCGTTTTTAGAACCCAATATTAGTTTTTTTTTTTTTTTTTTTTTTTTTTTTTTTTTTATTTCGTACCAATTGGTAACTGGATTGAAGCCTAACATTTGTGTTCGTACGTATTTTTGGTTGCACTTCTAATACCCCGATATTCGGCAGTGGTTGGCCGAATGGAATATAAGTAATCATTTGTCCTTTCCTAACACCGAGGCCTGATGGGTTCACTTGATTGAGTTGTGGGAAAAAACTTCTCAGTTAAGCGTGCTCGGCGGGAGTAGTCACGGGATGGGTGACCTCTCGTGAAGTCTCATCGGATGACCGCAAAGAGTGCCGTTAAAAATCCCACACTGCTGGATAACCGCAATGGGTAAGTGGGAACAATATCGGTGTTAGTTGGGATACAACTAGGGGTCGTTCGCTTGTGCTAGGGTGGGGGAGTATGATGGGGGATTATGCCAGATACTGCTCTCACATGAGACAAGGAACGTCTACATTATACCGAGGCCTTTTCAGCACAATTGGCTCCAGAGTTATGATGGGGGATTATGCCAGATACTGCTCTCACAGGAGACAATGAACGTCCACATTATACCGAGGCCTTTTCAGCACAATTGGCTCCAGAGTTGGTAGAAAACTCTGCAGTTAAGCGTGCTCGGGCGGGAGTAATCCAAGGATGGGTGACCTCCTGGGAAGTTACTGTTATATTACCGCAACAATACCCGTTGAAAACCCCACACTGCCGGATAACCGCAGTGGCTAAGTGGGGACAGTATCGGTGAAGGGACGGGTCATTACAAATGGTATCAGAGCCGACAATAGGTCACCTGCCGAGGGTGGGAAGGTACGCTGGACGGGGTTGTTCCAGGTGCTTCTCATGAGGGGCAGGGAACATCAGAGATCTGGGCTTGTATATATTCCGGAGCCGAGGACGGCTCCAATTTAAGGTGGTGGTATTGTAATACCCCGATATTCGGCAGTGGTTGGCCGAATGGAATATAAGTAATGATTTGTCTTTTCCTAACACCTAGGCTCGATGGGTTCATTTGATCGAGTTGTGGGAAAAAACTTCTCGATTAAGCGTGCTCGTAAAGGGAGTAGTCACACGATGGGTGACCTCTCGGGAAGCTTTCTTTGGATGACCCGTTAAAAATCCCACACTGCTGGATAACCGCAGTGGGTAAGTGGGAACAATATCGGTGTTAGTTGGGATACAACTAGGGGTAGTTCGCTTTTGCTAGGGTGGGGGAGTATGCTAGGGGATTATGCAAGATACTCCTCTCACAGGAGACAAGGAACGTCTACATTATACCGAGGCCTTTTCAGCACAATTGGCTCCAGAGTTGGCAGAAAACTCTGCAGTTAAGCGTGCTCGGGCGGGAGTAATCCAAGGATGGGTGACCTCCCGGGAAGTTACTGCTAGATTACCGCAGCGATGCCCGTTGAAAACCCACACTGCCGGATAACTGCAGTGGTTAAGTGGGGACAATATTGGTGAAGGGACGGGTCATTACAACACTATATATGTACCATTACGACTCCACATCGTACTGTGATGGGTCTTCAAAACTGTTAAGTAGTTATGTTGGAAATGAGTTCCCAATAATTTTCCGCATTTTAAAACTTTTGGCAGGAGATCTCTTACGGCTAGATTTGCGGGTTATCACTTTAATGAGATAGTCTTCCCATCGTTAAAGGGAGATAAGAAAACGTACTTTCTAAAGGAACGACAGGAATTGTCGTGGTGTGTTCCCACTATGTGTCATATTGATTCTTTTACTCCACAAATGTAAATGTGAAGTTACAAAGAATAATCAATTTTCAATTCGTACACTTATGTCGCTCAAGTGACAAGATCACACATACCATCTGCAAATATTCCTGCAAGTTTAGAAATCCTCAGTATGGGGTACACCATAGACTAATCTGTTGCAACTACACTTGGTGGAAGTGTAATTGAGGCCGTGGCTCCACAAAAAGGAATATGGAGAGACCACCAGGTTCGATCAATGCTCACCTAGAAAGGAAGTATATGAGTAAGGCACAACCTAATTTTTATAATTAATGAAATCATCTCATTTGATTGTCTCTGACTATGTCCATGAATCAATAAAGGATGCATTGAAGTTTAATGATTCCAAAGAACAATGAAATCCTAAAGGATTATGAGAACTCACACGAGTCAATGAAAATATCATGCGAGCATATTAATGATTATTTTTATATATAGTTTCTCAAGGAAATAGAGCACGATGAGATCGAACCATGCTTCTTATCGTTTAATGTCAAAAAAGAGCATATTTGGCCTACACAATCCAGGTAGCACTTAGTTCTTTGACAAATTTACAGGTATTTGGTGTGGTAGTGCTAACCAACCAAGTGTAAAGCCTATGGGACATATATGATTATTTGTCATAAAGCATAATGAGAATTGAGAAGAAATAAGCCTTAATGTATAAAGACTCGCCTTGTGGCGCGAGGTTTCTCACAAAGCCCTGAAATTGTTTTCTTGTAATAAACGTTATAGAGTTCCGCTACTCAGTTAGCTTGGTAAATTTAAAAGTACTTAAAATGCAGCATATGTATGTGGTTGTTACGTATGTCTGAAATAATTAAGAGATAACAAATATTTACAAAAGTACTTCATAGCCTTTTGTTTCCCAAATCAAGTGACTCTAAACCACATAGTGCGTTTACAGTTAGATACAACGCTTACTTATATATTGAAGCAATCAGACGGATGTGGTATACCCGTCTAAATGGTTATTCGATTTGGAGGGGATAGACAGGTAAGTTATTTCTACTTGCGTATTCACAAGAAAGTTCCTGATTTGGATTGTAGCTATTTATGTCGACGGTACAGACATCATGGGTACTCTTGATGTAATAAGAGACCTTAAAAGTTATTTGAAATCCGAGTTTGAGATGAAAAATATGGGGAAAGCTCGACCGAATACTGAGCTTGTGGTATATTATTCCACCAGTTTGCATATGTCTAAAGTTGTCTGGCAATTTAACAAAGACATGCATTCTGATAACACTCCCATGATTAATTAGTCGAGGTTAAATGTACGTAAGTGACCATTTCATCTAAAGGAAGATGATGAAGATGTGTTGGGAGATGAAATTCCTATATCTAAGTACAATAGATGCCTTTTTGTACTTAGTATAATAATGCACTTGATTAAATTTTACATCCTTTGGGAGCTTGTTAGATAGATATAGCTCAGCGCCAACACAACGTCATTGGAATGGTATAGTTAATGTAATCATGTACTTAAAAGTAACCGTTAGCATAAATTTAGTTTATCCATGCAAAGACATAAAAAGGAATGCTAACGAAAGTGCAATCCAAAAGTTATTGATTATGGAGGAACAATAATCTCTTCTTCAACGAGAGTAATCAAGGGGAGATATGGTAGACTATTTGTTAGAGCACTTCTCGGTCGAACTCGCAAGCATTGCTAGCTCAAGATTGTTTTTCAAGTTTAGTTTCCAAAACTATAAGTCTTGATTTCTAGTCTACTTATAGCTAAGTCTCAGATTAGAATATAATGTGTAGTTGAGCTTTAGACTTCACGACGTTCATCGATTGAAGACGAAGAACTACTACGGGGAGCTTGTGGAACTTCATCAACAAAAGGTATGTGGAGACTTGAACTCATCTATCACTCAAAAGTCTATCTACTCTATCTCCTATTTGAGACAAAAGTCGTATAGCTATATAGACTTCAATTATACACATTTGATATTTGAGAAATTTGAGTTTAACTCGCTTACATATTTCTCGAAATATGTGTTGGTAAGATTTTGCTTTAACCAAGTTCATCTTATATTCTTGATGAAAGTCAAAAGATGATCATGTGAAAATCGCCTGGTAACATCTTATATGATTTATGTGAGACAGTCATTCGGTGTAGACTCGAAATGTTTCGTATTGATCATTCGATCACTTGAAAATTGCTTTGAAGCTAATAGTTTGTGTGACACAGCTATTCCCGTCTTCCAAGAATGTTTCAATGATTGAAATGGGAGTTTAGAATAATTAACCATGAATTGGATATAACATAATGATAGACACATTTTTGTGTCTAATTTGATCTCAATACTATATATTGTTGGCACTCGATTTAGTATTAATTTTGGTTTTTTGTGTGTTTGTAGGTATTTTGGGGCAATAAACATTTTTGGAAAATTCAGCTCGAAAAGTTGTTGAAGGCACCCCCGGAAGATAATTGCTAAACGGACCCCTACTTTGGATAAGGGGCACCCAGTTACTAAGGGGCACACTAGCTGCTATTTGCACCCCATAATGCAAGTGCTTAAGGGACACCCGTACAGGATTAGGGGAGGTCATCTTCTCCATTTGAATTATATTTTTGGCGGGAAAATATAGCAAAGAATTATCCAGATTAGGGTTTGTGATTTGGACGGGATTTAATGAGATTCAATTGCTGATTCTCATGGTTTAGACCTGTTATGGGTATACAATGCTGGTATGGGTGTTCGGATGAGTTAAGTTGGGATGGATAATCGTTGGGGACGCAAAACAGGAAGCAAGCTCGGGTTTCTCCTGCAATTATTCCGTGAGAATTTGTGGAGTTAGTTAGCGAGATTCTTGCAGTGTTTGGATTGATTTGAACCTGTTTTATCTAAACAGGGGAGGTACGTGTCTTGAATTTGAATATAAAGAAGATTTTCACGATATTAAGCAAAACAGAGGAAGACACCTACAGGCGCATGTAGAAGAGAAATAAATGGAATTATTCCCGAGCGTTAATGAGAAGATTTACAAGATTATTTGCATTTACATCGAGATATATGAGTCCTGTGAGTATAAATAGAGTTGCCTGAAGTCGGATAAAGGGATATGGAGTGATTGGGGAGTAAACAGAGATCAACAACGTGAGAAATCATGAGTTGCAGAGAGAAGTTTCTGCTGCTGCAGAACTGAAGAACACGAAGAACATATTACGCCTATGGAAGGTCGTTCATGCTACAGTGTGAACGACAAATATTTGAGGGTTGCATCGCTACAGTGTCAGCGGCAGTTAAGTTTTATCGTTCTGTAACAGTGTCCATTGTAACAAATATAAGTGTTACGAATCTCTGTTTTCATATATTTTCATCCTTGTAAGCACCTTTTGAGCAATGAAATCATACTTTGAGCGTGTTTCCAACATGATGAGCTAAATCCCTACACTGGGACGACAGAGGAAGACGAATTTCATACATGGGTAAAATTATTTAATTCTTTTTAAGACTTTTGCATTAATTTTAATTGAAATATGATTTGAATTAATTGGTTGTCATTTAATTTGATGAGGTATACTTAGCTTAAATGTTTAGATACATCATGCTTAGGATTTACAACCAATCTTTTGAGAATCTACCTTGGAAAAATCGAGTCCATGTCAATTTTATTTATTGAGCTTTAATTGTTGAGAATAAATAAATTGAACTATGTTATGAATTCGACGAAATCCTAGTCCCAGTAACTCTCTTCATCCTGTGACAATATTTTGTATATATTTTCCTTATTTTCATTATTTAGTTTTAAAACAAATTCTCCACAAGTCTGAGTGAACGAATCATCTTACTACAACATCATTTAAAAATACGATCACATAATATGCGTACTTGTATGCTAACTGTTGTAAGTTATTCCAACTCAGGAACCATAGTATGCATACCCGTATGCGTACTGGTTGGTTAGTTGAAGTTTGGTAACTTAGTATGCATACCCGTATGCATACCGACGTAAGTTCAAGTCCGAGAATTCAACTGAGTTTGGTGGTGTAAAACAATATGCGTACCCGTTCGCACATACACTGGCGAACCCAGACCAAGTCCGGCTACTTAGGTATGCGTACACGTTTGCATACTTGAGTAGGTTACGTTCTAAAATTGGTTTGTTCATGAACTAATACATTTATAAATTAAGGAATGCAATCTTTTGCAAACCTTGGTGTTGATGGTGGTTTTTAGACAAAGGGTAAAATCGTAAAACCCCGAATAACCTAATGTCACCGGTGACACATTTATTAGAACATTCAATGCATGTAGTCAGTAATTAATAGGGGGTATTTTTTCAAATTAGGGTTACAACGAACAAAACCCTAATTCCCCTCCGTGCCAATGGAAATTCATGACAGCCACACCTATCCCAAGCTAGCCGCGCCATCCCAAACGCACTCTGCCTTGGCCCTAGCTATGCTAGTCACACCAAACGCACCAAAGCATGCCAACCATGCTAGCCGCACCTCCGTGCCAATGGCAAATCATGCCATCCACACCTAGCCCAAGCTAGTCGCGCCATGCCAAACGCACTCTGCCTTGGCCCTAGCTATGCTAGTCACACCAAACGCGCCAAAGCATGCCAACCATGCAAGCCACACCTCCGTGCCAATGGCAAATCATGCCGCCCACACCTAACCCAAGTTAGGCGCGCCATGCCAAACGCACTCGCCTTGGCCCTAGCTATGCTAGTCACACCAAACGCGCCAAAGCATGCCAACCATGCTAGCCGCACCTCCGTGCCAATGGCAAATCATGCCGCCCACACCTAGCCCAAGCTAGCCGCGCCATGCCAAACGCACTCTACCTTGGCCCTAGCTATGCTAGTCACACCAAATGCGCCAAAGCATGCCAACCATGCTAGCCGCACCTCCGTGCCAATGGCAAATCATGCCAGCCACACCTAGCCTAAGCTAGCCGCGCCATGCCAAACGCACTCTGCCTTGGCCTAGCTATGCTAGTCACACCAAACGCGCCAAAGCATGCCAACCATGCTAGCCGCACCTTCGTGCTAATGGCAAATCATGCCAGCCACACCTAGCCCAAGCTAGCAGCGCCATGCCAAACGCACTCTAACTTGGCCTAGCTATGCTAGTCACACCAAACACGCCAAAGCATGCCAATCATGCTAGTCGCACCTCCGTGCCAATGGAAAAACATGCCACCACATCTAGCCCAAACTAGCCGCGCCATGCCAAACGCACTCGCCTTGGCCCTAGCTATCTTATCTTTGTCACACCAAACGCGCCAAAGCATGCCAACCATGCTAGCCGCACATCCATGCCAATGGAAAATCATTCCAGCCACACCTAGCCCAAGCTTGCCGCGCCATGCCAAATGCACTCTGCCTTGGCCCTAGCTATGCTAGTCACACCAAACGCGCCAAAGCATGCCAACCATTCTAGTGCCGCACCTCAGGTGCCAATGGCAAAACATGCCAGCCACACCTAGCCCAAACTAGCCAATGGAAAATCGCGCCATGCCAAACGCTAACTTGGCCTAGCTATGCTTGGCCCTAGCTATGCTAGTCACACCAAAAGCCGCGCCATGCGCAAAGCATGCCAACCATGCTAGCCGCACCTCCATGCCAATGGAAAATCATGCCATCCACACCTAGCCCAAGCTAGCCCAAACCGCGCCATGCCAAACGCACTCCGCCTTGGCCCTAGCTATGCTAGTCACACCAAACGCGCCAAAGCATGCCAACCATGCTAGCCGCACCTTGCCAATGGCAAATCATGTCATCCACAATGGAAAATCATGGCCCTAGCTATGCTAGTCACACCTAGCCCAAGCTGCCAATGGCAAATCAGCCGCCATGCCAAATGCACTCTAACTTGGCCTAGCTATGCTAGTCACACCAAACGCGCCAAAGCATGCCAACCATACTAGTCGCACCTCCGTGCCAATGGAAAAACATGCCAGCCACATCTAGACCAAACTAGCCGCGCCATGCCAAACGCACTCTGCCTTGGCCCTAGCTATGCTAGTCACACCAAACGCGCCAAAGCATGCCAACCATGTTAGCCGCACTTCCATGCCAATGGAAAATCATGCCACCACACCTAGCCCAAGCTAGCCGCTCCATGCCAAATGCACTCTGCCTTGGCCCTAGCTATGCTAGTCACACCAAACGCGCCAAAGCATGCCATCCATGCTAGTCGCACCTCCGTGCCAATGGCAAAACATGCCATGCCACACCTAGCCCAAACTAGCCGTGCCATGCCAAACGCACTCGCCTTGGCCTTAGCTATGCTAGTCACACCAAACGCGCCAAAGCATGCCAACCATGCTAGATGCACCTACGTGCCAATGGCAAATCATGCCGCCCACACCTAGCCCAAGCATGCCAAGCCGCGCCATGCCAAATGCACTCTGTCTTGGCCCTAGCTACGCCCGGTCACACCACGCCAAGCCAAACACCCTTACCTTGTCTCTAGCCGCGCCATGCCAAAGTAGCGCCCCGCCTATGCTTGCAAACCGTGCAACCTAGGCCAAATTGGCCACGCATGCCATTGGCACATGCCAACACGCATCATTTGGTAGCTTTTCTTACAGTGCCGTGGCCCCTAATGGCCGAGCGTGCCATTGGCACATGCCAACACGCTCGGTAGCTTTTCTTACCGGTGCCGTGGCCCTAATGGCCGAGCATGCCATTGGCACATTCCAACACGCTCGCTAGTAGCTTCAATTACCTAGTCGTGGCCTTAATGGCCATGCGTGCCATTGACACATGCCAAACACGCACGCTGGTAGCCTAACTTGCAGCCGTGCAACCTAGGCCAACTTGGCCGTACGTGCCATTGGCACATGCCAAAACCCACGCTAGTAGCCTAACTTGCAAACCGTGCAACCTACCACCAAGGCATTCCGCACATGCCATTGGCACATGCCACACACGCCACTAGCAGCTCTGGCATTTCCACTTGCACTCAAGGTGCAACCCGCAACAAAGGCATTCCGCACATGCTATTGGCACATGCCACACGCGCCACTAGCAGCGCCACTTGCACTCAAGGTGCAACCAACACTCGAGACATCAACACAAACTGGGGGATGCTTTCCAGGGTCTTGGTTTGGCGGTCACAAAGATGCGGCGTACACTACGCTCACATTAAGAAAGCGTGAATAGGAATAAAGCGGTCAAATAAATGAGGAAATAATGGTGAAAATGTTTTCACCCATAAACACCATGCGGTTACCACCTCCTCACATTATTTCACCATTTACTCTCTTCCTTCATGAGGCCAGGGTACGTTTCAATCTCGACTTGTATAAATAGGTCTTACCTATTTCCACCAGACAACAAGTCTCGGTCAGGAGAAAAACACAACACTCTTAGAAAAGGCAGCTTTGCAAGCTCTCCAAAAAAGCTTTCATCTCTTGCAAGCTTCCGAAGCTTTCACTTTCTCGATACAAGTCGAGACACTACTCTCTCGAGAATTATTCCCGGTCTCAACACCTTTCTTTGCTTCCCTCCACAAATCAACCCTTCTCCTCCACTTTGTGACCGAAGCAAGTATGGAACGACCATTTCTTGGTTTTAGGCCGGACTTGTACAGATTGATATTTCGAATCTAGAAAGTGCTCACGTGCAGCACATTTGTTTAGGTTTTAAACCAGTTTCTCACTCACCTACCGAATTTACCAAAATCGGCGGAAACGATTTTTACCCATAAACAATTGGCGACCACAGCGGGAGGATTGATCTATCGGCTATAATTTCAGACTGTGGATCTCGTTCTTCGACCCAAATGTCAAGATGGTAGGGGAAGGCGACTCAATCCGACTCAACTACCCAGACAACCGGTTACAAGTCGTAAAGACTACACAAGAAAACGGGGACTCGCTAAAGATGCTACCAGCGATTAGGGACTTGCTGGCGATGCTACCAGCAAAGCCGCCTTTTACATGGAGAGGGGCATGTTCGCAAAAAGAATAAAAAAACCTATGAAGTGAGTAAATTTAGACTGGGCAAGATATACGATCTGTTTTAGGTTCTTAGTAAAACCGTCATACTATTGCGTCTTGTGCCGATTGCTAGCACACACTTTCATAAAAGCAATATTCCTTTCACAAAACATAATCAGAGTTATATTATAAAACCAATTCATCCCAGAAATAATCTAATATCCTCAAAAGCTACCAGCTGTCTATCAAAACCGGTCGAACTTTGAACTAGACATCTAGTATGTTTTTCAAAAAAAAAAAGAAGAAGAAGAACCTAAATGAAAGTTTAACAGAGAAACATTCAAGGAAAATCATCCAACAGAGGATTGCTCTTCTTGGAGAAAGTCAACTTTGCATCTTCAAGAGCCGCTCTCTTCATAGTCAACATCTTGGAAAACTTTTCGAGTTCTACCTCCTGTCGTGCAATCTCCTCTGCAGAAAGGCTTTCGACTGCTGCATCTTTCGACTTATGTATCTCAGCAAGCACTTCAACAAACCACGAAGCGTTGAACTCCTTTCTACACACACGTCGCGATGGTGCTCCCAGTCGGCAATAACGTCTTCAGAAACGGTGTGGCCAGTCACCTCACGCATGTCCTCGATGGAAGATAAAGCCTCTTCCACACGCTTAACCAGCGCAAATCGACTAGTGATCTCCCAGATTCTGGTGTACAACGCCTCATACTTAGCCAGCACACTGAAACCGCCAACTAGCACATGACCTGGATAAGGAACCAAGTACGGGGGATCGGAAATGGCGCCTGCAACTGGCCTCACGAACGCAAAGGGTCTTTTTCCATGTCTACGGCAGCAACCATCAGGGAATCATCCACCGTTTGAACCACATCTGTGCCCAGCGATTGGCTAACTCCCATTTCCAAGTCACCGGCGGTGGTCACCAAAGTCAAGTTTTCGTGTGGCTCCGCCCCAGAATCGTCTTCCGAACCGGATTCCTCCTGCGAACTTGAGTTAGACATTTTTCAAAAAAAAAAAAAAAGGAAGAAGAAAGAAAAACAAGCGCGAAACTCACCGAACCACTTCCCGAAAAAGAACCAGTGCTGTCAGAAGAATCACTCTCACTTGTCGAACTTTCTTCTTTCTCTGGTTCATCACCGTTATGAGAAGGCTCAGTGCCGCCTGAATTCTTCGAATTGCCGTCTCCTGGCAACGTGCAAGGGAAGCGAAAGCATTAACACTACCGAAGCCATGGAAGAAACAAGACACATGTTGAGACAAACCAACAAGGAGGCGACACATACAAGTTCTTGGAAGAATTGAAAGACACGAGAGTCTGCGGGAGGATCTTTTGAAAATGCCCAGGAACCCGCCAAAGACGATTCTTCGTTCTCTGTTCCTTTTCTTGGGGGCTTTCCGAGTTGCCAGGCAACTTTCGCTTGAGATCTCTCAACATTGGATACTTCTTCAAAACTGCTGGGAAGGTTTACAACGAACATTCTCCACCACGTTATTTACAAAATCTTGGATCATATTGAACTCATCGTACCAGAACTCATTATAGCCAAAAGTCGTCGAAGTTACTCTTCCCGTTTGAAAGAAGGGAAGGCGGATACCCGGCTCAAGGGCGCTGGCATTGAGGGCGGCACGCAATGAATCCTTAGGAACCACCAGCTGGTAAGCAAGAGGCACCCTTTTATCGAAACCCATGTGACGAGCAGCACGGTCAATATTGTAAGCAGCTATTCGGAAAGACCCCATGAAGAAAGACGACATATAACCGGACATGCAGCTTTGAATAAACAAGTTTTCACCAACACTCAAGCTGCCGTCAGAAGACAAAGACATGATCGGAGCAGAAGCAAAGGTGTCAATTTGAGTCACCGACCTATGGACCGGCTCCCATGGGCGAAAACTGATTTCATGCGACTTATTGAGAAGACTAACCAAGCTCATGCCAACTCTTGGACGCCTGTTCACCCATCTAAGAATTCGGGATCCGCCCCAACTCGCGGGAATCGAAGGCAACGGTTTCGGAGCGTACTTCTCAAAGTGCTCCCATAACCAGGCTTGCAGAAAAGCAACGTGCACATATGAATCCACTTTCATAAAACCATTCGAAACTCGCATGTTCGCAACTAGGTGATCCAGATGCACATACAGGGAACCAAGGAATAGCTTGCCAATGGGAAGAACTTCACCTTTTGCCAACTTCACAGCAATCGCTAGCAAATCTGGTCTTATTTCCTTCTTGCCAGAACCGTCATCAAAAATGTCTCTAGAAAATCAGAGAGCCAAAAATGCTGCAACGTGAAGATCACTGCTTTTCTGTTTAGGTTCCAGCTCGTCAGGAAACCATTGAGATATCCACCAGCTGTAAAAGCACCTTTCATCCTCTTTCCGGACAGAATCCTTCGACTTCGCAGTGGAGTCTTTTCGAGCGAATCTCCCAACTTAGCGGCAAGGTCATCCCGCATCTTCTCCTCACCTTCAGACAATTGGATGTTAAGATTCCCGGTTACTGGAAGATTCAGCAAGAGAGCCACACTCTCCAAGGAGAAAGTTATTTCACCCCATCTACATATGATCGTATGGGTGTCCGAACACCATATGGAGATAAAATCAACCAAGCCCGGGATATCCTTCCTAATCTGGAGACTTACTGAAGCTCTGACAGCATCAATAATCTGCGCTCGAGTAAAGTTGGTATTTATGTGCTCCTTACTCACCATGAACTCAACCCATCTATCAAAAGAACGCAATGGGCTTTGACACATCCTGAAATCAATGTTGGAAGAAGAATATACCCCTTTATGAAGACAAAACCGTATGGTGTTCTCTGGGCGAACCGAACGTGTTTTCTTTTTATCTTCACCACCGGTTAACAAAATTGGCACGAAACTTGGGTGATTCTTCCGAGAAGGGGCGAGGGGTTTGGCAAAGAATTCATCATCCGTGTTTGGTTTGGAATTATGAACATCCTTCGATGAAGCGAAATTTTGTTAGGTAACATCTTGTCGGATTTCTTCATAACAATTTGGTAACAAGATATCTGCACAAAACAAACGGAGAAAGACGAAATTATCTCCCTGACACATAACCGCACCCAACAAAAGGAAAACCTAGAAAACAAAAAAAGGGGGGTATTCTCTGCAGGTTCAAAACTGCACGCGCAGTATTTTCTTCAGGTTCGAAATTTATATATGAAATATTTCCTATGGGTTCGAAGTCATATGAAGCACATATACAGTATTCTTCTTCGGGATTCATATACAATATTCTCTACGGGTTCAAAACTGCACACGTAGTATTTTCTTCAGTGGTTCAAAATTATATACGCGGTATTTTATACGGCTCAAGTGCGTCTCGGTATCCTTCTTCGGGTTCAAAACTATATACACGGTATTTTCTACGGGCTCGAATGCGTCTATAGTATCCTTCTTCGGGTTCAAAATTATATGTGGAGAATTTTTTCTACGGGTTCGAATCATATATGCAGTATTTCCCTTGGGTGCATATATACAATATTTTCTACAAGAAGCACGCCAAGAAATCATATGCGCAATATCATTGCAAGGATCATAAATGAAAAACGCTTACTCTTAGGGTTTGCACCTACATGAAAAGGGAAACAAGAGAAGTACTGGAAGACATACCTGGAAACCGGTTTTTCTTTGTGACTCTGCCGCTAGTATGAAAATATGAAAGAACAAAGTGCAAGATGAGAGAAAGGGATTTTATATATATGGGCGTGAAGATTCTGAAACAGGGAAGGATTTCCCTTTACCAAAAATCGTGCGTATAAGGAACGGGCCCAAAAGGGCGCCCAACTACCCAACGTCGCCCAAGTTACACCGGTCCCACCAGTTGCGCCAACTCCCCAGTACCACCCAAGCCACACCGGTCCCACCAATTGCGCCCAACTTCCCAATGTCGCCCAAGTTGCACCGGTCCCACCAATTGCGCCAACTTCCCAATGACCGCCCAAGTCGTGCCAGCTAGCACGCTCAGCTTCCCCACCTTGCGCCGGTCCCACCAGCTAGCACACTCATTTTCCCAACTCGCGTCAACTTCTCAATGCCGCCTTGACTTCTGTCTCTCAATGATGCGACTTCCCAATTGTGCCCGACCTCCCGATTTGTGCAAATCGCTAGAGGCAAGGATTCCAAATCCTATCTATAAAAAGGTCAGACAAGCCTCCTCAATTCTATTTACGATTTACTGCTGATAGTCTATCACCATCTTATGCTTACCTCGCAACAAAGCCCCTGTTCCGAGCTAGGCAGGGGACTTAATGTTGATGGTGGTGTTTAGATAAAAGGTAAAATCGTAAAACCCCAAATAACCTAATGTCACCGGTGACACATTTATTAGAACATTCAATGCATGTAGTCAGTAATTAATAGGGGGTATTTTTTCAAATTAGGGTTACAATGAACAAAACCCTAATTCCCCTCCGTGCCAATGGAAAATCATTTTGACCACACCTAGCCCAAGCTAGCCGCGCCATGCCAAACGCACTCTGCCTTGGCCCTAGCTATGCTAGTCACACCAAACGCGCCAAAGCATGCCAACCATGCTAGCCGCACCTCCGTGCCAATGGCAAATCATGCCAGCCACACCTAGCCACAGCTAGCCGCGCCATGCCAAACGCACTCTGCCTTGGCCCTACCTATGCTAATCACACCAAACGCGCCAAAGCATGCCAACCATGCTAGCCGCACCTCCGTGCCAATGGCAAATCATGCCAGCCACACCTAGCCCAAGCTAGTCGCGCCATGCCAAATGCACTTTTCCTTGGCCCTAGCTATGCTAGTCACACCAAATATGCCAAAGCATGCCAACCATGCTAGCCGCACCTTCGTGCCAATAGCAAATCATGCCAGCCACACCTATCCCAAGCTAGCCGCGCCATGCCAAACGCACTCTGCCTTGGCCCTACCTATGCTAGTCACACCAAACGCGCCAAAGCATGCCAACCATGTTAGCCGCACCTCCGTGCCAATGGCAAATCATGCCATCCACACCTAGCCCAAGCTAGCCACGCCATGCCAAACGCACTTTGCCTTGGCCCTAGCAATGCTAGTCATACCAAACGCGCCAAAGCATGCCAACCATGCTAGCCGCACCTCCGTGCCAATGGAAAATCATGCCAGCCACACCTATCCCAAGCTAGCCGCGCCATGCCAAACACACTCTGCCTTGGCCCTAGCTATGCTAGTCACACCAAACGCACAAAAGCATGCCAACCATGCTATCCGCACCTCTGTGCCAATGACAAACCATGCCAGCCACACCTAGCCCAAGCTAGCAGCGCCATGCCAAACGCACTCTTCCTTGGCCGAGCTATGCTAGTCATACCAAACGTGTCAAAGCATGCCAACCATGCTAGCCGCACCTCCGTGCCATAGGCAAAACATGCCAGCCACACCTAGCCCAAACTAGCCGCGCCATGCCAAACACACTCTTCCTTGGACCTAGCTATGCTAGTCACACCAAACACGCCAAAGCATGCCAACCATGCTAGCCGCACCTCCATGCCAATGGCAAATCATGCCAGCCACACCTAGCCCAAGCTAGCCGCGCCATGCCAAACGCACTCTGCCTTGGCCCTAGCTATGCTAGTCACACCAAACGCGCCAAAGCATGCCAACCATGCTAGACGCACCTCCGTGCCAATGGCAAAACATGCCATCCACACCTAGCCCAAACTAGCCGCGCCATGCCAAACACACTCTGCCTTGGCCCTAGCTATGCTAGTAACACCAAACGCGCCAAATCATGCCAACCATGCTAGCCGCACCTCTGTGCCAATGGCAAATCATGCCAGCCACACCTAGCCCAAGCCGGGCCGCGCCATGCCGTACGCACTCTGCCTTGGCCCTAGCTACGCTGCTCACACCACGCCAAGCCAAACACCCTTACCTTGGCCCTAGTCGCGCCATGCCAAAGTAGCGCCCCGGCGCTAGGCTTCAAACCGTGCAACCTAGGCCAAATTGGCCACGCATGCCATTGGCACATGCCAACACGCATCGGTAGCTTTTCTTAGGGACGTGGCCCTAATGGCCAAGCGTGCCATTGGCATATGCCAACACGCTCGCCGGTAGCTTTTCTTACCGGGACGTGGCCCTAATGGCCGAGCATGCCATTGACACATGCCAACACGCTCGCTGGTAGCTTTCATTACCTAGCTTTGGCCCTAATGGCCATGCGTGCCATTGACACATGCCAAACACGCATGCTGGTAGCCTAACTTGCAAGCCGTGCAACCTAGGCCAACTTGGCCGTACGTGCCATTGGCACATGCCAAAACCCACGCTGGTAGCCTAACTTGCAAACCGTGCAACCTACCACCAAGGCATTCCGCACATGCCACACACGCCACTAGCAGCTATGGCATTGCCACTTGCACTCAAGGTGCAACCCGCAACAAAGGCATTCCACACATGCCATTGGCACATGCCACACGCACCACTAGCAGCGCCACTTGCACTCAAGGTGCAACCAACACTCGAGACATCAACAAAACCGGGGGATGCTTTCGGGGTCATGGTTTGGCGGTCACAGCATGCAGCGTACACTACGCTCACATTAAGAAAGCGTGAATAGGAATAAACCGGTCAAATAAATGAGGAAATAATGGTGAAAACGTTTTCACCCATAAACACCATGCGGTTACCACCTCCTCCCATTATTTCACCCTTTAGTCTCTTCCTTCATGAGGCCAGGGTACGTTTCAATATCGACTTGTATAAATAGGTCTTACCTATTTCCACCCGATAACAAGTCTCGGTCGGATAAAAACACAACACTCTCGAGAAAAGGCAACTTTGCAAGCTCTCCAAAAAAGCTTTCATCTCTTGCAAGCTTCCGAAGCTTTCACTTTCTGATACAAGTCGAGACACTACTCTCTCAGAATTATTCTGTTCTCAACACCTTTCTTTGATTCCCTCCCCAAATCAACCCTTCTCCTCCACTTTGTGACCGAAGCAAGTCTGGAACGACCATTTCTTGGTTTAGGCCGGACTTGTACAGATTGATCTCTCGAATCTAGAAAGTGCTCACGTGCAGCACATTTGTTTAGGGTTTAAACCAGCTTCTCACTCACCTACCGAATTTACCAAAATCGGCGGAAACGATTTTTACCCATAAACACTTGGCTATAATGTTCATGATTTGATTCGAGTGAATCAAAATCTATTTTGCTTCTATTGTGTATTGAATACTTATATGAGAATATAAACAATTGAACAACTCTATAACTAGTTTCATTTGAGTTATTTGAACTAGTTGTGATTAAGATGAACAAGGTTGATATATGGAAGTGTTCATATGGCTAACTTCGGTTAACTATTGTTGAACCAACAAAGTGTACACGTTTAGGTACGGTTACTCATATCTAAATGAAGTCACTTTTCATTTGTGTGTAACAAGCTAAGTTCGATCTAATGGTTGAAAGATATTAGCTTGAGTCTAATCAGGTTTTCATCTAACTGTGAATATTGAATGCTTTGTTACCAAGGTAGCATTGATTGCAAACCCTGATTTGAAGACTATATAAAGGAGAACTCTAGCAACTGGGAAACCTAATCCCCTCACAACATGTTTGATACTAGTTGAGACTAGAGTCGATTATCCTTTAACCTAGGTTTTTCCTAAAACCATTATAGGTTAACAACTTAAAGACGTCATTGGGATTGTGAAGCCAGACCTAACTATTTTCTCTGTAGTTGCGTGTTATGATCTTGCTTTATTCTATCGTATTGAGTACTATCTTCTCTAAGATTTTCTCGAGATTTAATCTCCGATAGGCAAGATAAAAAGTAGTCACAAACATCATCATCTCATCATTTGTGATTCCACAATATATTGTTTCGCTACCATACGATTAAGAGTATTGTGAGGTGATTGATATTACTAGGCTGTTCTTTGGGAATATAAGTCCGGTGTATCAATTGGTTCCTGTTCACCTTGATTTATCAAAAGACGGAACAAACTCATAGGTATTATTGTGGGAGACAGATTTATCTATTAAATAGACTTTTCTGTGCAATACAAATTTATTTATCAAGTCTTCGACTTTGGGTCGGAGCAATTCTTAGTTGTGGGTGAGATCAGTTAAGGGAATCAACTCGTAGATACGTATCGCCAGTCTTCGATATCTCGAATTACTTATGATGGAAAATTTTTATGCGTGCCTTTTTTCAAGCGTGTGATTTTCAATCATGAGTTTATGTAGTTAATGGCTATGATCCTCCGGTAGTTACAGAAGGTGATGTAACTGTTCCAAAGAAAAATTCTGACGGATTAAATGCTATCATCCATGCCATTACCCTAGATCTTCATCACCATGTGACTACGTGCACTAAGTCTAAAGAAGCCTGGGATATCTTAGAAACGGTATTCGAATGAAACTCCTCTGAGAAAGAAGCTATGCTTCAAAACCTAAATTCTGATAGGGAAAACCTTCGTATGGCTGATGAAGATTCATTTGATGAGTTTAATCACAAAGTCTCTGAAATTTTTAACACATCCTTTACATTGGGTAAGACTATTCCTAAAAAGAACATTGTGACGAAAATTCTCAGATCGTTACCAACCAAATATGATTCTAAGAAGCATGCCATCGTTGAAGGAAATAACATTAATACTCTATACAGAAATACTTTAGTTGGAAAGTCAAAGATCTTTGATCATGAGCACATATCCAAATCTGGAAAGGTTATTGCTTTCAAAGCACAAAAGAACACAAAATTGCTTGACAAAAGTAAATGTGTTGGCAACTATGTAGATGATCCTCTTGAGACTGATTCGTCAGATAAAGATCTTCATAACTCATTCTCTCGGATCACAAGACCGTTTAGAGATCTTCATTTGAAGAGAAGTAAACGGTTCGTCAGAGATAATCCTAGATCATCAGTTAAAACTCATGATCGGGTTCCTCCTAAAAACAGGGATACAGTCGATACTGATGATAAGGATGTGCTTCAGTGCTTTAAGTGTAAAGGTTTTGGTCATTTTTCCAATGAGTTTCCAAATCGTAGAAAATACACTGGGAACAAAGGTCTTGCTGCAACTCTTGATGAAATGTCTGATCACTGTGATTCAAATGAAGATGAAAAATCAAGTGTTGCACTCCTTGCCGAAAATATTGATTTTGATAATTGTAGCAATACTCACATCAATCTTGATATTTTTCCTGGAGAAACTTCTTCAACTATTGTGGAGGATAAAATGAATTTTTCTTTGTCTTCTGGAAATTCTATTTCTAATGTTTAAGGTACTACAATCTCTCTAGCAGCCTGCTCCGCTATGGTGTCTGAACCACCCTCCACTTTGACATGTTCTTATTATACCATTAAGGGTCACAGACTCTCTAGTTATTTCAAGTACAAGTATAAAGTAAGCTATGTCAATAAACTTCAACGGAGAGCAAATCGATAGCAAACAAGCTCAAACTTGTTCAGAGGTCGTCTGAGGTATGTAAACACTCTTCTCCAAAGAAGTTAATTTCTAAAGAAAAAGTTAGACCACTAAAGAAAAGAACATGGTCTAAACATTCTATGAAAGAGGATTTTAGGAACTCTTTCCAAAAAGGTCATGGTGGACAGATTATTGGTCACCCCAATACAACTTAATTGTGTTGGTTGTGCTTCTTGTCTCAAGTGCCTGATCCCAAAGATACAAGAGCTTTGCATCTTCAGGCCTTAAGAAAAATAATTTTATTTTTTATTCTTTTTGTTTTTTGTTTTGATTTCGGTTGATCTTTTCATATCCTAGATTGGTATTGAAAAGATGTTTCCATGTTTTGATTCATCAAAAGAGGGTTAAAATCGACAATTCTGCCTTCTTTAGGGTTGAGAGTTGTGCGTACGTGAATCTTCCTACTTTGTATAAAGGTTCCGTAACCCTACATTTCTTTTTCCTTCCTTGAAAAAACTCTTTTTATCACAAGATTGCTTGTAGAGTTTGCTTTGTGAATTTATCTCACAAACCCATATTTGTATGGAGACTCCAAGCATTATGACTTCTGATGGAAAAGTGGTTAATATGATTGTTAAGCCATCAATCATGAAGAAAAAAGATAAATCCCTGGTACCCTCTTCCTTGAAAAGAAAAGGGAGAAATGTGAGGAAACCAAGGGCCGACCCTTCAAATCTTCAGAAGTTTTCTAGTGTTCTTGAAGAATTAAAGGAAACAAGAAAGGAGATGCAGCAAATAAAGGCTATTTTTTTTTAGGACTCTTGAAATTCAGAAGGCCTTGGTTCGGCATCAGTTAAGAAGGTTTATTGAAATTGAATTCTTTCTTCATGAACCTTATGTTCCAATGGCTGTTGACGACAAGGAGTTTGGGGACGATAAAGAATTCTTCAAAGGTATTAATGTTTAGGAAACTTCTTATGAGAATTTATTCTTGTGTTTTAAGAAGGATAACCAGGGTTTGGAACAACGATTATTGTGAGTACACATAGCTATTGCCAACGATTTTTATCTTCCAATATTTTTAGATTTATTTATTTAAATTCTAAAGTTTATTTGAATGATGTAATCTTTATTGATTTTATATATTGCAAATAATTTTATGGGATATGTGTGTTTGCATCTGTGAACTATGATTATCCCATATATGTCAAAAGTTAAGTCTATTATATGTCATTATGTAAATATTGATGAAAAATAGAATGAACTTTTGATAACAAATATTAAGTCCATGATATCATTATGCAAATACTGATGAAAATATAATGAATCTTTGAATATTCCGCAGTATTGATCTTTCTTTGATCCACTTCTATGTGTAAGTACTGTGCGGTTCCGTAAGTTCGCTTATGTTAATCATTTCCAATTAGATTAATCATGGGTTCTCTTGTGGTTAATTTAATTGAGTTTTTTTGGATACAAATTCATGTTTCATGTAATTTGTTAATGTCCAAAGAAATCCTTATTTTCTTGTAAAAGTAAGGTCGCTCTTGTTGTTCTTTCGGGAATGACATTATATGGGGGAGAGTTCTTAATTGAACTTGTGCTTAATTGCCAAATATTTTTGGGGGGTGCGGCTGTGGAATATTATAGAAGTTATCTTGTATCTTTATAAACTTCTTGATGAATACACTAAGTTTCGACTATGTGAAATCATCGAAACAAAGTTGATATGTTCTCTTTTAATCATGAAGTATCTCTATGAGAATCTCGTTATGATACCACTAGTTTTCGTACCTTTGCCAATTTATATTGACAAAAATGGGGAGAATTATTGTGTAGTTCACAATATAAATACATTTGGTTTACGGATCATTATGTAAGGGGAGAGTGGTTTTCATTGTGAGATGAAATATTCACTAAGGGGGAGTGATACATATCACCATAGTATTGTTGTCAAAGTTGTGATGCAATTGGACTTTAATGTTGTGTAATAATAATATTATGACACTGTATAACAATGATTGAGAGCTACTGTTTTCTCATTGTCATAGCTACGGATCTTCAACAACTATGATGCCGAGTTGAACATGTTCAGAATCACTTGAGTACTTGGAAGTGACGAAGATTTCGAGTAATGTTGAAGAACCAAGGAAATCATTTGGATGAGAAGCTACAAAGTTTATTTATTTTGTAATACATATGTATTGATAGTTTTGTCACTAAAATTGACAAAGGGGGAGACTGTTAGAGCACTGCTCGGGCGAACTCGCAAGCATTGCTATCTCAAGCTTGTTTGTCGAGTTTAGTTGCCAAAACTATAAGTCTTTATTTCTAGTCTACTTATAGGTAAGTCTCGGATTAGGATAGAATGTGTAGTTGAGCTTTAGACTTCACGGCGTTCATCGATTGAAGACGAAGAACTACTAAGGGGAGCTTTTGGAACTTCATCAACAAAAGGTATGTGGAGACTTGAACTCATCTATCACTCAAAAGTCTATCTACTCTATCTGCTATTTGAGACAAAATTTGTTACCTATATAGACTTCAATTATACACATTTGATATCTTGAGTTGAGTTTAACTCGCTTACATATTTCTCGAAATATATGTTGGTACGCTTTCGCTTTAACCAAGTTCATCTTATATTCTTGACGAAAGTCAAAAGATGATCATGTGAAAATTGCATGGTAACACATCTTATATGATTTGTCTGAGACAGTCATTTGTTGTAGACTCGGAATGTTTCGTATTGAGGATTCGATCACTTGAAAATTGCTTTGAATCTAATAGTTTGCGTGAGATAGTTATTCCCATCTCCCAAGAATGTTTCAATGATTGAAATGGGAAATAGAACAATTAACCATGAATTGGATATATCACAGTATGGGTACTCGTATGATCCATGTGACTAATCATGAGAAAGTTTTCCATGATTTCTTTGACCACTTCATTTACATCATTGTCAGTAGGCTTAGTACTGCCTAAATTAAGTCCTCAACGACCACCACTATCAACATTTTAAAATCAGTTTTCCATTGTTTTCATGTCTAACAACTCAGACTTAGCATGATGCAGTACCCTAATATGGCATTCCAAGACCAAGTTGCTGCAGGAGAAATTATGTAGTAGGAAGCTTCTGGTACACTCAGTCTACACTCTTGCCTTAAAATTTAAGACTCTATACTACTTTACAAACTCAGAGAAAACATTTAATCGAGTTCTCCATTGCATATTTACATTCTAAAAAAGAAAACCTTTTATCAAGTTCTCTGCTACATCTTCAGAAACTCAAAGAAAACCTTTGATCAATATACATTAACATCTGCATATCAGTATCGCATATCATGTATGGATGAATCTAGTAATTCAAAGTCAGATCTTCCTATCAGAGAAATTCCTGGAGGTTATGGCATACCAATAATCAGTGCGATAAAAGATTGTTACGATTTTTTCTATTTTCAAGGTCAAACTGAGTTTTTTCAGTCAATGGTAGATAAGTATAATTCAACTGTTTTCAAGACCAACATGCTTCCTATATAATTCAACAAAGATCGAAATGCTAAGGTAATTATTCTTCTTGATGCTATTAGCTTTAAAATTCTCTTTGACGTAAAAAAAATTGTAAAACAAGATGTTTTTTGTTGAGATTATTAGTCCCACATTGTCTGGACAATCTAAGATACTACAGTTTATAATCTTTAGGGCCACTCCACTTATAGCCAATTGGTTTTGAGTTTGATGCCCATATTCTAACATGGTATCAGAGTAGGCTATTTGCAACGAGTTATTTGACCGCGCCTTTAAGGGCGTGACATGTTAGACCCAACGAGGCTACACGTGAGGGCGCGTGTTGAGATATTAGTCCCATATTTTCTGGGAAATCTAAGATCCTGCGGTTTATAATCCTTAAGGCAATTCCTATGAAAATCAACAAAAAATTTCTTTTGTTGAGCCACGTGGATGAACAAACACGCTTTTGCACTATGGGAAATCAATGGGTGGTTGCTCATCAAACGCGCGGACAAAATAAAAAAGCCAATGGTCTTAGAAGAAAGGCTAGCGAGTTTGTTGAAATTGCTGGCGGGTTAAATAAGACCGAGAGCGGATACTTTAAATGGTCACCAGACGACTAGTTTCTACCCCTATAAGTACTTCTCTAGGTTCATCTCACAAATCCACAACAATCTTTCATCCGATCAATATTCTTTTCTTAATTTCAATCGGTTTCGATTTTCAACCATGAGTCCTGATTTTGGTTCTTCTGAGGAAGATATGGATATGGATGCAATCTTGTATGAAGAAGAGGAAGAAATGTATATGGATATTTTGCGTCAAATGGATGAAGATGTAATTCAAGATAAAAAGAGGTGAAATTTTATGTTGCAATTACAAACCGGGATCATACCAAAGCCCTTAGAGCCACGTGAAGTTATGACTAGAAGATAGACGTGGCGAGATCAACATTTTTACCAAGACAAAATGATGCATGATTATTTTAATCATGATTGTGTCTATTATTGCCGAGCTTTGTCAGGTACAACCTTTATTGAATTATCAGTATGATGCACGACATGTACGAGGATTTAGTTCCGAACAAAAAGTCAATGCGATCCTCTGTATACTATGTTATGGGGTACCAGCGGATTCCACAGATGATTACACCCGTATTGGGAAAACAACCTCCTTTAGGTATCTCAAATTGTTTTGTGAAACAATAGTCGAGAATTTTGGTCCAACCTTTTTATGAAAGCCTACTCAGGAAGATATCTAAAGAATATCTTCAGAAAACACTGCGAGGGGTTTTCTAGGAATGCTAGGTAGTCTTGACTGCATGCACTAGACGTGGCATGCGTGTCCCGTATGGGCATGCCAATATAAGGTTCATTGTCCAAACTATTTGTAATTTTGTAAGCTTCAGCTACTTATGATTGTTGGTTTTGTTATAAATTTTTTTGGACTCCCGGGTTCAAATAACGATCTTAAAGTTTTGTATAAGTTACCATTGTTTGAAGATCTTAAGCATGGGATTGCGCCTCACTGTAATTTCATCATCAACGGTCATGACTACACTCAGGGTTATTATTTAGCAGACGAAATTTATCCATAATGGTCAACTAGGGTTCAATCTTATAGTCAGACAGATTTTGGACCGACGACTTCGAAAGATAATAAGTACTTTAACACCCTACAAATGAAATGCAGAAAGGATGTTCAATGCGCTTTTGACATACTGAAAAGGAAGTTCGCCATCACAACTGTGCCGATACGCTTTTTTAATCTTCAAGAAATGAACAAGATTATGCTGACTTGCATCATTATGCAAAACATGGTCATTGAAGAAACCAGACGTGACTTAACCTGGACTAGTTTTCCAGATGAAGATTTGAGGCCGAGGCTTGTGGTGCAACATGGGCGTCCTACAAGAGAATATAGACTTGCCACTGACAAAATCAAAAATCGGGAACTCTATGGACAACTAAGAGAAGATCTAACTAAACATTTTTGGGCTTTAAAATGAGAAAGAGATGATGCACGGGGGGTGAGGACGAGGTGGGGTGGGGGTGAGGGAGGGAGGCAGAGGCAAATAAATATTATTTTTCAATTTGGTGTTGTTTATTTTAATTAATGTGTTATTTAATTTAAAGTTGGTTGTTTTTCAGTTTAATGATTTTTTATTTTCATGCAGTAAGACTAAACTTAAACTTAAACTTAAACTTAAGGAAATTACATTAAAAGTAACTTTAACTAAACGATTACATTTAAGTTAAACTTAAGTACTAAACAATAATTAAAATCAGTTACATCTAATCAAGATGGTATTCATATTCGTCTTCTTCCGAGGCATCGTATTTTTCTTCTTACACATTCTCATACTGGAGAGTTTGTTGAGGAAGTTGTTGTTCCGCCATATCCATCTATTTAGTCCATACAACAAGTTGTCGTGCATTCATTATTGAAGTGTCCAAGGAGAGTAGCTTGTTTATCTTAAAATCCATGTAGTGTTGTTCTCGTGAAAGACGACTTTTTCGAAGTTGCTTTATAGCGATGCCATGATCCCTGGTTCTATATTCTTCTATGTTCATCTCGAATTCATTGTGCTCAACATAGTTGAACGCGTTTGGACCTCCTTATAATAATGCTCGTTGGGCTGCGTCTCTCGCTGCTTATCCAACTTTCTGACCTGCTACTCTTCTTCTCTTGACGTTGGTGTTAACTTTTAGATTGGATTTATGTTGTTCCTGACTACTTGGAGACCCGGTATATGAAGACTCAGTTCCTTCAGGTGAGGAAGCAGGCCCACCATTCCGAAAATCCTGCGAGATTGGACCATGGGGTGATCTTGCAGGTACTTGATTACCTTCCAACAAGTATGGAATAAACTTTTTCATAGCACCCTCAGAATCGTGAAACAAGTTTCATGTTGGAAATCAGTTTTGTGGGATCTTTTCCACTCTTCCCGATATCTTCGTTCCACATCCGGTTCACCTTCACCGTTTTTTTTGTCACGCCATATTTGCATGATCAAAGATACGTATTCACTAACGGCTGCTGAAATTGCATGAAAACGATGAGACAACCCATCGGCATCACGACCATGGATGTTACCGGTTACTTCAAAAATTTTTGCTAAAATCATTCCATAAAAAGAATTCTTTTCTTGATAACAACCATTGATTTGATCTAATGTAAATAGTTTATAATTCCTGCAAATTGATTCGTCTTCATCCATCGTATACTCGACACCACGAATTCTAGTGTTTCTTCGTTGTGTTTGTTGTTGTGTTGTTGCAATGAAGATGCCATATTTGTTAGAAATGGAATTTATATATTTTTTTCTGGTAGATTGAGTTGATATGAGTAGTGTGCTTGAAATGAAGGAAATTTTAGTATTGAGATGATATGAAATTATGAAATTTTGAGGTAGAGATGAAGAAGGTATGAGTTTTAAGTTTGAAGATAAGCTGAATTTATAGGGAAATGAATAAGAGTCGTTGGATGACGAGATTGGAAAGTATCGATTGACGGTTTTAGATAACACACTGGAGGATTCACTTCAAACGCTGGTATTTATAGGAAAAATTGTCCATTTTGGGTCGCACGCCAGCGTCTTTGGATAACACGCCAGCGTGTTAGGTGCCTCCTCGCGGTTGTTGATCAAATGTGCGCCTAATCTACTGACGCACTCAATAAACCCTCAAATTTTTTGGTTTTCCCATCCGTTTTTCAAGTTTGTTGAGTCCATAGTGGGTGTAAAATAAACAAATCTTTGATTTTTTTCATTTCATAGGAACTGCTCTTAGGGACACTCCACTGATAGCCAATTAGTTTTGAGTTGGATGCCCATATTCTTACAGTTTTTACTGGTACATTTATGTCTTCAACTTATTTTACTGGTGGGTATAGGTTTTGGTCATACTTGGATCCCTCAGAACCTAAACATACCCAACTCAAGCAGCTTTTCTTATCACTACTCGCATCACGTCATAACAATATCATTCCTGGTTTTAAGTCTTGTTTATCATATCTTTTCGATAACATAGAAGCTAACCTACATTCTTCCAAAAAGAAAGAAGCTGATTTCAATATTATAGATGATAAAATGTGCTTGTATTATCTCTTTCGGTTGTTTTTCATTATCAAACCAAAGGATACAAAACTGGGTAGAAATGGTCCAATACTCATAACAAAATGGTTAGTTTTGACAATGCACCCATTGATTTAGTTGGGTTGATGACTTACTGTTAGAGCATTGCTCGGTCGAACTCGCATGCGTTGCTATCTCAAGCATGTTTGTCAATGTTAGTGATCAAAACTATAAGTCTTGATTTCTAGCCTATTATAGCTAAAGGTCTCAAGAATAGGATAGAAAGTGTAGTTTAGCTCAAGACTCCATGGCAATCATCATACAAGAAGAAGGACTACTCAAGGAACTGGTGGAACTTCATCGACTAAAAGGTATGTGGAGACTTGAACTTATCTGTCACTCAAAAGTCTATTTACTCTATCTCATATTCTTGAGACAAAAGTCGTTTTGATATATAGACTTTCATTATACACATTTGCTATTTCTTGAGCGAGTTTAACTCGCCTATCTATTTCTCGAAATATGTGTTGGAAAGCTTTCGCTTTAGCCAAATTCATCTTTACCTAGTGACGAATGTCATGTTATGTTTCAATCACTTTGAAAATTGCTCTGACGAAAAATGGTCTGTGAATAACGGCTATATAACGTCCTTTGAGAATGTTTCAATGATTGAAATGAGAGTTTAGATTACATAACCATTGGTAGGATATAAGCATTGTTGTGGAAACATATATATGTATAAGTCCTTATTCCTTGAACCAAAGTTTGCGAACTTTGTTGATCAAGAGAAACGGAATGTGGCATGAGCCAAGTCCGCGGCGGCGGAAGTTCTCGACCCGAGAATTTCACTGGAGTTTGTGAACTCCTTCCGTGAGCTTAAGTACGCGAACCCAGTCCGCGAACTTGAGTAGGTTATATCTAAAATCGGTTGTTCTTGAACTCATGTTTATATAAACTAAGGAATGATTTTGCAAACCGTGGCTATAAAGTTCATGAACCGATTCTAGTGAATCAAACCGTTTTTGCTTCGATTGTGTCTTGTGTAGTTAGATAAGATCTAAGCAATTGAACAACTCTCTAACTATTTCATTTGATTCATATGAACTAGTTATGGTGAAGAATAGTATGGTTGATATGAAATTGCTCATATGGCTAACCATTTGGTTAACTATTGTTGAACCAAAAAATGTCAATATTTGGGAACGGTTACATAAACCCAAAATTGGACATTTCATTTATGTGTAACAAGCTAAGGTTTCAATCCAACGGTTGAGAAATATTAGCTTGAATTTAATCAGGTTTTCATCTAACGGTGAATATTGAATGCTTTGTTACTAAGCTAACATTGATTGCAAACCCTGATTTGAAAGACTATACAAGGGAGAACTCTAGCAACTGGGAAACCTAATCCCCACAACTTACGTGTGATACTAGTTGCATAAGCTAGAGTCGATTCTCCTTTAACCTTGGTTTTTCTTCTCTAAACCAGGTTAACGACTTAAAGACTTCATTGGGATTGTGAAGCCAGACCGATACTACTTTTATTGTAGTTGTGTGATGCGATCTTCTTTGTTTCTATCGTACGAGTACAATTGGAATAATTGGCTTGAGATTTATATCTCTGATAGGCAAGATAGAAAAAAAATCACAAACACTTCGTCTCAGTGTTTGTGATTCCGTAATATCTTTTTTTCGCTGCGTCGATTAAGATTATTGTGAGGTGATTGATAATACTAGGATGTTCTTCGGGAATATAAGTCCGGGCTATCAATTGGTTCCTGTCACCTTGATTTATCAAAAGACGAAACAAAAACTCGTAGGTATATTCGTGGGAGACGGATTTATCTATTACCGTAGACTTTTCTGTGTGATACAGATTTGTTTATTAAAGTCTTCGACTTTGGGTCGTAGCAACTCTTAGTTGCGGGTGAGATCAGCTAAGGGAATCAAGTACGTAGCATCCTGCTGGGATCAGAGGTGTAGGCGCATAACTGTACCTTGGATCAGTGTGAGATTGGTTGGGGTTCAACTACAGTTCAAACCAAAGTTAATTTGGAGTAGGCTAGTGTCTGTAGTGGCTTAATACAATGTGTGTTCAATCTGGACTAGGTCCCGGGGTTTTTCTGTATAAAATTATGGTATCTGTGTTATTTGTATTCCGCATTATATTTGTTTATATAATTGAAATATCATAGGTTGTGCGTTGTTCAATTAATTAGAATATCCGACCTTTTGGTTGTTGATTTAAATTGATTGACACTTGGATATTGGTCTTTTGTACCATCCAAGTTATCTCTCTTTGATAAAGACTCGCAGATTTCTATTTGCTCGAGTAAAGATCAAATCGAGAGATTGAGATATAAACTTTTTAATATAATTTTCTCTAGATTGAGTCTGATTGTCTAGTTGATTCTCTAGAAAGTATATTGGAGTTTGTCCATATAGATTGCTAAGCGAAATATTGGTTGTGGTTGTTGTACCCCGCTTTGTCACTTACTGTTACAAACATTTCAATTACCTTCATGTCTCGCGAAATCTGATTATCAAAAGATTTATGATGTTATGTATTCTTCATCGACTTTAATTATTGATGAGGCAGTAAACCTTGGGATTAATCGTGAATAAGCATGTCATAATTTGGTTTTTCTTGTTTCATTCAACGCTTTTGGTGGGTTGAAGCAAAGTCGTACTATAATTTTAAGGGGCCCTAGGCAAAACATCAGAAATGGGGAATCAAAAAAATGTATTATTTTATTATTCTGTATAGAAAAATTAAATTAACATTGGTATAATATATTAAATTATGCTAACAACTACGTAAAAGTAATGTTTCTTATGTCAATTTATTTCTTTTATGGAATTTTCTTTTTTATAAGCTACTAATTCAGATTTGGTAACCAATAAGACGATTTGGATCATTTGATGCTAGTATCGAACGAAAAGAAAAAAAAAAATGTAATATATGTCAATAACATGTATCACATTTATCATATATAAAATGTAGTATAACTCAAATCATCTTGTGTGCGGAATTGTCAATATTATATCATATATATAATCACGTAAGCTTCAAAAATTTTAATTTCATGGGCCAATTTTACATGAGAAAGAATATTTTATTTTTAAAAATCTAATGTGTCAAAACTGTTAAAAGTTGACAGGATGGTGAGAATTTTGAAAACACATCGCAATAATTAATATAAAGAATATATATATATATATATATTTATTTAGGGTCCCTAGTCAACTGGGGGCCCTAGGCAGTCGCCCGGGTGTCCTATGCGTCTGGTTAAAGGTTTTCTTCCCCAATTTGATGAAGTGGATAGCTCTAGGAGGTGAAACATTGCACAAGGAACTTGTTGATGAAATAAGAACAATTGTAAAGTCAGAAGGTGGTGTGAGTTTTGGGTCAATAGACAAAATGATTTTGACCAACTCAGTGGTGTATGAATCCCTTAAGATTGAACCACATGTTTCGAACCAGTTTGGTATTGCCAAGGAATATTTGGTCATTCGTAGTCATGATTCATTTTTTCAAGTAAAGAAAGGAGACATGCTATTCGGGTACCAACTATTTGCTACCAAAGACCTGGAGATATTCGAGGATCCATAAGAATTTAAAGGGTCCGGATTTGTTGGTGAAGAAGGTGAGAAATTACTGAAGTATGTTTACTGTTCAAATGGTCATGAGACTGTAAATCTAACGGCTGTCAACAAACAGTGTCCCGCTAGAGATTTCATAGTTCTGTTGGCAATGGTTATGGTCATTAAGTTTTTTCTGAGGTACGATACATTCACGGCTGATGTTGGGACTTTGTTGTTGGGAGTATTAGTCAAGATTAAATAGTTGACTCCAACGACGACCAATTAAAATTGTTGGTGCACCTATTTGGCTGTTTCACAAGATTCTATTCACAGGCAGAGCGCTTTGGAGTCAATTTATAACTATTTCTATCTTAGTTTGTTCTTACTTGGTTCTTTACGTAGACTAGTTGTGTTTTTCCTTTCAGTTAAATGTATGTTACTGCTAAAATGATGTGTGTTAGCGATTTAGCTTTTGTGCATTGACTCATGTTGTTATCTCAGTTAAATGTTTGTTGTGACAAAGTTTGTCATAAAAACAATATTGAGGAAAAGGTTTTCTAACTTGATTGATTTACAAAAGAATTACAACCTCAACTTATACACAACTCATCGAGCTATAAACGGAAATAAGATCACTACAAATACAACCTAATGAATACAAAATATATACACAAAGGAAATAAGATAATAGTGAATATATGCCATATAAGCCATATTTTTTAACATCTTCATAGCAATAACATGTGTGCATTGGGTGTTATGTTCAAAGTTTAACGTTTGTTTGTCACATCCCAATCTGAGCTTAAGTATTATTATCTTTTATTGTTTACTCTAACGTAAATAGTAGTTGGATTGGCCGACAAAGGTTCAAAAGGATTTCCTTGATGCAAAGTTTCATTTCAGAGAAGTAGAATTTGATCTTCATGATTCCATTGTCAATGGTGGATTAACAAAATTGTTGCTTTCATTAGCACGAGTAATATACTTAACTAGATATGCAGAGCCGATCCTAAGTCAAGACGGGCCTTGAGTGAACATAATAATATGGCCTTTTTATATGGTTACAATTTTTTTCCCTTGTAATATAGTACACCATAAGAAAAAAAAAATTGTTATCAACAACTGAGAAAAACAAAAATATGGTGAGGAAAAATTGTTTTTCATTTTCAAGAACGAATTGTATATTAAATTAAAATTTTATATTCAGTTTTAACATATGATAATAGATTTTTTTTTTGTATTACCATGTGATAATAGAAGAATTTTATATTTAAATGTAACATATATTCTATAGGAATTTAGACTTTAATAAGAGAAACATATCACAAAAATATTGAGTTCAAATTCATCTTCATTTGGATTCCAAAAAAGAAAATTGATTCGATCTTGTATGGATAGTTACATATAAGATATTGTATTAACTCTAATGACGGATTCATATTAAAAAAAATATTAAATAGGTCTCTGCCCCACTCTATAAAGCCTTTTATAACTATATATTTTGAATGATTTACGCTAAATACTGCCAACAAATTAGTAGCTTAGTAGTTGAATCCTCTATTCAACGTACCTCAGGGTTCCGAATTCCCCAAGGGCACTTTTTTCCCCTCTTTATTATTTAAGCCTTAAGAGAGAAAAAGCCCTAAATAAACTACAAAAAGGCCTAAATACAGAGCGGGTCCTGTCTTTATTATTTAGGCCCTAAATAAACTACAACAAGGCCTAAACGCAGAGTCGGGCCCTGTGCGTCGCACACTCTGAACACCCTCCGGCCCGACTCTGTAGATAGGGATATATTGGTATTAGTATGAATAATGGGATGAAAGTGTGCTTCTGGGAGTATGTAATTTCAGTGTGTGTATTATTCTAGTTTGTACTATGACTTCATTTGTTGAAATAGAGAGGAAATTTTTGGATTTTAACGGTGTAATTTTATCCGGATCATTGAGACATGGTGGCCCCCGTAATGCTGTAACATGTATCAAGGAAGATGAGAAATCGCTTCCTTTTCTGTGTTGGTACCAGGTTGCCTACTCTCTTTCTTTCTTTTTTGATGGAAAAAATAATTGTATTAACTAGCAAATATAGTACAAAAGATTTACAATTTCGTTGCTATCAAAGACGTTAGAACTAATGCTAGATTTCTGAATTTTTTGTTGTAGTTTCGTAGACATGTGCTGAAGAATTTTTATTCTGGCTTCTTTAGCTATGTGGTCCGCTGCATAGTTGTATTTTCGATTTATAAACTTTACCTGAGCTTGAGGAAGATCTTTCAACATTATCTTGATGTCCTGCAAAGTGTTTTCAGCTGTCCAAGAGAGATTTGTGCTCATTGTTGATGTTGTCTGCCAGTAATTTACAATCAGTAACTATTAAGACGCTTGACAAGATATTTTCTTTTAGCCAGATAACCGCTTTTTGTAAAGATTTTGATTCCGCATGAAAAGCCGAAGTAGCCGTCTGCCCGTCTCTGAACCCGCTGAAATGTGCATGAAAGACTCGTGATCCATTGAGTAAACAATATAAGTGTATCCCATTGAAAGGTCTTCTTTCTTGAAGGAAGCATCGACAAAAATTATCCAATCTGTGTTTAAATCCGACCATTTGATATTGATCGAAGCTAACTGTTGGTTGTTAAATCCCTCTCTCATATTTTTTTTGAGGGATGGAATGCAGAAATATGTTGATCTGGTCAATCAGTTTAATTGGGTATGAGTTAATTTTTTCAAATACAACCGAATATTTATATTTCCAAATGAACCATAGGATGGTAGATATTTTTTCCACAAGGTGACCCAGATCTGGATTCAAAAGCCGACCCTTAACCCACGAGATAATCAAGCTAGTATTACCAGAAGATGTTAAATTTCCTAGCGAAAAACCAAACGAAATAGCTCTAGCGAAATGATATCAGCTGTCCCTGACTTTGTCAAATGATGTTGACTTCCTTAAAGAGTCAGAAAGGCTATCTCTGACTTTGTCAAATGATGTTGATTTCCTTAAAGAGTCTTATCTTACGGTATTGTCGATGTCATATGGCCGACCAATTGGAGACCATGTGAATGAAATGGTTGGGTGCTCGGTGTCCGAATGTTGTGTATATTGGTGCAATCCTGGAGTAGAATGCAGGGGATATTTTGAAGGTAAAAGTTATCTTAGGAATAATAGCAGTAAGTCTACTTGCAAGAACCTTCAAAATGATTTTATAGATGCCAGTAAGCAGACTAATTGGCCTCAGATCTAATACACTTTCCACATGATTCTTTTTAGGAATTAAAGATACGAAGGTAGCATTGTGAATGGAATTGATCTTACCTTGGGAATTAACTGATCAAATTCTTAGTTTAAATCAAGTGGTCTCCATAGGTGAGGAATACTGTGCCCTATAAGCGTTTGTGTATGTGCTCCAAGGACATTTATTGTGCCCCAGCAAAGGGCTATTTTTGTACACATCTAAATGATTCTTTATGCAACTTGCTTCCCTAAATTTCCAATTCATGCTTTACAGTTCTCCATATGGAAGAACACTTTTATTATTATTAGCTCAAACAAGAGGATTACAACACAAACTTCATCATCAACATAAGTGAAACACAATTTCAAATAACATTATTACGGAGGATAATCACCTTGTACACACAATCAATATGCCCCACCACAACATGTCAACATCACACTGCACAAACTTGGATGGTGGAGCTATTACCAGAGTCTTTCAAAGTGCTACCGCAGTCACTGCACCACCACCACCACCACTCTTTGTCATACCTCCACCGCATCCGCCACCACACCCACCACCACCGCATCCACCACTCTTAACCATATTTCCGCACCCACCACCACAACCGCTCCCACAACCGCTACTCTCCACCAGCATATTTCCGCATCCACCACCACAGCCACTGCCACAACCACCACTCTTTACCATACTTCCGCATCCACCACCACACCCGCCACTTCCACCACATCCACCACTCTTAACCATATTTCCGCATCCACCACCGCAACCGCTTCCGCAACCACCGCTCTCCACCAACATATTCCCACATCCACCACCGCAACCGCTTCCGCAACCACCGCTCTCCACCAGCATATTCCCGCATCCACCACCACAGCCACTGCCACAACCACCACTCTCCACCAACATATTCCCGCATCCACCACCACAGCCGCTGCCACAACCACCACTCCTTACCATACTTCCGCATCCTCCACCACAGCCGCTACCACATCCACCACTCTTTACCATATTCCCACATCCACCACCACAACCACTGCCACATCCACCACTGTTAATCATGTTCCCGCAGCCACCTCCACAGCCACTACCACAACCACCACTATTAACAACATTTTTGTACTCTTTGTTACCTGTTGTTTCATACCCGTAAAGTCCAGACTCACCCTTTGCTTGTGGTACTGCGCTTCCTTGCTTGGCTGCCTCTTCCTCCTTTCCTGAGGTAGCTACTTTTCTGCTTTTACCTTCAACTTGAGACCCTTCAACATTTTCTTCAATTTGGCCATGCATGTTCTCTAAATTTTCTCCCTTGCCAACTAGACTAATGTGCCCATCTTTTTTCAGAATATCAGAGAGTATGAAGGTCAATGTAATCCCAAGCAACGCAAACCATTCTTCTTTCACCTATGTTAGATTTCGAGTGTTACAAGCACGTCATTAGAAAAAACTATGCTATGGAAAAATGTATAAGTATAAGTGATCTGCAATACCTTCAAAAACCCACATTTGGGGTTAAGTAATGCTAGTGCCTTTCCGTATGGATTTTCTTCAGAAAACTCCACTACTGTAACGAAGTCGGATTCATTCTTCTGCTTCTCACAGTTTTTGGGTTCATATTCTAGTGCTCTACCAGGGACAAGTCTCACCTATATCCCAAAGAGAGGCAACTAAATTTCAACGATAGAAGGAGAAACAAATATTTTCTTTATTACAATGGCGAGGACACTTACCATCCTGTTATCTCGGAGCTCAATGATATCTCCTTGTTCGTTGGGTTTGGTCAGAAGATGAAAAGACTCAGTAGAATCTAACAAAGACCACCCTGTTTCCGCATATTCCGCTAGAATCTGTGTTTCATCAGAGTGTCCTAAAATTCCAACAACCTCTTTATTCGTATTGAAACTAGTTTTTGCATCTGCTTTCTTTGATTCCCTGAAATGCATAAGAATTGTAAGTATTATAAGTTCCAGGAAGTATCTAAAATTACCAACAAGTATTCAGAAAGGAAATGTTAGGATTTGATAGTCACCTCATCTGAATGTTGAGGATCTCATTGCCAACTTCATCCACGACAGATGTCCAACTTTTAGCATGCTGGATACTTCCAGGAAGTGCGGAGAAACAAGAGTCTTTCGCGAATGGACGTGACCTAACCATGCTAAGTACATGTGAAGCAGGTGTCGGAGCAGTAGTGGAGACAGCAATACGCAGAGATATTGGGTTGGAGTTTTCAATGCCAGAACTTGGCTCCAACTGAAACCATTTTCAACTGACAACTTATTGACAGGATCGATCAAATCCTTCAAAGGGATTGATGTTGTGCCAAAGATTTTGGGTCCACTTGATACGGGTAAGCTAGAGGCTGATTGGAACATAAGTTCAAAGAAAAGCTCTCCAATAGGTTCACACTGGAATACAGCAACCTGCTTCTCTCTAGTCACGGACAAAATATTAAGCCTTCTTTTTGCGTTGAAGAGAGAATCTGGCATTTTCTTACTGAATTCAACATAAATGCTACCCTTGAGTCCTACTGGTAAATCCTTCACCGCAACAATCTCCAAGCAAATCTGAAATTTGAAAGAGAAAAAGACGCATGAGAATCACTAGCAACAAACTTCAATTTTAGTGTTAAACACGCAACAATTTATTCACATACATTCAAGAACAAACACCCATATATTCAAAATAATGAAGAGAGACAACTTTTTAGAAGGTTTTAGTGGCGTACCTCTACAGACGTTTTATTAGGTAGCTGAACTGCTTTGCGAGGATCACTCGAAGGAACAACTTTCTTGCTTGTCATATTTGATTGCCATGGAACATGAGTAACAGGTGATGGAGCAGTGCCTCTATACATTGCCCCTGCCCTCCAATACCTAGATCCAAACAACTGTTCCCACTTGTTAATAGTCCCTGAAAATCCAACATCAAGCTTCTGTCCTTTGCTTCTGCTTGAATCTGTGTCATCATGCTCTAACAACTTGCCGGTGACTTGAACAACGTCTTTACAGTAAGCAACTGGATGAAGCTGGTGAGTATGCCATATGAGATCGATATCATAAGTTGGCACACAAAAAAGCTTAATAGACCTCTCCTTGTTTCTCTTAATCAAATGAAGAAATCCTTTATATCTGGCAACAGCTCCTTCAAGAAAGAGTTCATCATTCATGGTGGGTTTGGATACCTGACAAAAACATGTCAGTAGATTAATAATGTAAGTACATAATGCATTCACAGTAGTATTACATGTACACAACAAATATTCCCTTGCTTACCTGGTAAAAGAAAGAGCTCTGCCTCTTAACAGCAGAAACCAGATCATATTTGGTACTTTCTGGAGCATCTAAAGGGATTTCAGAAGTCTCGTCTGTGAAGGTGCCTCTCAGGTCAAGCTCATACGGCACATTGGGATATAACTGATTCCAGATTTCTTCAGTTTCTTTCGTGGATGCCCCTTGAACCTTTGATATAACATTAGCATTGTCCAAAATTTGTCCGTATAATTCCTCACAATCGGTTTTGTACGTTACCTACAAAGAAAAGCATCCAACAAAGAAACTTAGTAACCTGCAGGACTAATACGATCATTCCTAACACCAGCTACTGAAACAAACACAATAACTTCAAAATTGTATATGCAAACTCACCGGATTCAGCCTATGGCAGTGCCAAACCCATTCACAATCCAGAGGAACAACCAAAGTCCCTTCTGAAATCTCACCCTTAGCATGCTTGGCAAGCAAAGGAAGCCAACAAGTCTTGTACCTGAAGTAGACGATTTTTCAAAATTTGAAGACCCAAAACACAATCACATGAACAAAACAACCATTACACAGTCTCCCTCAAAAACATAGACGACTGCTTGCACGGTGGAAGCTGACTCAAAATCAGAGAAATTTTTCTAAAGATTCATTATAAAGTGATTTAGATCAATTTAGTCATTCATTTTGGAACTTTTAACTGTTATAACTGTAAGAAAATGAAGTAGAATTCGCTCTAATCCGCTTAATTTGATCAAATTGACTTTTTTTTTCTTCTAAAAACAAAATATAAACCGTGACTGTTTTGATTCTTAAGAAATTAGAAATTGACTGAAAACTTCTTGATAAAAACTTGATGAAATTGATATAACAAATGTGTAAAAAAGTTGTCTGTGTTTATGAATTGTACCTGTGAATAGCGGTCCTCAAAAGCGGTCCATCATCGTAAAGACATCGGTGTCGATCAACAGTTGCTAGAAACTTAAGTTGCTTCTTAGCTGCATCCAAAAGGTCTACACTTGTAACAATCTTTTGAGCCTCAATCCACTCTAATTCTTGCCTCTTCTCCATTTCTCACTGCAGAAAAATAAAATTAGTGCTTTAATAGGATTTCCCCAAATTTATACACAATTTTGAACATGCAACAGTAAAACTGTAATCAATCACAAAATGAATCATCAAAGTGTAGAAATTCAAATTCCAAAGATGAAAAACCTAAGGAGAACTGGAAATTTCAAAGACTAATTACCAGGAAAGTGTGATGGATAGATTCAAACAATCTGCTATAACTTCTCTGCTGCTGACTTTGTGTTTCTGAAAAATCTCAACTTGATTTTTAAGAGGGAAGGAAGAAGAATATCTCCATGGCCTATATTTATAGGACTTTGAGTCTTGATGGAAAGAAGTGTACTCGACAACTTGAAGTACACATTAACCACTTCAATAAAGTACAGTTAGACTGAAATTACACCCTTACCCTTATATCTTCCTTAATAAGGTTTTTACTGTTACAGTTCTACTAATGTAATACTTCATCCGTTTGAGGGAGAAAATAAGAAAAAGTAAGAATGTAACAGGGAGTAAATATTTTTTTAAAGTTTTTAAAACACCAAATCAACCCAGCAATAACATCATTTTGGCTATCCTCGTTATCAGGAGCCTGTAGAGTCCTACTATCTATCTCCTTGCCTTATCTTCAAGGACTGTTTTTCTGAATTGACAGACGCTCGGTGGTTTAAGAATTGTCGAAATCAAAGAGCAATCAAGGGGTAATTTGCCTTATCTTTTAAGTGTATTCTTTAAATACACTTAAAAGATTTTTCCGGACAATAACAATTATATTTGTTTGTTTGTTTTTCCTGATTGATTGTTGAAAATGAGGATGCTTATAGAGTTTTCGTGGATAGGATTCCTATCCGGTACTGCTTTTTATATGTCCTTCCTTCCCTCCCATCAATCTACATTTTCGTTGATTTATTTTCTTACCACCGGCACTGGTGATTACTGTCATTCATCGAAAAGGAAATTACCATGCAGAAGAAAGGACACGTGACTCATACGCCTGAACAACCTCTCAACAACTCTTTTGTTTGTTAGGCACAGTGACTGTCACACTCAAACAATCGTCAATTCTCTTGCAAAACAAGAAAAATAACAAATAAAGAAGTTGTTTTAGCTAATTTGATGTCATGAAACAAACATTAGATGCTTGTACTCGTGTCTTTTGAATGAATTATGGAACGTTAGAGACAGTATATGCAACTGATTTAAAACCAATATTCCCTTTTTTTCACATGAAAGCTCCTTGTGTTAAAAGAAAAGTTTTTTGTTTTTCTCCTATGAACCCGAAAGGATTACAAAAGCCACATTATTCTAGAACTCGCTGAATACGTTGAAGCCCAAAATAATATGGGTGACGATGTTATGCGTTTACAATTTTATATCCATCGTCGTGCGCTGCACTTGTAAATTAAATGAATGCATAGTCTGCTAATTTGAATTTCAACTGTTAATCATCAACGAATTCTTAGACCTTTTATTAAAACTTACGTACGATGAGTCTGATTGATACCAAGCTATAGACATCGAGTCGAGTGATTGTCTAAGTATCCTAACATATTTCCAACTAATTAGAAAACGATATACGTATAGAGAGAAATCATGGAGTCTAGATATGACTTGAAATTAAGGTCTCGGACTCTCGGAGGAGGAAGTCTAGATATGACTTTTTCTTTTAGATATGGCAGAAGAGTTTTGGTGTTGAAAAATATTCAATACCTTTTCTTTCGCAAGTTTCACTACAATTCAAATACCAAATCATCTAGGTTTGTGATCAACTTCTCTGTATAAATACCTTCCATGATTTTTTTTTTTTCATCTAGTAGAATCATCATATTAATCTAATAACTCCATGGGTAAACTAATTGTAAAAGATTTATTCAAGTTGACAAAAAGAGAAAAAAAATCTTCTTCTTCCAAGCCTAGCGTATTGCATGAGAGGCCGCCGCATGAATCATCATCATCGCCCATAACAAAACTATCCGAGGATATATATTTTGTTTGATATCTTTCTTCGCTTAGGTCAAGGCTCTATCCGCAGGTGCAAGGCCGTCTCAAAGGTATGGCATTCTGTTATGTCTAACCCAGTTTTCATAAACAAGTGGTTCGCAAAGTACACAAGTATTGATAATTTATTTGCATGGGCTCTGGGTTATGGAACTCATGATTGTCTTAAAAAGAACAAAAACGTGGTTAGGAAGAAGAACATAGTCACTGACACCTTAGCTTCAACTGCAGCTCCTTATCACACTCGATCTGTTTTTACTAGTGAGAAGGGGATTAATGTAGAGTTTATACATGGTTCAGTCACTTTCAAAGAAAATCAATTTCGTTTGGGATCAAGCTATGGTTTAGTTCTCTGCCAAGTAACAAAATCTAGTGGCTTAAAAGTCACCGCTAACCGCTTTTGGTCCCAAATCTTTGGGGTTCTTTTTCCAAAAACTCTTGGATATAACCAACAACTACGATATTACCACAAAAAATACTATGTTATCAATCATCATACCAATCATACCAACAAAATGATCTCAATTCCACGACCATCTGATAAATGGATTGCCGGTCACTGCATCATTAGTAGACCTTCCATGCATCATTCTGTTCCACAATGGTCGTGCGATTCCACAAATTTGGATCCCATCCAAAGAATTTGACCTTGAAATTTACTCTTCTGACACGGATGAATGGGAAGTCCGAAGGGTTTCATGTCCACTGGGAACAAGTATAACTATTAACACTCTTACTTCGCTGGATATAGTCGTTCATAATCGAGTATTGTATTGGATTAATGGAGAAAACAGTGTGGAAGTTAGAACTATTGATCTCAGATATTCCAAGGACAGTGATGGTTTTCATCAGGAGGAGTTACCGGGAGTTTGGGGTCTGAAATGCAGGGCTCTTTGCTTGCCTGTGGAGTATGATAGAGATGGATGTCTAGGGGCACAGTTGGAAGGGCATCTGTGCTACTGTTCAGTTAGCAATCACAAGTTGAATTTATGGGAACTGCACCTTGCCTGGAAATCTGATAAAGATAAATGGGGTTGGTGTTTGGTTCACAAGGATGTTGATATAAGTAATATCAGTGACTGTTATAACTATAGACCCGCAGCATTGAATCCGTTGGATCGCGATATTGTACTCCTTAGAAGTTATAATATGTGGAACGATTTCTTGGTGTACAACATTAAGACCGGGGCAATCATCAAAAAGGTTAAAGATCACTGCTCCACATGAGTGTATGTCTTGTGCAAGCCGATGTTACTCTAGAAGAAGTATTGAGAGCACCTCGCACAGTAGTCGTGGTATCACTTTAAGAAAAAAAAAAGCAATACCTGGCTTTTGGAGAGAAAACTATGAATGGGATGATCAACTATGTTTTCACATATGAACAACACCCGAAAAAAGTGGATATTTGATTTATTTATTTTTTTTGTTCGTTGCAGTTTGGATTTGTATTGAATTTGTTAATATATTAAGTAAATTTTCAAGCATTTCCCCAAATCATTTTTCTCATGCTACTCTTTTGAGGATAGACTGCCAGCATGGCAGCATTCCCTTCTTTCGAATGCACAGCTCCAACAAAACTCTGCACTCTGAATTATATAGGTGCAACAAATTTTTTCGCAGTTCGCAAAAGTATGTTAGAAATGTAAACCAAGTTGCTAAAAATAATGTACGTATTTCTACAGGTATATATATAATATATATCTTGCAGATATGAAGTTTCCTAGTTTATACACAACCAATTAATTATCCAATTCTTTCCTTCGGAAGTTTTCTGGTTTCACTAGGATTCAAGTACCAAAACTATCTAGGGTTATAAGCTATCAACTTCTCTATATAAATACAACAACAAAATCATATATTGAGTTAAGTTAATTAATAACGATACATGGGTAATCAAATTGTAAAAGATTTAGCGACAATAACTTCTTCTTCTTGTTTCAAAAGAAAAAAAACTTCTTGTTCTTATTCAAAGCTTAGCTTGTTGCTTGAGAAACCGCAAGAATCATCATCATCACCCATAACGAAACTATCCGAGGATATTTTGTTCGATATCTTTCTTCGCTTAAGTCATGGCTGTATCTTAAACTGCAAGGGTGTCTCAAAGCTATGGCATTCTGTTATATCTAACCCAGTTTTCATAAACAAGTGGATGGCAAAGTACACGAGTATTGATAATTTTATTGCATGGTTTGTGGCTTATGATACACATTGTCTACAAAAATATGAAAACGTCGTTAAGAAGGAGAACTTAGAGCTGTCTGACACATTAGCTTCAACTGATGAAACTCCTTATTATGACACTCGGTTTATTGGTCGTATTGATGGGGGTAACTTAAAGTTTCTATATGGTTCAGTGACATTCAAAGAAAACCAATTTCATTTGGGATCAAGCTATGGTTTATTTCTGTGTCAAGTAACAACAAAATCTAGTGACTTCTTGTTTGCTGCTAACCGCTTTTGGTCACAAATCTTCGGGGATGCTTTTTCCGAAAATTCTTGGGGATATAATCATCCAGAACTAAGACATTACCAGGAAACATACTATCTTATTAATCTACTAAACGGAAAAGCTATCGCAATTCCACAACCCTCTGATAAATGGATTGCCGGTCACTGCATGTATAGTGGACCTTCTGCTGTGCATGCATGGTTACGTTCCACAATGATCGTGCGTATTCCACAAATTTGGACCCCGTCCAAAGAATTTGACATTGAAATTTACTCTTCTGACAAATATGAATGGGAAGTCCGGAGGGTTTCATGTCCGCCCGGAACAACTATAACTATCAAAACTCTTACTTCACTGGATGTAGTCGCCCATAATGGAGTATTGTATTGGATTAATGGAGAAAGCAGTGCAGAAATTAGAACTATTGATCTCAGGAATGACAAGTGCAGGGAAGGTTTTCATCAATGCAGGGCTCTTCGCTTGCCTGTGGAGTACGATAGAGATGGATGTCTAGGGGCACCATTGAAAGGGCATATGTGCTTCTGTTCAGTTAGAAACCACAAGTTGAATTTATGGGAACTGCGCCTGGCCGAGAACTCTAATGAAGATAAATGGGATTGGTATTTGGTTCACAAGGATGTTGATATAAGTAATATCAGTAAATATTGTAACTATAAGCCTGTAGCAGTGAATCCATTGGATCGCGATATCGTACTCCTTAGAAGTTGTAATCTTTGGACTGGTTTTCGGTCATACAACATTCGGACCAGAAGAACCGAAAAGCTTAAGAGTGAAGATCCTTTCAAGTGTGACTAGGCTTCACATGATCAAGCATATATAGAGAGCACGACACAAAGAGACGCAGTCAACGCGCAGTAGTTGTGTAAATTGTAATCACTGAAAAGATCAGCAATTAATTCCTGGCTTTTGGAGAGAAAAATGTGAACGGGTGATCAACCATATGTTTTCACCTCTGAACAACATTATAAAAAGTGGATATTTGATTTGTTTTTTGTTTTTTTTTCCCTTTCCTCTTACAATTAAGGTCATGATGAGAAGAAGTCTAGGACTATACACAACTACTTAATTATCTAATTCTTTCTTTCGCAAGTTTCCTAGTTTCACTAAAATTCAAGTGCCAAAATTATCTAGGTTTTGTGTCTATATAAATACTTCCATGATTTTTTACATCATATTAATCTAATAACTATATGGGTAATCTGATTGTAACAGATTGTTTCAAAAAAAGAAAAAAACCTACTTATTCTTATTCAAAGCTTAGCGTATTGCATGAGAGGCCGCTGCAGGAATCATCATCACCCATGACGAAACTATCCGAGGATATTTTGTTTGATATCTTTCTTCGTTTAGGTCAAGACTCTATCTTCAAGTGCAAGGGCGTCTCAAAGGTATGGCATTCTGTTATATCTAACCCAGCTTTCGTAAGCAAGTGGTTAGCAAAGTACACAGGTGCTGATAATTTCATTGCATGGTTCGTAGTTTATAATACTCATTGTCTACAAAATATAAATGCAAACGTCCTTAAAAAGAACTCAAACGCTGACATATTAGCTTCAACCACAACTCCTAATTACTATCGCACTCCAGTTCTTAATACTCGTGATGGGCGTAACTTTGAGTTTCTATGTGGTTCAATCACATTCAAAGAAAATCAGTTTTGTTTGGGATCAAGCTATGGTTTAGCTCTCTGTCAAGAAACAACAAAAACTAGTGACTCGACATTAGCCGCTAGCCGCTTTTTGTCTCAAATCTTCGGGACTGCTTTTTCCGAAAATTCTTGGGGGTATAATCATCCAGACCTAAGATATTACCAGGACACATACTATGTCTGCAATCTATTTACCGGAAAAGATATCTCTATTCCACGACCCTCTGATAAATGGATTGCCGGGCACTGCATCATTAGTAGACCTTCCATTGCATTCCGTTCCCGTTCCACAACAGTCGTGCGTATTCCACAAATTTGGACCCCGTCAAATGAATTTGACCTTGAAGTTTACTCTTCTGACAATGACGCATGGGAAACTCGAAGGGTTTCATGTCCACCGGGAACAACTGTAACCATTAAAACTTTTACTTCATTGAATGTAGTCGCCCATAGTGGAGTATTATATTGGATTAATGGAGAAAAGAGCGCAGAAATTACAACTATTGATATCAGGAATTACAAGGGCAGTGATAGTTTATATCAATGCAGGGCTCTTCGCTTGCCTGTGGAATACGATAGAGATGGATGTCTAGGGGCACAACTAAACGGGCATCTATGCTACTGTTCAGTTAGCAACCATAAGTTGAATTTATGGGAACTGCGTCTCGTGGAGAACTACTGTAATGAAGATGAATGGGATTGGTATTTGGTTCACGAGGATGTTGATATAAGTAATATCAGTAACTACTATAAGCTTGCAGCATTGAATTCGTTGGATCGCGATATTGTACTCCTTAGAAGTTGTAATCTTTGGAACGATTTTCTGACGTACAACATTCTGACCAGAAGAATCGAAAAGCTCGAGAGTTAAAGAGTCTTAAGACTCCTTCCGATCATGACGAGGCTTCACATGATCAAAATAAGTAATGAGAGTACGACACAAAGAGACGCGGTGTCATAACCCAGTAGTTGTGTTATCACTTAAAAGATGAGCAATTCCCGCCTTTTGGAAAGAACTATAATGTGTGATCAACTATGTTTTCGGATTACTTACTGAATTTGTTGATATATTAAGTAAAGTTTCATGCATTTCACCAAACCATTGTTCTCAGGCTACCTTATTCCCCCCCTCCTACAAATGTACAGCTCCAGCAAAAAGTTAAGAAGACTCGAATCACACCCACCCATAATGAAGTAAAACAAGGTGAACCACTGAACCTTGCCTGCGGATATATGGTTTTTTTTTCTTCAGATTTTGGTGAACCGTCCGCGAGTTATAACCCCAAAGGTGTCACTATTCATCCACAAAAAACCCATCAAAACAAAAGTAACACAAAAAAAAAAAAAAAAAAAGTAAAAAAAGTAAAAAAAAAACCCCAAAGAATTTGATGAAACCAATTTTGAAATTTGGAGTTTTTATATCAAATTTTAAAAATTTGGAGTTTTTGTATCAATTTTGTTTAAGACGGAGTTTTAATAGATCCCAACATTTGAACAGGTTTTTATACCACGAGTTTGGTCACCTTGAATTTTTATGACTAGTTCTGTTTGGCCAATAATTTGATTAGGTGAGGTAAAATTTCACCACTTATTCATACTTCACTATATGAAATATAATACTTAGGATTGGTTGAAAAGGCACCAAATATCAAAGTCAAAAGTGCAGAGTTCAAAGACTCTGGAAGTTGTTATAAAAAACGTATTTCTACAGGTATATATGAATTTTGTTCTTTTTCGTTTCCGGTGAGTAAAATAGTAAAGAAAAACTACAAAGCTCTTATGGAAAAGTTGGGTAATTTAATCCCATCGAGGCTGTAACTTCACTGGCGAAAAAGTTGTTGGCTTGTTCCTAAATTGAACAAAGCACAACAATCATTAGTCAAGTCATATAATTAGTTTGCAGATATGCAGTTTAACCTTTTCTTATTTTTTACTCCCTCCGTCAATAAAAGATAGGCTTATTTCCTTATTTGGGTATGTCAAAAAAATAGGCTTGTTTCCATATGTGGAAAGTCAAATGTTATGATTTTCTTAGTATCTGCATGCAGAACTCTCTCTCTCTTTTCTCTCTTAATATTAAGGGGGACCACTTCTCTCTTCCATCTCCCTTATAACAAATGAGTGGGGACCAATGATAGATTAGGAAAAAATATGAAAAAGTGGCTGCAATTATTGGTTTTCTTAATTTTTATGAAAACCAAACAAGTCTATTTTTTAGAGACGGGGGAGTAGTGATTAACAAATTATTAATCACATACCTGAAGCCGATGTAACAGATACATTAAGAAGAGATGAACAAACACCTGCAGCAAAAACAATTCGATACAACGTAAATATGCTATCACGAGGAGGCTTCACATGATCAAAATAAGTAATGAGAGTACGACACAAAGAGACGCGGTGTCATAACCCAGTAGTTGTGTTATCACTTAAAAGATGAGCAATTCCCGCCTTTTGGAGAGAACTATAATGTGTGATCAACTATGTTTTCACCTCTGAACCACATTAAAAAAAAGTGGATATTTGATTTGTTTTTTTTTTTTTTTTTTTTTTTTTTTTTTTTTGGTTTTCAGAGTTCGGATTACTCACTGAATTTGTTGATATATTAAGTAAAATTTCATGCATTTCACCAAACCATTGTTCTCAGGCTACCTTATTCCCCCCTCCTACAAATGTACAGCTCCAGCAAAAAGTTAAGAAGACTCGAATCACACCCACCCATAATGAAGTAAAACAAGGTGAACCTTGCCTGCGGATATATGGTTTTTTTTCTTGATTTTGGTGAACTGTCGGTAGTTATAACCCCAAAGGTGTTACTATTCATCCACAAAATACCCATCAAAACAATTCGATACAACGTACGTAAATATGCTACTCCCTCCGTCCCTAATTAGATGAGCTATTTGGTTTTTAGTTTTGTCCACAAATAGATGAGCTATTTCACTAACCAAGGGGATATTTCTAAAACTACCATTTTAATTGATTATTTTTTTTATAAGAAATATGTAAAATTTGATAGTCATGTTTATATTCGTTGCGTAGGTGTTTTAAAATGCTTTTCAACGGTATAAAGTTTATAAAAAACCGTGGTATAGTTTAAGAGATAAATCGTTCTAAATTTACTAATTATTGCCCATAAGGGTATAATTGTAAAAAATACTTAAATATACTCCACTTTCCTCCTTGCCTTAAAATTTGTGCAAACTACAAGTAGCTCATCTAATTAGGGATGGATGGAGTATCACCTTATTCTTTAATATACCTAAAACGGGTCCATCATCGTAAAGACATCGGTAGCGATCAATAGTTGCTAGAAACTTAAGTTGCTTCTTAGCTGCATTTAAAAGGTCTACACTTTGTAGGGGCAAAATATCGCACAACATATCAAGTGTGCGTCATTTGTACAAGGTTGTGCGTCATTATCAACATTAAGAGCGTGAGGCAATAGTAGCACGAGCGTAAGGTGAAAGTAGCACGAGCATGAGACAATAGTAGCTATACTCCACTACATATTTTGTCATCCACTATGTAAACACCTATATAAAGAAAGGCGGGAGAGAAAAAGGAGTAAACCTTATCTTTTGTATTCATCTTCTTCCTCCATCACCTAAAACTAGATCTAGAGCTCTACCAAGAACCCATTGATGGAGATTCTAAATGTAATACTTATGTAATTTCAACAATCATAGTGAAGAACCATGGACGTAGATCACATTGATCGAACCATGTAAAAAATCCTTGTGTCTATTTATATTTCTAGCATTTATATTGAGAGTTTAGATAAGAAATTACAAGGTTGTGCGTCATTATCAACATTAAGAGTGTGAGGCAATAGTAGCACAAGCGTGAGGTGAAAGTAGCACGAGCATGAGATAATAGTAGCGTACTGCTCTCTACATATTAGTCGTCATCCACTATGTAAACCCCTATATAGGGGACTAAGCGACCTTGTATAGGGGGGATCTTTTTGAGAGTTTAGATAAGAAATTTAGGAGAGACAAAGTTTATTTGTTCTCCAAGTTAGAGCTCTCTCATAATCTTGTATCCAACTTAAAGATTTTAATGAATGTTCTTATGAATTTTATGATGATCACTTGAGTTGTTCTTCAGATATCATTAAGGGTGTGGTTATAGGATTTCCTGTGACTACATTTGGCACTAGAAACATCTCAGAATGATATACCCTGTTGGTGGAATTATTTAAAAAACAAGTTAGAAGATATTCGTATTCTTGTAAAAACTTGGGAATTTAGATCTAAAAATTCTGTGAATAATCTTTGTTGCTTCAGAAAAACAATCATCATTAGTAAAATCTTTAGTTCTTGAAAGAGTATTTTTATCTTTGAAAAGCGAAAACATGATGAGACAAGAAACCGCAACAGAAAAAGCAATTCCGACAAGAAGAAGCAGAAGAATCGCTGGAAGAAGGAGAAGTGAAATCGTTGAATCGGCAAGGATGGGGGAAAGAAATAATCAAGTCCAACCTCCGATTCAACGTGAACTTGTGCAGAATAACACTATCGACTACGATAGAGTAAGTGTTCATACGTTACAAATAGATTCAACAGAAGAAGATGAACAAAGGACTGTGGAGGAAGGACTTATAGAAGGAAGTGAAAAGAACATGACAATCGAAGAACTTCGACAAAGACTGGTTGCAGAAAGGAGAAGAGAGGATGAAGAACGTGTGAATCTGACGCGCCAGAATAATGAGTTAAGAGAGGAGAACCTAAGGTTACAAGAGCAAATATCAAGAAGCATCACACGCTCAAGGTCGAGGTCAAGCAGAAGTACGTCAAGACGTATCCAATATAGTCGCAGAGATACAGGACAAGAACCTCCATTGGATAATATCGTAGAAAACTTTCCAGCAAATGATGGCTTACAGGATCCACGCGGTGGGTATCGCATGGAACGACAACTAGTAGATGATCGGTATGTACAACATGGCGAAGATTACTGCACGTGAGAGGATGACAAAGGTAATAGACATGAAGAACGAGGCGAGCGGCATCGCATCCGTCATGATCAAGATGATGAGAATGACCCCTAACAAGGAAGGATGATATTGCAAGGAAGAGAAATGCTAAGATATCAACGTGATCGCGCAGATGAAGCTGAGAGACATAACATCGCACAGATTGATGCAAGAGATGAAAGAGAAAGAGAGGAGAAGAAGCTGAAGAACGATAATTACAAGAGGCCATACGTCAAAGCAGACGTGAAAACAAGGAAAGAAAAGCAAGGCCAATGCAATAAGACACAGATCAGGTTATGAATGAAAAAATCTTAAAAGAGTTGGCAGAAGTAAGAGAAATGATGACAACAAGAAGAGAAGGAGGAAGGCGACAGTTGGATGAGGCCATTGAAGAAGCAGGAAAAACGCCATTTGTAAGGCAAATACAGATGGGGGCAATACCAACCAAATGCAATCTACCACCGCTTACTAATATTTTTGATGGAACCACTTGTGCAGTACAACACATAAAATCTTACGCGAGATCTTTATTACGGTGGGAAAATAATGATGCGGTTCTATGCAAGTATTTTCCGGCTAGCTTATCCGGAGAATCTTTGAAGTGGTTTGAGGGATTACCTACGGAACAATCCGATAATTTAGTCATCTACAATCAATATTCCTAGGAGCATATATCAGTAGTAATGTATTACGTCCGGGAATAGAGGATGTGTTTGGTTTGCGAAGAAGAACAAATGAAGGCCTGCGAAGCTTAACTATGCGGTGGAGAACTATATGTAGCGAAATGGATGGTCGAGTAGATGAGAGAAACCTCATACTAGCATTCATTAACGCGCTATTCGCTACAGATTTGCTATACACGCAAATATTCAGAATTAAGGGCACAATATCAATGATAGAGATGCACGAATATCGGGATGAATATATCGCTCTTGAATAGAAACAGAATGAAATGGAGTCTTATCCTGTTGCTAACACCATTGCGAAAGAAGGGAACGCAAATCTACTACCAAAGATAACAAACACAGTAGCAAGCACGTCTCAAGGAAAACAAGAAAAAGTGATGATTGAAGATCAACAGAAGCTAGTATCAATGGGTAGTCGAGATCAAGAAGAATGGGAAAGAAAAAGACAGTTCAATAATCGTGGAGGAAATAATAAGATTCAAAGACTTGATAATCAGTCAGAAGGATATGGAGGTCAAAAGCAATATTATAATCAAGGTCAAGGAGGTAATAAAGTAGTCTGGGAGTACATAAAGATGCCGCATCTAAATACTACAGTAGAAAAAATCTGGGAAGCTATAATTTTGATGGAAGAAATACCAGCACCACCAAATATGGGAAATGAGCCACCACCAGGGAGGAAAAGCAGAGAATTCTGCGCCTACCATCGCTTTCATGTCCACACAAAAAATAACAGTAGGAATGTGAAGAAAAGCATATTAAGAATGATTGATCAGGGGAATCTAAATCACTTTCTGGTATAGAAATCGTAGCCACCACCACCAGAAGGTCGCGCACAAGGTGCGGAGATAGGAAGGAATACATATCTTATTGAGGTAGGAGCCAAGGCAAAGAATCTATACTACAATTCCATAATAAATTCATTTAAGAGCATAGAATATTTTCATGATAACGTCTTAAGCCGAGTTTATGCAAGAGATAGTGATGGACGAGAGATACTTAACCTTGCGAAGATATCGCCCTTGAAGGAATGGAAAAAGCAACATATTTCATTTAACACGGAAGAAGTACCAGGAGGTGGAGAACCGCACGATAACCCACTATTGGTTGACCTAGAAATCAATCTAAAAGCAAAAGATGATGAAGATAAAGAAGAGAACGCAGACACATGGGCCATCAATAGGATATTGACTTATCTGGCGATTCGGTTGATATTCTATTTTATCACACATACAAGGCTATGGGTGGTAGAGACGAGGAATTAATCCCGTCAACTTATAAGATTTATGGTTTCAACGGGACAGCCAACAAACCAAAGGGAGAGATAACGATGCGAATTCCTCTAAGGAGCTTATCAACGGAAATTGTATTATGTGTCGTTGATGTAGAATCACCCTATAACGCTCTGATAAGAATACCATGGTTACATAGCATTCTAGGAGTTGCATCCACCTTCCATCAATGCATTAAGTTTCCTCTACCTCAAGGTGTAGGAATAATCAGAGGAGATCCAAATGAAGGAAAAATATGTCATGAAATTGATGTTGAGAAGTGTGAGGAACGTGCGAGCAAGAGAATAAATTGGAAGACACAGATAAATGAAAGCCAGAGAGGCGAAAGGTTAATGGTAGATGTTTTGGACAAAGAAAATGAGAAAAGGAAGACCTTTGCAAAGGCGATAACAATCGTACAGGAATACAGACGCGACAAGAGCGTTGATAAGAGTGAATTCCAAGAAGGAGAATTAGTATTGAGGCAGAAACAATGTTATCAGAAAAGTGGTAAAGTAAACATGGAAAACATGTGGGAAGGGCCGTATAAAATCAAGAAGGTAGCTGGCAATGGAAAATATGAATTGGCAGATGAAAAGAAAGAAGAATCATCTAATGAGCTATGGAATCAAAAATATCTGCAAAGATATGGTCCTTACGGAAATTCTCGCACACCAAAAGAAATAGAACTCACTTGAATCAATGTATTGGATAAGATATGCGAACTCAAAGAAGCACAGAAGGTAAAGGAAAGAAGTAAGATGCCTCAGGCATAAAAACAAAAAAGATGATTATCATGTAGGCGAATATGCAAAGAAAGAAGATATTAATATTGTATTAATCAAGAATATGAATGCAAATGAAATATTTTCTTCTTAAATGATATAATCAAACAAGATAAATGCAAAAATAAGACCTTAATAGAAGGCATAAGAAGTAAAGACTCCAACTAGGGAGGCTAGTTATCCAATTGTGGCATGCACCCTAGTTCGCATACAGCAAGAGGCAATAATAAGACCTAACGCGCGTCATAATTTGGAAACTAGTTAGCATGACTTGGGGGAAAGCCACACCAACCCTGAAACCCAAGTCATTGAGATTTGGGGTGAAATAAAAGCCCATCCAGGAGAGGCGCCTAAATCGAAAGATTAAGGTGACAAGGTCTCTCCTAAGGAGTGCAAAAACTCAATCAAGGCGCCGAGGTACACGGTTGAGTCAAGAGTGCCTGGGGCGTACCTGGCCGCTCTTGGCAAGTCTTGACTATGATGCATTCAGTCCGAAGAAACCCCACTTAGGGTGCGGTCTCGTAACCATAAGCCATTTAGGCGGAGGGATAAGAGACCGCGAAAACAATTGGTTGTTACATCACTGGATGGGAGGAGCCCACCCTAACCCGGTAGGGGTAAGCCTCCTTGAAAGGGAAATCAGGGGGAATATAAGGACGGCACCCTCCATTAGGGAGTTGAATTGTGTCAAAAGATGCAAATATCACGAGGCTTCTTACTCATGGGAGTATTAAGGCTTGTCGTATTTGCGCGGAAATAAAACCCGCAGAGGCAATAATACAAGAAAATGATAAGGCGAGATCAATGGGTCATTACATGAAAATTTAAAGACCGCCTGCGATCTCGTCGCACAGAAACAAAGTCATATACTAGGCAAAATAAGACATTTAATTAGGAAGGCTAAATAAGACCTCTTGAGAAAAATAGAATAGATGATAATAATCGTTGTTTTGCATAATGTAATAATGAGAGATCGAATAAGCATGCGAATACAGTCATATACTGACAAAATAAAGGGTATTACTCACAAGAAGAAATCGGTAGATGCATAGATGAGAAAGAATAAAACAAAAGAAAGCTGAGGCAACAAACAAAGGTACATTCGTAGGATAAGGTAAAATAATATTTGCATAATTCAATCATCTTGCGACGACTAACCGAGGCAAGTATGGGAATGCAAGGATATAGAAGGATGTTATTCGTCCCCATATGATAGACTTACGCATAGGCTATTTATTATCATGAGCGAATATTATCGCATATGTTATTATTGCCAAATTAACCCCAACTGCTGGAAAGAACATTTTTTTGCTCTTTTGTAAATACAAATATATACCAAGGAAACTATACATTAAAGGAGCTCCAGATATTCAAGAATCTTACATCAAAGAAGAAGATTCAAAAGTTCAAAGAAGAAGATTCAATATTATACATGTACAAAGAACTGACAAAGGATTTACAAACGAGACAAAACAGAAAAGATCTCTCCCTATTTCTTCGAAAAACAAAAGAACTATTTCTTGCCTATATTGTCCTCGTTTACTTCCTCAGATTCAGATTTGTTATCTTCTTCATCAGTCGCCTCATCCTCCTCATACTCTCTTCCGCTATCGGAGATATCGGAAGTTTCTTCATTAGGGGGAACGTCAACAAGATGATATTTCGAAAGAGGAATGCCATTATCAGCACAGACTTTCTTAATAGCAGCATCACAAACGCGAGTAGCATCCTTGCTATTATTGGAAACAATGACAACCAATTATTTCTTGAGCCTGCGATATTTGGAGTCACGAGCGACAAGCTTCGCCTCCAAATCTTTAATTTGATTGCGAAATTCCTTCTCAGCCTTTGCAAAAAGAAATCAGAAGATTAAAGCAACTTAAGAATATTTTTCAAGAAGTGATAAATGAAAAGCATAATAAACAACCTTCTTTGTTAGACATAATATCTTTAATCAAGGCAGTATGATCCGATTCGAGACTAATATTCACAGCTAGATCATTCCTAGCATTATCTAAGACTCTAGCAGCCCACTCAAATTCAGCATCATTTTCTATAAGAAGTCGAGAACGGATCAAGTTACCTCGCTCAATAAGTGCGTTCTTCTCGCTTAGAGCTCGATCTCGCTCTACTTGAACTTGGAGAATAGCATCTTGAAACTCCTTTAAGGCTTTCGCACCATTAAGAACAACCCGATCCTTCTCAGTGATAAGAGTACTAATCCTAGCTTGCAAAACTTTATTCGTCTCTCTGGATTCTAAGAAGTGACGCTTAAAATGATTACTTGTAGATAAGGCACTCATATGGTCAATACTAAGAAGTTGATACTTCGCTTTGAGCTCTTCCAAGGAAAGATTTCTTAATTCGCCATCGAGAAATATTATTTAGAGAAACATTAAGATGCTCAAGAACGGTATCATCATCAACGGGATGATGAAGAGATCGAAATAGAGAGGATGCCTCATCGATGACAAGTAAATTTACGCAAGAATATATAATCAAGAGGGAATGAAAGTAATAAACACATAAAAGAGGAAATAAAGAGTTACGCACCAACTAATGATCGTTCCTCTTCGAAGATCGGTTATATGGTTCTTAGAAGTAGAAACATCGGTTTCTAATTGACTATTCCTGCGGCGAAGATCGGATGCATCATTCTCATGAGTGGAAACTTGGGCCTTGAGTTTAATATTTTCACCCTCAAACTTGAAGTCTTCTTTGATAATCGATGAAACAAACATAGGACATGCGGGCCATGCGAAGACATAGGGTGAATATTAAACATCATTCTTATCAAAGATATCAAAGCATTATCACAGAGGGTATGAAAGTATAAGGATTACCAAAGAGACAAATGAGAATTGAAAGCTTGGACTTATCGCTGAGGCAACTCCGCGATGGGTTTCATGATCCAAAGAAGCGGCATCACATATATTCGCAACCGTTTTACAAGTGCGAGTCAATTCTTCATCACCAACTGCCGACATGGAGTAGGAGAAGATATTAGATAAATGCTCCATTGAAGATGTGATTGAAGGGTCTTCAGTGAGAAGAATATCATCGTCATCACTAGAGTGAGAACTTGAAGAAGAAGGAGAAGGTGCTTTTTGCTTCTTTGAAGGATTCTTAGAAGAGGACTTAGAAGCGGTTTTCTTCCTGCGAACTACACCTTTACATTTAACACTTACAGCCTCGCCAGAACCACTAATCTCTCCAGCGTCAACCTTCGCACACAGATAAAGATACAGAGGCAACAATATTGTTAAAATACGAGAGAATGTATTTCTTACTTCATCGGTGATCGAACGTAGAGCTTCCAATGTGCTCTGTCTCCAATGAGTCTTTAGGTCCTTCTTCAGTTTGGCAATCTGAAATCAATAAAGATTAGCAAAGCAGATCATAAGTTGAATAATGAAAGGTAAACAAGCAAAGTTATAAAGGAAATACCACATCTTTTCTCTCAGACCACTTGAACTCCCAAGGATTATAAGTGGGAAAACCCTCGGGGAGAGGATTAATTGATCCATCAACATTAACACCAGAAATGTAAGGACCTTGTAAGATGATGGGGAAAACATTCCAGCGATCATCCTTCGAATAACATGCGGAATTATTAGTTTTGTCATGAAAATCAACATCTCGCATGATCCTATCCTCTTTTGCGATGCCATCCTTCCTTTGTAAGCGGATGCCCCAACGAGATGACTCATTCTTCATGATAACAATATCATAGTTAGCAAAGACATTCTCTATTGTATACTCTGCAGGGTTGATCTCTAAGTCCGCATACTCGACTTTCCTATTTCTTTTTGGGTAGAGGGACTCTAGTCCAGCTGCGCGACGAGCGAACTTTACCATAATTCTGATGCAATCACCGCTCAGCTGAAAGATACCACGCGAAAATCTCATATCAGAAAGAATCCTATAGAACAACGGAATTCGGGGATTATAAATAGGGATAGGAAGGCCAGCACGAATTTTCCCAACTGAGATGATGATCTTTTGGTCATTCCAAATATCAAGCGAAAACCATTTGGGGTTAAGAGTTGAAGTGGATTTTGAATTGGGAGGAACAGATAATGCAAAGCCTCTATTTTTAAACTCCTCTTGAATCATGTCGAACTCTTTGTCGTTCTTCCAACCAGCAGGAGGCATTTTAAGTATGGGAATGAGGGTAAACAAAAATTATCAAATCAATCAAGATCGGGATAATAATCAAAAATTAGAGAAGTAAAACGCGAAGATGAAGAGATAAAAAGAAGAAGGTAAAGAGAATGATAAGAGGGAACGATCAACTCAAGAAACGAGGAAGAAACAGCAGACAAGATTTTAATGAAAAGAACAGAGGAAAATAACAGTTGCAGAGAGAAAAAGAAGAAAGTGAAAAGGATAAAGAGGAATAGAATTAAGAGTAAAAGAAGAGATTTACTCCCGATTCCCAACGTAGTTATCTCATTAATGTGATGATTGAAAGTGAACGGATAGGAAGAAGCGGTTACAAGAGACGTGTCAGATAATGAATGGGTGAGAAGACACGCGTAAGTTATCATGCCTAAATTGGGGAATTATGTCGGCAGAAGAGAATACGAAAAGATGAATGGGTGCGGCAGTATAAATTAGAGGTTCTCATATCACTCTCTTTTCCAAAGAAACGACATGAGAAGAGGCAAAATGTAGATACAAAATATCGCACACCAATAGTGTATGCGAGGTAATGGTTATCAAGACCAAGCGAAGACATTCGCGTACAGCCCATTCAGAATGACGTACCAGATGACGTCAGCCTAATCACGAGTAAAGTGTGAAGATCATGCGATGTTATAAAGTACGTACTTTGTACTCTTAATGTTTAGATAAGAAATTTCTAAACATGCAAGTAGCAGGTCGCGGGATCAATTCTTGCCTCTCGCATCTGTTTTTGTTATGCGATATTTATACATTTCTGACTTGAAATGTTAAGGGTGTGCGGCATTTATACTTCTTTGTTGTGCGGAATTTATACATTTCAAGAATGCGACATTATCTTGTTCAAAGGGCGACAGTTTCGCACAAGCAAACCATATACTTCATGCAATGTATTTCTTGCGCGAGATTGACAACAACAACAACAACAAACCACAAAATCTAAGTACCACTTTCCTTGAACATTTTACTTACAACAAATAAAAATATTGTTGATTTGATTTACTACAACGCGATACAATCGCACAATTACAAAGATTTCACAATTATTAAAATTTCTCTTGAATATTTGCTTTGCTTCAAATGATATGGTATTTAACATGGAGAGTAGTAGGTGGAAAAATAAGGCCTCACAACAGGCTAGTAAGACCTTTACAAAGGCTGCATAAGACCTCATTAGGATCATTTCCATAGAAGATATTTATCAAATGAGACGAAATAAGTCATACAAAGGAAATCAAAATAACCAAAAACGATTTGAACTTGCACATAAATGAAAATTTTTGACAAAAGAAATGTTGAATACTAATCTAAATTCTTATTTGCATTATAGCACAACATGAGGCAGAGAACATGGAGCAATACTTCTTATTCACATTCAAGGGCGGATACTTCTTATATTTCGAGGATTAGTACTTCTTATACTTCTTCACGGATACTTCATACTTCGCATACTTCGAGAAATTATACTTCATTTATACTTCTCAAAGCTTCAGAACTTCACAAAAGAATAAAGGCAAGTACGTATTTTTCAAGTTCAGTATTCTTTCGCGTAGTTCCTCCAACAACTACAACAAGGCGGATTTTTTCTTAAAGATCGCTCTTCAAGCAATATTCAAGAAAAAAGAGGCAAAATGTAGGGGCAAAATATCGCACAACATATAAAGTGTGCGTCATTTGTACAACGCTGTGCATCATTATCAACATTAAGAGCGTGAGGCAATAGTAGCACGAGCATGAGACAATAGTAGCTGTACTCCACTACATATTAGTTGTCATCCACTTTGTAAACACCTATATAAAGAGAAAGGCAGGAGAGAGAAAAGGGAGTAAACCTTAACTTTTGTATTCATCTTCTTCCTCCATCACCTAAAACTAGATCTAGAGCCCTACCAAGAACCCATTAGTGGAAATTCTAAATGTAATACTTATGTAATTTCAACAATCATAGTGAAGAACCATGGACGTAGATCACATTGATCGAACCATGTAAAAAATCCTTGTGTCTATTTATATTTCTAGCATTTATATTGATAATTAGGGGAGAAATATGATTAGATCTAGAAATTATTATCATAATATGATTCCAACCCCACAAGCGCAATACCTCGCAAGTATAAACTGGGTGTCAAATCCACAAATTTAAACTTAGTAATACAAGTATACTTAGATGTTGGAAGTTATAAATTTATCCTTGAACACAAAATTTCTGTAACACAACAACTTATGAATTTATCCTTAGGACTTATGACATGATGGTTTCAATTTCCAGCAACTTATTACATAAAAACCATTTACAATGATGTCTTCAAATACGAAAACGGCCAATGTTTAACAAGTTTCTTACAAAAATTGGACCTCGGCCGTTTTCGCCATTGAAGACATCAATGTACATAATCAAGTACCACAGCTTCAAGTGGAACTGAAACCAACACATGTATATCATCTTCAACAAAAATTCAAATTATAAATCGTTAACAACAACATAATTAGGTCAGGCCCAACAATCACATAACCGTATATTAAACTAGAAAGAAGTTAATATTTCACAAATACCTGCATCTGTACAAGAAGTTATGTTTTGATCCGTCGAGAAGCTTTACTCTCATTTCATTCCCCGCGCCCTTCCACTTTGAGACCAAGTACTAGAAGCTTCTCATAAAAATTTATCGTCAGCTGAGCCCAGCAACTCACAAAGTCTGTAATTACAAAGTCAATTCTCAGGACCAAAAGTAGATGCACAGAAAACAAAAGAAATTTTATAAAACATTTAGGTACTACCTGCAATTGCGCAAGCCTCGCACAAGGCAAGGAAAAAAAATGGAGATGGGGATTCTTTAAGAAGCTCAATAACAAAAAGCCACAGCCACTATGCCAAATATTTCTTAGTACTCGTTGGAGAAGCCTCACCAATTGTCCTTAATCGACCATCATTTACCTTAAGGAAAATAGTTAAGTTAAAACTCATAATGACAAAGGAAAATGATACGATCTCAAACGGTGACCGGTAGGGTAAGAATGACATGTAACATCCAAACTGACATAGAGACTGGCTTCCCGAGATTCTTTGGCAGTGCACGCTTTGAGAGCATCATCCCCACCGCTGTAGTTTTTTGTACCCTATAGTAAATCCACAGAACTACATGATAAGTGTCTCCATGAATCAAATAAAATCCATACAATGAGTACTAAAACTACAGTTAAGTACTTACCAGGTAATCTATAAGGTACACAATTTTCCTTCTCTTGCTACTGTTTTTATATCAAATCTGCAACACTTTGGCCTCAACTGCTCCAACCATACTCTAATCAGAAACAGAAAGGCAGCATTAAGTAAATGTGGAGATACATGTCGAGGAGACTAACCAAGAACAACAATCAAAGACGAAAAGATATGTTCAAACCTAAAATGGCACAATATCAAAAGAAAATCATTGCAATAAGAGGTTACTTATAAGAGTGCGTGAAGGAGGAGAAATCATTGGGCATTGCAGATACTCCAAATCCATCCAGTCAAATGCAAAATTAAACTGAAAACCTGCAAGAAAACAAAAATCACTTCAGTATTTGTGAGCCAGCACAAATAAAAAGGATATGACTAAAGTCTTAACTGACACATAATATTCTACAAAGTAAAATCAAAACATTTCAATGACACTAACTTCAGCATCACATATTATTTGGCGCCCTGTCAGCTGACATGCTGGAAACACGTCGGAAGGTAAAATCAAAATTACTGTACAAGGCCCTATGATATGCATGTTACCAGACCTCACTACAACATGCTATGAACACTAAATATGTAATATGACTCACTAATTAGTCATTAATATATTAAACCTATGGTTAAGTATTGGAGACCCATAATCTACTTACCATATAATTGCAAGAGCATGGAATCAAATGATCCAAACCTCATTCTTAAAACCCACTGGTCCATCTATATCTATTCTTACTTAACGTATCAGCTGACATGCTGGAAACAAGAAATCATGTTGGACTTACGATCGCTGCCAACACAAATTAGTTTAGTACCAACATCTACAATATCAACATTTCACAGTTAACAAAAAATATCACTTGCATATGCATCATGAGCCATCAACTGTCTTCTGCACATGCTTGCAAATGGCACAACCTAGATAACCTACACAAATTCAACAGATCTGTAGCTAACATTTTGGACTAGATAGTCATGTTGTAGATAACACTTTTAAAATGGAGACAACTCGACCATTTTATTAGAATAAGACCAAATCCAAATCAACTATACACAATGTTAAAGTGGTATACATTAGTATACTAAACGGTAACAATACATTTACAATGGAAAATTATACGAAAGTAACCATAAGATGTCATTGAAACAACACAAAGAAGCTTAGCTCCACGTTAACGTTTCAAAATTAAAGTTCAATTAGCCTATACATCATTAGTTCCCTAGGTCGTGCAAAATCACATTCATATACACTCATCAAAAGACATTTATTGTGCTTTTCTTATTTTGTGTAATAAGATATTCAGTACTAGCAATTCCTGGATATTAAGTACCAGGGTGATCGATCAGTCATCTATTAAATCTACCTTAAATTTTGGAACGAAAATTTGGGCTAATTAACTAATTTCTTATATGTCTGTAACGGACAATAGCGATTTGATTTTCCTACCTAAATATGTAAAATTCATACATGGCAAAGGAAGTATAGATCATTAGCTACCATAAGCTAGTAAAACCATAACAAGCATGTATCCAAGAGAACAAGTACACTCACTACGGAGTCTTAAAGGAGTACTCCAAACTCAAAAACAGTCTCTAGTCAGAACCTTGAATCAAGCAACTTAACCTTTCGTTTGAACGAGTCGGCAGGTCTAATGGTCATAGAGACATTTTGACAAACCCTTGATAGGTACCCAAACAATTATCCATTTTATCCTTTCATTTCATTTCTATGATTATACTAATACGTATTAGAGTGAATATTAACAATTAAATATGCATTCACATATCAATCACTAACCATACAAGCCAAAGTAAGGATATGACGAAATTAAACTCCTAGCAGGTAGACAATCACAATGGAAATCTTTAATTTGTCTAGTGAGCACCAACTCCATATACAAGCTAGAATAGAATGTAGATAGTGCCATAAGGAATAAATTAATTAGCTATAGCACAAAAAGAAGCCATACGAGATACAAAGTGATAATTTAAAAGAAAAAAGTATCAAGTGCACCAATCATCATTCAAGGGTAGAATTTCATCTTTTGAATCCATGTGTGTGCCAGCCTATATTAACGAACGAATATAATCAAATGACATGATTGAGTTTAATATAGATGGTTCTATACAAAATGAAACTAATCGCCACTAATTTGCATAACCAAGAGACCTTCATTACACACAATCCAGTATCAATCTTCGGCACATCAAATGTTGGAATTCAATCCAGTGATAGTGTTTTACCAGTAAAAGGATTAAACATGGACCCAACATTAGTCCTAAATTGACGACCAACACCAAGAAATCAAATTACCCAAATACGTTTTTGAGCACCATTAAATCATCAACAAAAATTAAGTTTAATCGACCTATGAGTTCTCAAAATTATGAGAAACCATGCTCATTACTATCATGAATACATATTAAGTAATTTTTAAACAAACCACCTCGGGAACAAGGTGAGGATTTTCTCGATTATTCGTTCAACTCTTTGAATACCGGTAGTAAGTTTTGGCGAGTTCCAAATGTGAGTTTTTATAATCAACTTAACATGAAACTAAAGTTCATATCCTGTTGAGCATATTCACGGAAAAACTGCACATGTTGATTCATAAAATAACATAAAACCCTATAATCAGTTCAATTTATTGAAATTTATACCTTCCAAGTCTTCAAAAAATTTTAAAGTTCTTGGTACTTCAAACCCTGAAATGAAATCAGAAAAAATAAATCGAATCAGTTCATACTTTCAAACCCTAAAATAGAAAATAACATAAAATCCTATAATTAGTTCAATTTATTGAAACTTTTACCTTCAAACTCTTCAAAATTCTTCTAACTTCTCCGGTACTTCAAAACATGAAATGAAATAAAAAAAAAAAAAAAAAAAAAATCGAATTAGATTTATATGAAGAAGATTAACAAAACGAAACTAAGATGAAGCAAATCAAATTAGATTCACGGATTAACAAATCGAAAAACTAAAAAATAGATGAAATGAAACCCTAAAAATAAATCTATTGTAAATAGATGAAACCCTAAAAATCGAAAAACTTAAGATGATTAACACTTACATAAATCGATGATTGGAATTAAAAAAGATTGAAGAGATTTCTGAGATGGTTTCTAAGCTAATACGAGTTTTGTGATGAAACCCTAGTTTCATCGCCTGAGAGGAAAGAAAAGAGGCAGGAGGAGAAGAGACAAAAAAGAAGAATGAAAATGAAATTCGATTCACAAGATATCATCAAAATCACGTATGCGACTGGCACACGCATGGGAGGAAAAATCCTCCAGCTTTACTTATAGTGGGTGGAAACATAATACCACGCATGTGAATGGCATGCGCACAACCCTAGGTGTTACGACCCAAGTGTTACCAAGTGTGTGACTCGCACGCCTATAAAAAAATTCGGAACGACTTAGCTCCGTTACGAAATTTTAAAAATTTTGTAACGGCTCCAGCATGTTACGAATTTTTTGTAACGGCCATTTGTAACGGGGATTTTGTAACGGCCATAAAGCCGTTACGAATTATGTTACGAATCCGGGAATTTGGTGTAGTGATAGCACGCGGAAGCAAATAGAAATAGTAGCAGTAACAAGGGAGAATCCACTCCCAAAACAGTTGACAGAACTCTAATCCAAGAGTTAAAACAATGATAATAATCAATAATTCAGGATATAAAACAAGAAATAGGTTTGATAACCAAAAGACTTACTTGTCTGCAAAAGATAATGATAAATGAGCTAATCCAAGCTTCTTACAATGATAAAACAATCGTCTATTTATAGCCAAAGGAACTGACCTGAACCACACTTATGTGTAGTTTATCCTAACGACTTAAATCCCTAAATATCCTTTTAAAACAAACTTATCACTTATCTAGATATAGAGTTCCGTATCTTATTTGACTCTGCAAAGCTAACAACTAACAGATTCAAAGCAAATCTAACACAATCAGAACCGATAAGCTGGACAGAAGACTCGCAATACTGAGCTTCTAGATACGTCCCGTATCAGGCACCCCTACTGCGACGAAACTCGCCTCGAGATTACCTTGAGAAGCGACAGTTCTAGACCTTGCAGTTTTGCCGGCAGCAACCACCGTAAGAGCCTGATTTGGAAGTCTCCCTTCTCCTCCCTTACTTGGTGTTTCTTGATTGGTAGTAACAGCACATTTGTGCCCCTCCAGTAAAACTCATAGTTGTTTGCCTTGCCGCGGAAAAGAGCATCCATATCAAACTGCCATGGCCTTCCCAAAATGATATGACATGAATCCATGTCTATTATGTCACAAAGAACACTATCACGGTAAACCCTCCCAAATGCAATTGGAATTTTGCAAACCCTTTCAATTCTAGTTTCCATCCTTGTTTTGATCCAACAAACACGATAAGGGTGTGGATGTGGTTCTATTGGTAATCCTAGTTCTCGAACTAGTTCCCATGACACAAGATTCTCAGTACTCCCACTATCGATGATAAAATCACATACCTTTTCTAGGATTATTCCCTTGAGCATGAACAACTTCTTTCTTTGAGATTCGTCATCCACTTTTGGAACAAAGAGTACTTTCTTATTCCTTCCTTCACACTGGATCAGTTTCCGCACCACCATACATGTGCCCCTTGGGTCATCATCAAAAACACAATCAACAGCTTCCTCTTTTTCGTACAGCTTTCCATCTGTAGCTTTTTCATCTTCGACAAGTCCCACTGGTCGTCGCCTTGGGCATTCATTGGAGTGATGTCCAGCCAGTCCACAACGATAACATTTATCTCCTGAAGGTTTCACATAAGGATTATTAACCTTTTTGACTGTAGAGGAGTCGATTGTAGGTACCTTAGTTGGATGTGGTGACTGATAGTTAGACGGTGTTGCTGACATTTTAGTTGGAGTCGCCTCAAGTGATGACTTGGTTCGCTTTGGCTCACTGGGTTTTTTTGTTCCCATTTTAGGATGTAACTCGATCCTTTGAGCTAGACTTACAGCTTTGGTGACTGTTTGTATGGGATGGAGGTAAAGCTCCTCTTTGATTTCATGATCCAATCCACTTAAATAACGACTAACTTGCTGTGCCTCAGTCTCTGGCAGATTGACTCTCGAACCCAATCGGTAAAACTCCTTTGTATACTCGTCAATTGGTCTCTTTCTTTATGAGCATTGTTGATAACTTTGGAAAAGTTTCTGTGCATAGTCATTAGGGAGGAATCGAGCTTTCATAAGACGTCGCATTTGACCCCAAGAAGTGACCATCGGTTCACCCCGAATTCTCTTATTGTAACTGTCTGCCGCCACCACAATGCAGCTCCTCCTTTCATCTTATAAGACACCAATTTAACCTGTTAAGATTCAGGAATCTTCATGCATTCAAAGAAGTATTCAATAGCAGCAACATAATCTAAAAACCCTTCGATGTCGATCTTCCCATCATAGGTCGGTATATCCAGCTTCATCTTATAAGAGGACTTAGAATCACCTTCTTCATGAGCTATATTGAAGTGAGAACCATCCTCGCAAAAGAATTCATGTCTCATTTCCTCATCTTCCATCTCAAACGGAACTGTTCGTCCATGAAATTTTAATTCATGTCCAAACCTAAGACGACGAATAGGATTATCCTGGTGATAGGTGTAGAATACACCGTATTTAATATCTAGTATTTATGCTTTCTTTGCTATTTTTCTGGTGAATTATGTATCTTATGTGTGCTTTTGAGTTTATTAGGTGCAATGGAGTCATTTTGGAGCAAAAAGACCAATTGGAACTCGTTCAAATACAAGATTTCTACTTTTCATTGTGTAGAGGACGAAAAGAAGCGAAGCCACTGGCGAAAGAATGAAATAAATCGATGTCGTATAAAGAAGTTACGGGTGAAACGAGAAGTTAAGCTTGTTGGTTATCCGAAGCGCGGTTAAACAAAGATTGCTATTGACACCCCATCGGACGTTAAGGGGTTATACAAGCTTCATAAGAAAAGCTGGGTGTCGATCTGGAAGACTGACAGTGGAATAAAGCGTTATAAAGGCACCACAACAACGATAGGGGCTGCCACAATCATCTTATTCAATCCATTATCACGGCAAATACGGGAAGTTCGAATGATTGTGTGACGGTGGAGAGTTATGAAAAGGCGAGTGACCTGGCGGTTCAAGATTGATGCCAGTATCGGAGAAAATAAGATGGAGGATACGGTGAAGATCATGATGGGTTTTGTTGTTGATGATAATCGGTAATGGTGGGTTTATTTATCACGACGAGTTTATGACGTTGTCTTTCTTTGTGAGCTTGGCATGACATGCATGGAGGAGTTGAAAGTGGTGATGCTCGATGGTGCGAAGGTGACAATGAAGAAATCTTTGGATAGCGAATGGAGTTTGAGCGCGGTGATGGTGATTGCGTTTATGGTCTTGTGACTGGTGGGGAGCAAAGTGTGGACAATGGAAGATGATGATGCTAACGGTGGTGTTTGTGGTTGATCTTGTCGGAGATGGAAGATGATGTTGGAGTTGGTATCTGCTGTTTGCTTAGGTGATGTTGGTGATGAAGGAGATAGCTCGATTTGGCTATGGAATAAACGGAGATGATGTTGCATTATCAGTACTCAAGGTCTACTGGCCAGCCATTGTTGATGATATTGTTTGACAGCATGGCAAGAGTTGAAGAGATGGGGAGAAGCTCGATGGATGAAGAGAAGATGGGTTTATCTTTGTAGTTTTATTATGGTCATCGTTGGCGATTGGAGATGAAATGAGAATGTTCAATGGACCTTTGCGAGACACGATGGAGGATTCTGCTGCGATTGGGGAAGAGTGTTGGACGAGTTTGGTTTCTTTGTACAAGGAAGAATTCTTGTCGAGGAACTTGAGGATGGATTTGGTCGGACGGAGAAGATCAATATCTGCTAATGGGTGTGATGCTCGGGTTTCACTGAAAGGTAGAAGACAATGGTTGCAACTTCTATCGTGAGTCTGCTGCGAATGATGGCGGTGATGACAAGTATCGATGGAGTTCGTAATACTTAGAGAGCGAAGCTATTGAAACGGAGAGTGATCCCACAACGAAACAAGAAAAGAATGATAAGGGAGATGCTGCGATGAAGTCGGCAGCGAGTGGACTCTCGCTTACATTACTGAGATCGAAGGCGGTGGTATTCGAAGGGAATTGTGGTAGCGTGGGTGATGGAAGGGAAGCTAACGGTGCGGAGATACTACGAGATGAGAATGACGAGATTAGCGAGAGAATGAAGAGGTTTGCTGCCATTAATGAGTTGGAAGTCAATGGAAGAACTCCGAGCTCGTCTTCAGGATTTTAAAGCATTCGATGAGCTTTGAACGAGTTCATGAGTCTGTGGTGGTATGATTCTTTGGCGACTACTCGAGAGCTTACGAGAGAATTGCCTTGTCGGTTCCACGAGGCCGATAGGCAAACTGGGACTTTCAACAGCCGTGACTTGCTTTTTGGATTTTGGCGATTTTGGCAGCCACTTTTGAGGTGATGCACGGACACTTTCTAATTTTACTAGGTTTCCTAGTTTCTTCAAGAGGAGGTTACAAAACTCCATATATAGAGAAGCCTAGGCACAATTTGGGGAGATCTTGGATCTCTTTTCTCATATCTTTTCTATTATCTTTTCTCTACTTTTTTCTAGGGTTTAGAACATGAAACTTCTCTTTCTTCTTGTGATGAACTCCTTGAATATGAGTACCTAATTATCTTTTGGTTATGGAATAGTTGGATTTCACATAATATGATTCTTTGATTCAATATATTAGTTTTGTCTCATATTTATCGTTTGCTTTAGGTAGAAAATATTGTTTTATGATTGATTGATTGTTTTGTCAAGTTGCAAATTGGTAGAACTTCTAATCACATCTATTGCTAGTTTAGGGTTTATTATACGCAAAAGTGATATTCCTTGAATACAAGTAGCATAATATGATTATAGTTTGTAGTGATATATTCTTATGATCATATGTGAATCGTAACCTTTGTTAAATTGAATTAGGTGCGCTTTCCACGTTCAATTGCTTTGATTGGCACTGATTTCATAGAACTTAATGCATCTAGGGAATTAAACTTGATTAGTGCTTTTACACGTTAGGTTGTTCCTTTAGGTAGAATTCATATTAGCATCTTTTAATGTGTTTGTTGATGGCATGAGGAGATTTGCGGGATATTCTTGCGATCAAGGTATTCTAGGGTCTTTGATAAAAGTTGAGATTAAAAATCAATTCTAGTTATTGTGAAAAGCATGTTAGTGAATGAAAACGAAATCCTTAACCAATATCTTTTCTATCTTATTTGTTTGCTTATTTGTTTCTTTGTTTTTATATTTGCTTAGTTTATAAAAATCAGAAAATCCACTCGGTGTTTTATATAGGAAACCATAACAATTTGACAACCTAGACCTCTCTGTGGGATCGATCCTTTCTTGCCCTTGCTATATTTATATTTTGAGTAGTAAGAAAGTGTAATTATATTTGTGTCGCTTACGACAGCGGTCAAATTTTGGCGCTTCGTTGCGGGAGGATGACGGTTGTTAATTGTTTTTGGTTTCTTATTTTTGTATTTAGTTTTGTTTTATTTTATTTTTTTTTTTTTCTTATTTTCGTTTTTTTAACCTTGGTTTGGGAATTATTTCGGTGCTTGTTTCTCATGGAAGGAGCATATTGGAGCGATGGATACGGTTTTCAACAACCTCAACAATATGATAACTACCAATTCCATGGGTATAATCAAAACCAATTCATTGGTTATGACCAATATTCCATGGAACCTTGTGGTTTTCCTCAACAACCTTATGGTGGGTATGTGTGTGAACAACAACAAGGATGGGAGGATTCTTATGCTCTTGAACAAAAAGTCTCTAATTTTATAGATAAAGTTTCTACCTTTTTACAAGAGGAATTTCAAAAAGCAAAGAGACTACAAACGAGCAACTCCAAGAACTTCATTGAAAGTATGACTATCTTACGAAGAGACATTGATCAATACAAGGAAGATATGGATAATTCTAATGTGCATATGGTTTGTGATGAATATTTGATTGATGCTAATGTTGAAAAAGGCCAATCCTTGGGCACTTTCGTGGATAATGGTGTAGTTAACTCAACTCTTGATCGTAATAATGATCATTCACCTATTCAAAAGGATGAGTTAGAGATTAATAACACTAAATTCAGCGAGGAACAATCTTATGTTGACTATGATAGTGACGGTGATTATGATACATTGCTTGAAACAACTCATGGTGACATCTCAGGAGTCTTTTTGGGATCAAGATGAAGACGAAGAGGAATATGTCGACACTTGTGTAGATTACTCAAGCATTGATCTTACTAATGATCAGAGCCTATTCAAAGGGTGGAGCTTGAGGATGATGCATTTTTAGTGTTCTAAAAAGTTTCTTATGATAAAATTTGGATCCGCAAAAAGAGTGTGTGCCTTACAACAACAAGGAGGAATATGTTGAGAATGAGACCGTTATGACCAATATTGTGGAAGACCCAATTGAACTTGTGCATGATTGTAATGATGATGTTTATGTCGAGACTATGGTTAAGGCAGAAACGGACGAAGAATGGTTGCAAGGTTTGATAGAGGACCATGATATAAAAGAGGTGAATAATTCGCTTGAGTTTTTCAAGGATGAAGAGGATTAGTGATACAAGAGATTGTGAAAGGTTTATCTAACCCTTTGCCTATTATTTCTTCTCCTTTACCTCTTATTGGTTTGAATGTATGTGCTTCGAGAATATTGTTGAATGACTTTGTTTTCGTTTTCCGCCATTAGAGAAACTTGATTCTCATACTATGCAGGTTATGAAACCAGGAAACCGTGGAGGTACCCGACTTCTATATTCTTTATACACTTCCAAGTGTGGACAAGAATAAGTGTGGGGAAGCTTTTATCGGTTAATAGCTTCACTTTTGCTTTATTGTACTAATATTTGTGTGAGGCTAGTGTTTGCAAAACAGGTTCTATGGACGGATCCCCAACTTTTCCGATTATTGGTGTACGGGGAATGAATCTTACGAGAAGCTAGGTCGGGCCGTCGACTTTAAAACAAGCGCTTAGTGGGAGGCAACCCACCGGTTTTGTATCTCTTATCTTTTTGCTTTTTATTTTTGTTTCGTTTATTTATATTTTTTTTTACTGTTTTTATATCATATTTGAATCCCCATGTTTAATTTCATTGAGTCCGTAATCTATCTTAGAAGAGAATTATGCCGAATACCTTTTCGTCAGAAAATTTCAGACTGCGCGTAGTTCAGTCCAGAGACCATAACTGTCAGACCGTTTATCAAAACATTGTGAAATTTTGACACTGTGTAGAAAACACGTAGGTGAACAACTTTTGTGAAATGGAGTTTTCCAAATTCCTTACCAATTTGCACAGTTTTGCGTTTTATCTGCTGGTACGTCAGAATTCAGAACTTACGGTTTTACACATTGAGGACAATGTGAAGTTTAAGTGTGGGGGAGCATTTATATGTTTGTATAGTTTGTTTTTGACACCATTAGTGGATGGAATCATTTTGAATGCAGGAGTTGAGGAACCAATTAACTAAAAGGGAAGAATATAGCTCAGAAATCACAAATTAACATGATAGTTGTTACCATATCTCGGAATATCACCATATCGCATTCTATTTTTATTTTTCCATATTTATCTATTGTTCTCTAAGTGCTTTGGTGGGTCACTAAAAATCGACGTGTTATTCTTTTAGGATGAAATAGAGTGGTTGAGTTACTAGAAAAAGAAAAAAATGATGAAAAAAAAATTAAAAAAAAAAAAAAAAAAAAAAAAAAAGGACCGATCATTTAGACCAAAACGGAATAAAAAGACACTTGGGAATAGCAGTATGTGTGAAACGTAGTCCCTGTCTCCGTCGCCTAAACAAGCGTGGAATGCAGGATCCAAGGCAACTATCATGTACTTGCTGACAAGAAGCATGCGCTTGGATCCAAAAGATCTAATCATGCCGTCTAAAAAAAAAAAGAGAAATTGGATCCAGTTTGATCCAATCATATAAAAAAAAAAAAAAAAAAAATTTATTATTGTGTTGAATAAAGTCACTTTTGGTTCCCTTGTATATGCCAATTGATTTGATGTAGCATTCAGCACTAAGTAGCTCAATCCAATAGGATTAGGTTCATCTTACTTGGTGACCTTCGAGACAGATATGGGAAACATCGAACACTTGTGAATATTCGCCAACATCTACATCTCTATCCATCTTCTTAATCTTTTCATTGTGATTGTGGTTTGTTAGTTTCCGAGTATTGTGGCTTGTTCGACTATCTATTTAGAGTTTATTTACTAATAATTGAATTGAATTTGCAAGGTACCTCCTCCTGTAGTCAATTTGGATTCGTTCATTGATTTGTCACGAATAGACGGAGTTTGAAATATAGGTTTTGTAGGTATATCTCTAGTAAACCTTCACGAGACTATAACTCGTCCACTAGGGACACCTAGGGGTTTAAAGGCTTGTTATTTATGCTAAAATTAACCGTAGCCTCGACGACACGGAGTTGTTGTATTTTATTGTTTTGTTTGATTTGCTCGAGGACTAGCAAAGTCTAAGTGTGGGGGAATTTGATAGGTGTAGAATACACCGTATTTAATATCTAGTATTTATGCTTTCTTTGCTATTTTTCTTGTGAATTATGTATCTTATGTGTGCTTTTGAGTTTATTAGGTGCAATGGAGTCATTTGGAGCAAAAAGACCAATTGGAACTCGTTCAAATACAAGATTTCTACTTTTCATTGTGTAGAGGACGAAGAAGACGAACCCCGGCGAAAGAATGAAGTAAATCCGATGTCGTATAAAGAAGTTACGGGTGAAACGAGAAGTTAAGCTTGTTGGTTATCAAACGACAGTTAAACAAAGATTACTATTGACACCCCATCAGACGTTAAGGGTTATACAAGCTTCATAAGAAAGCAATTGTCGATCTGAAGAAGGCGATGGTGGAATAGCGTTATAAAGGCACCTGCGCAACCGATAGGGGCTGCCACAATCATCTTATTCAATCCATTATCACGGCAAGTACGAAGTTCAATGAGTCATGTGACCGGTGGAGAGTTGCTTTAACGAAGACGAGTACGGCAGTTCAAGATTGATGCGGTATCGGAGAAAAGAAGATGGAGGATACGGTGAAGATCATGATGGGTTTTGTTGTTGATGATAATCGGTAATGGTGGGTTTAGGTTGCGACGAGTTTATGACGTTGTCTTCTTTGTGAGCTTGGCATGACATGCATGGAGGAGTTGAAGCTGGTGATGCTCGATGGTGCGAAGGTGACAATGAAGAAATCTTGGATAGCGAATGGAGTTTGAAACAGTTGTGATGGTGATTGCGTTTATGGTCTTTGTGGATGGTGGGGAGCAAAGTTTTGTGGACAATGGAAGATGATGATGCTAACGGTGGTCTCGTGGTTGATCTTGTCGGAGATGGAGAAGATGATCACTGGAGTTGGTATCTCATTGTTTTTGCTTAGGTGATGTTGTTGATGAAGGAGATAGCTCGATTTGGCTATGGAATAAACGGAGATGATGTTGCATTATCGAGTACTCAAGGTACTGCACCTACCCACGTTGATGATATTGTTTGTGACATGGCAAGAGTTGAGCAGAGATGGGAGAAGCTCGATGGATGAGAGAAGATGGGTTTATCTTGTAGTTTTATTATGGTCATCGTTGGCGAGTTGGAGATGAAATGAGAATGTTCAATGGGATATGGCGGAGACACGATGGAGGATTCGCCCCGATTGGGGAAGAGTGTTGGACGAGTTTGGTTTTCTTTGTACAAGGAAGAATTCTTTGTCGAGGAACTTGAGGATGGATTTGGTCGACGCAGAAGATCAATATCCGCTAATGGGTGTGATGCTCGGGTTTCACCGAGGCGAGAGAAGACAATGGTTGCAACTTCTATCGCAGGAGTCCAACTGCGAATGATGGCAGTGATGACAAGTATCGATGGAGTTCGTAATACTTGGGAGAGCGAAATCTGATTGGAAACGAGAGTGATCAGAAAGCGAAACAAGAAAAGAATGATAAGGAGATGCTACTGAGGAGAGTCCCGCTTAGCGGTGGACTCTCGCTTCTTGATACGAGATCGAAGGCGGTGGTATTCGAAGGAATTATTGGTAAATCGTGGGTGATGGAAGGGAAGCTAACGGTCTTGAGAGATACTACTGATGAGAATGACGAGATTAGCGAGAGAATGAAGGTTTGCTGCCATTAATGAGTTGGAAGTCAATGGAAGAACTCGAGGCTCGATCTTTGGGATTTTAAAGCATTCGATGAGCTTTGAACGAGTTCATGAGTCTCGTGGTGGTATGATTGTTGGCGACTATCGAGAGCTTACGGGAGAATTGCCTTGTCGGTTCACGGAGGCGATAGGCAAAAAAGCTGAGACTTTTGACTTAGCTAGTGACTTGCTTTTGGATTTTGGCGATTTTGGCAGCCACTTTGCACGGGGTGATGCACGGACACTTTCCTAATTTTACTAGGTTTCCTAGTTTCTTCAAGAGGAGGTTATAAAATTCTATATATAGAGAAGCCTAGGCACAATTTGGGGAGATCTTGGATCTCTTTTCTCATATCTTTTCTATTATCTTTTCTCTACTTTTTTCTAGGGTTTAGAACATGAAACTTCTCTTTCTTCTTGTGATGAACTCCTTGAATATGAGTACCTAATTATCTTTTGGTTATGGAATAGTTGGATTTCACATAATATGATTCTTTGATTCAATATATTAGTTTTGTCTCATATTTATCGTTTGCTTTAGGTAGAAAATATTGTTTTATGATTGATTGATTGTTTTGTCAAGTTGCAAATTGGTAGAACTTCTAATCACATCTATTGCTAGTTTAGGGTTTATTATACATAAAAAGTGATATTCCTTGAATACAAGTAGCATAATATGATTATAGTTTGTAGTGATATATTCTTATGATCATATGTGAATCGTAACCTTTGTTAAATTGAATTAGTGCGCTTTCCCGTTCAATTGCTTTGATTGCCTGATTTCATAGAACTTAATGCATCTAGGGAATTAAACTTGATTAGTGCTTTTACACGTTAGGTTGTTCCTTTAGGTAGAATTCATATTCGCATCTTTTAATGTGTTTGTTGATGGCATGAGGAGATTTGCGGGATATTCTTGCGATCAAGGTATTCTAGGGTCTTTGATAAAAGTTGAGATTAAAAATCAATTCTAGTTATTGTGAAAAGCATGTTAGTGAATGAAAACGAAATCCTTAACCAATATCTTTTCTATCTTATTTGTTTGCTTATTTGTTTCTTTGTTTTTATATTTGCTTAGTTTATAAAAATCAGAAAATCCACCCGGTGTTTTATATAGGAAACCATAACAATTTGACAACCTAGACCTCTCTGTGGGATCGATCCTTTCTTGCCCTTGCTATATTTATATTTTGAGTAGTAAGAAAGTGTAATTATATTTGTGTCGCTTACGACAGCGGTCACCTGGGCAGTATTATGGAAGTCTCTCCTTCCACTCATCTGCTCATGTGTAGGCTTCTTCAGCATCGCATCTTCTCCATCTTCAAAATCTATGAAATTGTCAGGAGCAAAATCAAATTCAGAAAAACCATAAAAATCACGAGTATTTTTTTTCCGCAAACCATTACTGTTTTGCTCGTTCCAAGGAACTCTTGAAACAGCACCACCCTTTTGATACTCGGGTTCGTCGATAGCTTCATACATATTAGCTTGCGGTCTTGGACCTGCCCTTGAAGTCCAACGATTTTTGGTTCCATAACGATCACAACTCTCAAAGCCTCTAGAGTTGAATCTTGTTTGGTTCATATTCAAACGACCATAGGGTGGCAATCTCCTTGACGATTATTCTCAAAGATGGTCGAGATTTAACTATCCTCAAATCTTTCATTGACTCTTGTAGATCTTTCAAAACTTTTGTGTGAGATAGCAAAGTTTCCCCTATACCAGCAATGATGTTGTCTTGCGCTTCAATCATCAGCATCATCGGGTCTTTGGGGTTGTTCTTCTCACCAACGTTCTCACCATTATTCCCATCGGTAGTCATCTTGATTGAGTAATCTCTACCACTGACTTTCAGATCGAATTGTGGCTCTGATACTACCTGATATAGCACGCGGAAGCAAATAGAAATAGTAGGAGTAACAAGGGAGAATCCACTCCCAAAACAGTTAACGGAACTCTAATCCAAGAGTTAAAACAATGATAATAATCAATAATTCAGGATATAAAATAAGAAATAGGTTTGATAACCAAAAGACTTACTTGTCTGCAAAGATAATCATAAATGAGCTAATCCAAGCTGCTTACAATGATAAAACAATCGGCTATTTATAGCCAAAGGAACTGAGTAGTTTATCCTAATGACTTAAATCCCTAAATATCCTGCTAAAACAAACTTATCACTTATCTAGATATGGAGTTCCATATCTTATTTGACTCTGCAAAGCTAACAAACTAACAGATTCAAAGCAAATCCTAATACAATCAGAACCGATGAGTCGGACAAGACTCGTAATGCGGATTTTAGATACGTCCCGTATCATGATATAAAAAAAAACTATAATTCAAATACCAGAATCTCAGTTTCACTATAATTCAGATACCAAAATTATAAAGGTTTGAGATCAACTTCTCTATATAAATACTTCCATGATTTTTTTACATCCAGTAGAACCATATGTCTAAAAATGATAAATTTTATATATTCGGAAAGCCCTCGACGATAGCTTTCCAACGAGTACCATTGTCGCTATGTTTCGGAGCTTTTAATTTTTTGCCTTATTTTTTAGCTATAAAATGAACTATTATACGAGTTCATTCTACAAAATGAACTACTTTGATGAACTATTATATTCTGGAATGAAGTCCATATAAAAACCTGAAAAAAACAGACTTCATTCCAGAAATGAAGTCCATATAAAACATATACAAACAGACTTCATTCCAGAAATGAAGTCCATATAAAAGAACGCGCAATTGGGGGATAAAAAAAGTAATTGGGGGATACAAGAAAAGGACAAAAACTGGATCCAAATATCAATTCTGGGTCACCCCTTATCTAAGTATTTTTTTAAATCTAATCTACCCCTCACTAATCGGGTTTAGTGGTTAATAATAATTAGTAAAAATCTTAAGATTTTTTATAAATGATTAGTGTGTGTTTTATTTGTTTTTGGGTGAGTGAGGTGAGAGTAGAAGGAGGGAAAATATTTTGAGTGAGAAATTTTTAGTGGAAAATGGAGGATGATTGTGAAGAGAGGATTTCTGTGCCAGAATCTTTAGCTCAACTACAACAAGGAGCATATCTTGAATCTTGCTTAACGACAACAACTCTCAATTGCAACTCATTGTTGAGCCAACACGCTTGAATGATGATTTTGACGAGTATGTAGAGTTTCATGAAGAACCAACACAAAGAAAGTAAACTTGCACAACATACTAGCATCCCCAACACACGGGTAAAGCTGCTAAGATGTCGAAAAATCGAATTTTTCTTTAACCCGCCATTTTTTCAACCGAAAAACCTCGGTCTTAAGCATGGTGGTTGTATGAATACCATGCCTGGGTTGTCGCGGCGGCATTGTATTCATACTACGACCATGCCGGTTAATTGATATCCCAATTTGAATTATAAACCGGCATAGAATCTACCAAAAAACTATGCCTATTACATAGTTAACCTTTTTACCTAACAAGGAATATACTACGGAATATTCAACCGGCATGGTTTCATTGATCATTTACCATTAGGTATTGAATGAAAAAAACATACAGGGGAAACAATTCCATCCCAAACCAAAAACCGCATTGAAACTTAATAAACATTAACAAATGGAATTTAGTACCGCGTGGTTCAATCACTATCGATAATCTTAGAAGAAACCGGCGTTGTTAAGTTACAACTTTTCAATGCCGGTACCTACAAAAAGCATGCAGGATTTTTATGTTTTCCAAAGCTCAATTCCGCATTCAATATCGATTATTTGTCAATGCCGGAATTGTGTACCGGCTTGGAACAAAATGTTACAGTAATCTGTCAGTATCCTTGCTTCGCGTTGTAGTCTTACGAAACACATATGCCGGAATAGGTTTCAAATTTGGTCTTCGTTTTGGTAAACTTATACCATCTTGGAACAATTGTCGAGCATCCGGTACGGGTTTCCGGCATAGTGTTTTAATGTTGTTTGGAACTAATTTTCATTCGATCCTTAGGTGGTGCCATATATTGATCCAACAAATGCAAAGCCGCTTTTATCGGGATACGTCGGAATACTATAAAATCCCTCCGGTATGTGACCAAATAATACTTTTCACCTAGTATCTTGAACATTACTAATGGATTGCTAGTAGTGAACCTTCTAATGAATGCGAAATTGTTCTTATGTAGGGAATAAGCGATCGAAAGGAAAGCAATCGCTTGGGCTAAAAAGAGACGGCTCTTAAGAACATGTGTGTTGGTGAGGAACAGAAGGTTCGAATAGGCGTTTTGAGATGGCTTGCGAGAGAAGTGGGAAATACAAGGAGAAGAATAGCCACAAGAGAAAGGATTATGTATATCCAAAGAAGACTAATAGGGTATACAAGACTCGTACGAGGAAGAATGATTGCCCTTTTAAGCTTGTATTAGTTTAAATGACATTAACAATTGGGACCGTGAGGTTTTGTGTGGTTTGTCATAACCATCGGGATCAGAAAGATTTTGTTGGTCACTCCTTGGTTGCGAAGCTAAAACCTGACGAGTTCGAGGATGTAAGAGATTGACCAAAGCATTTATCAAACCGAGACAAATTCTCGAGGCTTCAAGAAAAGGACGAGACTAACGTGTCTTCTCATTTACAATTTATAGTGCACAAGCAACTATTAGAAGGGTGGAATGGGAAGGGAGTCCGTTATGCAAGAATTTGAGAAGATAGCTTGGGATCACAACTACACGCGTATCATTAAAAGAGGGCGACAACAAGCCCCTTCAAATATTCATTTCGCATCCGTTGCTTTCACAGTTGGCAAATACATGTTGTGGTGTTCTTTTGATGGATTGCACCTACAAGACAAACAAATACAATATGCCGTTGTTCAACATCGTTGGGCAAACCTCGGACAAGGTAACATTCACATTGGCTTGGTGTTTAATGGAAAACGAGAGGGACCATAATTATCATTGGGCATTACGACAATTGAAGTTGTTCTTAGGAAAATCAACTTCGAGGGTCATCGTAACGATAACGATGCCGCATTAATGAGAGCAATATCAAGCGTCTTCCGGACGCACAAAATTTCCTATGTACATATCATATACGTAATAATGTGATAAAAACTTGCCATGCCTTGTTTGAACCCGAAAAGGCGGATATTAAGAAGAGAATGATGGTACAACTAGAGGAAGATGTTCGAAAGAACAAACTATCCCCCGAAGAAGAATAAGATGAGAGAGGCAAGATAAAGGAGCGAGTGGACAAAGAACATGCGGAAAATCATAAAAAGTGGTTGGAATTTCAAAAAGATTGGGAGAAAGTTTATTGGTCTCTTACCGAGGTTATGTACGAAAAGAGATTGGAGAAGTTCATTGCCGATTGGAACGAAGTTTATCCGACCAGCCGTCTGCAGTATTGTCGGACTCAATGGTTGGATAAGTTCAAGGAAAGATTTGTACGTGCATGGACAAACCGGTATAGACACTTCAAGACGGAAGCAACTAGTGCAGCTGAGGCCGCTCATGGGAGATTTAAAGATCTCATCCAGTCCGGTCAAGGCAATGTGGTTACAGTCACCGAGGCAATGGAGCAATACTTTAAGCAAGATATCAATAGGATCAAGGAGGCTTTTGAGAAAAGCTCAATAGATAGGTTGACTCCATTTCTTCATTATGGTAACTTTCTCCAAGGAATAGAATTCAACGTCTCTCATTGGGCGATAAAACATATGATGAGACAAATGGAATATGAGAAAAAATTACGGAAAACCGGGTGATGTGTGTATTTGTCCCGACATGTCTTCATTGGGGCTTCCATGTCGTCATATGCTTGTTAAGTATGAAAACTGATACCTTTGGAGGTTATTGATCCGTTTTGGAAGCAACTATCTTTCGACCCTCCCCCTTGGGAGATCCCAGGGCAATCTCCATGGGATACGAACGAAGCAAAGGAATTCTTGAAGCTTACTCTCGTGGCACCTCGGTAAAAGCCGACAAGTCTTGTTGAGCCAACTAAGGCTACTTGCTCGTCCATGGATCGCACAAAGCGAAGAGCCAAGAAAGGGAGATCCAACCGGAAGACCACAAACTAAAACAAAAAGGAAAAAACAAAGGGTAGAATTGAAAGAAATGACTCAACGTGAAGAAGAACTCGCGGCAAGTAAGAAACGAGATCTAACCGCATGTGAGATTTCCGGAACAAAGGTTCGTGGAAGCGCAGTTCCAAACAAAAGAGGTAGGCCGCGGAAGGAACCGCTAAGTCAACAACTAACCCAGAATCCGTATCCACACCAAAAGCCAACTCATCGGAGGTTCCAAAGAAGAGGGGTAGGCCGCCAAAGGTATCATCATCCGGTGAAATAGAGCAACAAGGTGAGCATTAGAAGCCATACCCATAGTCGATCTAGCGGAGGTTCAAGGAAAAGGGGTAGGCCGCCAAAGGTAACATCATCTTGTGACAAAGAACAACAAGGTGAGCATTCCAAGCCATGCCCATAGTCGATCTAGTTGAGAGGTTCCAAGGAAAAGGGGTAGGCCGCCAAAGGTAACATCATCTTGTGACAAAGAACAACAAGGTGAGCATTCAAGCCATACCCATAGTCGATCTAGCGGAGGTTCCAAGGAGGCAGGGGTAGGCCGCCAAAGGTATCATCATCAAGTGACAAAGAACAACGAGGTGACGAGGCTAAGGAGGTGACAAACCAAAGTGATAGCAAAGTTGACGTAGTTTTAGTTCGAAGGAGAAGGGTAGGCCAAGGAAGTACGGACTCCCATCACATATCGAAGACATTGCAAGTGTAGAGATTGCAGAGGATGGTTTGGATATATTATTGTTACAAAAGGGTAATATGAAGATGTATAAGGATCCCGAACAGGGTAGGACAATTAAGTTATCATACCAAGATACAGTCTTACATAGACCAACTTCCCGAGGTTATTCGCGAGTATATTTTATATACGGATGATGTCGACGGAGATGGAAATTGTGGCTATCATCTCGTGATGAACAATTAGGAATCTTTGACACGGCGGTTAGTAGAGGTATGACACCATGCAAATATGCTAGAACGAGGATGGCCGAACAACTTGTGAACAAGAGGAGCTTTATGAGCAATTGCTTGAGTGAAGGCGAGGGGTTTGATGATATGCATGCTCAAGTATGGGGGCCCGAACAACAGATGAACTTTCTTCCTTCGAATATTGGATGAGAATGCCGCTTTGTGGGCATCGGTGGCGGATACATTTAGATGTGTTGTTCATTATTTTTCAACAGTAGAATGTACATTTACCCCAAAGTGGCAAAAATGCGAAGGATCCCTTAAGAAGAGAAGAGTTGTTTTGGCGTTAGGTGAACGGTAATCATTTCGTTATTCTAAAACTCGGAGAAAATTGTCCATTGCCATTGTTTGTGGGATGATTAAAAACAAGGCTCTAGATCCCAATATCGGAAGGGATGGATGGCATTGTATGAGGAGAATCACCAACTTTGGGATCGTTGGCCTTATCAAAAACCTCTCCCTGAGGAGAAGATGCAACTTCATACGTGTGGAAGCGACGATGAATAATTTTGATGTATGTTGTTCACTAGTACGCAAAATTTTCTTTTTTTTGGAAGTGTGAATTGTAAACATTAAATCATATTTTGATGCCGATCTTAGGCATAGTTGTGTTTTATATTGTCTACTCGGAACATGTGTGCGGCGTAGAGAATCTTGTTTGAAACAATGCAGGATATGATGAAAAAACTTCCCGAGAGAATTCAGCGACCTTTAGGCATTGACATTAACCTCAGTACTGTGCCGGTTTTCTGTCAAAATCGTATTTATCATGGAGATTACTGAGATACCTAAGATAGTATCTAAACACAAATAAATGCTTAGGAACTGTCATTTAGAGAGCCGGCATTGTGTTTCTTGTTCTCGAGCATGCGGGTATGAAAAAAAAACTCGAAATTTAGGGATTTGACACAAATTTAACAACATAAAAAATATAATAAAAATACTACACCTTGTATAAAAAGAACAAACTCCTAAGTTTTGTGGTTCCAAACCGAAAACAAATAAAGCAAACACATTGTTCAAGACTCACAGACAAACATAAACCAAACTAATACTATAGAATAAACACACGATCACTCGGTTCTTGGCTTCTTTTGTACCCTCTTCTTCCTTTCGCCCCACAAGTCTTTTGCCTTCGGATCTTCAATTTTGTCCATCTTTTGCTCGACGTTCTGCATTTCTTTCTGGGTCAGCACCTCTCCTTTTGTGTTCTTTTTCTTAAAGAACTTTGTCAAATTTCCAATCCGCCGACGCTGTTAAGGAAATTTTAAACATGTACTTAGTATGTTCGATTGTATAAGTTCATAGACATAGATTAAAAGAATGGTAATGACCAAGACGTACGTACCAACAACGTAACGAGCTGTACAAGTGCGGGTACAGTTTCCGGAGTTGTGGAGGCATGTCTTTGGTGGTGGAGGAACAACTACTATATCCGGGCGTACAACATAAGGATGCGTGAACTTCCGATGGCCTCTTAGGAAGGTTGGTTGAGTCTCATAACCGTTCTCAGCCAATTCCCAATCAGCCCTATCCAACACAAGTCCTTTTTCTTCCCTTTCACTCCAATGTGCAAGAATAGGTTTTGGGTCGTAAACCACGAGAGTATGGTTCTCACTTGATTGGCATTGAGGAAAGTCATGAGAGAATTTACGATAAGATGTATCCGTGAGATCTTTCGCTTGTACCCAAGTTGGCGCATTACAGCGAGGGTTGTGCATAACAAATCCTTTTGGATGAAATAACGGTCCGTTGTAAAATGAAACATTGTCACGCCGTTGAAAGTGAACTCCTCCGGCATTCCTATATGGATCAAACACTACATCTTGGACCTCCACCGAGTCCAAAGCCAATATCATTGCTAATAACCGTTTTTGTTATTTGGCCTTGGGGTATTGTCGAAGAAGTATTTGACCTATAGGCCTATTCTCTTGATATTCGGTGAAAATCTTCAATCCTTTGTCTTGTTTGAACAATTTTTTGAAGTGTTCATAAGCCCACACCTACGACAATGAAAATCTTTAATAATTGGAAACTAACAAATTTAATCACAACAATCAAAAAAAAAGTAGTTGACTATACCCGGAGTACTGGTGAAATTCCCATTAAATTGACGGGCGTTCGCCTTAGATGCTCGACGCATTTCTGCAAAAAATGTGCCAAGAAAGCAAAGTGCCCCATGAATACTCATGAACCTTTTCCAAAGGATCCAAGTATTGTAGGTTGTTCATATGCACCCTATTACCATTGGCGTCGGGAATATAGCTGTGCCCAAGATGAACAACATATAAGCCGCGGCGATTCTGCTGGACTTGTTAGGATTCAATTCCTTGTTCTTCGTGTTCCCAAACAATTCAACGAGTTTGACGAATGTGATAGTCTTTGTCTGGGAACGACTAGTCTTGTACATATTTGCCAAAGTGGTTTCCTTGTCCCATCCAAACAACTTTTTAGTCGGTTCATAGATCTTGTCCCATTCCAAGTCCTTAGAGTCATCTCCTACCTTAACGGGTTTCGAGAACCTCAAGACCTATTATCCTTTGGACATCTTCGGGGATGATAGTCATCTCGCCAAAAGGAAAATGCATGGTATCGGTTTCACCATAAAACCTCTCCAAGCAGTTTGCCGTGACGGTATCGGTGGCCACATAATTTTTTATCGCAGGATACAACCGAGATGCTTTGACTACGGCTTTAACGACGTCACACTCAAGCTTCAAAGGCCATACATCCGATTGTTGATGGCGGCTAACACGGAAGGCATTCTTGTGGTCCTAAAAACACAGTGAAGTAAATTACATTCACTTGATCACGGATAAATAATATAATAACAAGATGCAAACGTCTTACATAAGTTTGATATATCCGGCGAGCCCAAGAGTATTTGTAGGCAAATAAGAGTTGCGGGTTTATCGGTTCACCCAATGTTTGCCATCGTTGTGATGGAATCATGTCATACTTATCGGGAAAGTGGCTGGGGTGCCTTTTCATTATCCTTAGGGCTTCAACTCCAACATCGGTCTGTCCTAAGCCACTGCTTGTGAGGAAGAGCCACCGGCTCGTTCGGAGTGCGAGGATATGTTTCCCACTCATCATCATCATCACCGCTGGTTGGGTAGCTTATAGGTTGATCCCGAATCGTGACCTTAGCGATAGCCGGATCGGGACGGCTATGTCGAGAAGACTTACGTTTTGCTTCTAAAACAGCTTTGCCTTTTCCTTTGCTCTTTTGTGGTGCTCTAGACCTATGCGACAATATGTAAGCTAGAGTTATATAATGACAACCGGCATAGAAATCGAACTTAACAAGGAGTTAGGCATAGGTGCCGGCATTTAATCAATTAATATATGATGCTAGGTTGTCTTTTAATTTTGGACGGAGAATGAACATTTTTTCAACAGGAGACCGGCATAGTAAGTTAACATAACGACAACGCCGGCACTTAAACAAGCATTGTTAAGAAGTAAGCTTAAATGACAGGATTTTAGTACTGAGAGAATTTAACACAGAAAACGGCATAGTATTTATGAAACAAACAAAGCCGGTATGTAAAACCGGCATGGTATTCAATTAAATGTGTATCTGCGGTAAAGGCATGCAATAAAATCTGGATTCGGGACATATATTCGGGCATGATTTTCAAATTGTATTCTACCGCCATTCAAACATGCAAACTGAATTTCAATTTTATTTTCAAAGACTAAACAACATAATTTCACTTTGTGTTTTCTCGTATGGGATAAACCCTAAAATTAAAAACTTCAATTCAACATATACATCACTTACCTAAGCAAATTTGTTATTCTCGCCTCACCATCGGACTCTTGAGAAGCGGTTCTTGCGCTTTTGATTTCGATGTACCACCATCATCAACAGTTTCTTCAGATTGGGTATTGGTTTTTCACCTAGGGTTTGCGACGACCCATTGTGTTAGAGAACGAATGATTTCCTTTCTATAAAAATGGAGAATGAATGATTTCCTTTCTAAAACCGTCACTTAAATAGAATGAAGGAGTGTGTAATCGACGCATAAACTGGTATTAAGGATTTTGTAACCGCCAAATAAGTGGGATAGATTAGTTTGTAAAGTCAAATAAGTGGAATGAATGAGTTTTGTAACGCCACATAACTTGAGTTTGTAACCGTCAGAATGCCGGCATTGAAAAATGGAACCATTCAATGCCAGTATTCGACAATAAGTACTTGGTGAGTATGTAATTCAACGGAGGCATAGGTAACGGTCTAGTTTTGGTTTATTTTCGATGCCGGATAAGGAAAGAAAATTGATGAAATAAATAACATAGACCACATAATCTTAAGGAAATAAACTTAAAAACATTAACTCATTTCTTGAACGAGATTCAATAAGCATAGCCGCTTCGAAATGCCTAAAAGGCTCTTTCTCCATTTGGTATATGCGTCCCGAGCTTGAAACCTATTCCCTCTCGTATCTTGCAAGAAACTCGTTGTATTTGCGACATAACTTTATGAGTGCAATTGTTCGATTTTGTACATAGAGATCACCGTAATCCATTCGGCCTTTCTTACCTTCCAAGTAGTTATTCTTGTAAGGACCAGTCCTAACAAAACCCAAAAAAAAAGATTCGAAGGACGGTGATCTTTCCGGAAATCGGATACTATGTAGTAATTTTTAATCCACTCGGTTTCTTCCTCGACATCCGCTTCTATCTTAGATTGTTTTTGGCGTTTAAGGATTTCTTTAGCTTCTTTGCGATAATGTTCAAGCTTTGCTTCCTCTTCTTCTTCTCTTTGTCTCTTAAGTATCTCTTCTTCCATTGCGGCAATTGACTTGGTGGTTTCTCCCTTCCTTTTAAGTTTTTTCTAGTATAAGGGAAACTGAGTTGGTGGTTGATAATTGATTTCCCAACGGAGTGGATAGTTTGTTCTTCTTGAGTTTTTCTTTTTCCATGGCAATGATGGAATCGGTAGTTGATGAAGTATTTTCCATTGGAGGTATCAAGTGCAATGGGTGAATCCATTGCATTATATAGATGATTGCACAACGGCTATTTAGTGCCGGCATTGTCAGTGACCTACAATCAATGCCGGCCCTCTAAAGCCGGTTTATGGTTCAAAAAATAGCCGTTGTGCACTGATTTTTGAACATTCCGGCATTGGTATAAACTTATCGTAAATGCTAGGCACTAAATACCGGCATAGATTAATATACTACATACTAAGCCGGAATCATTAGGCAATTGAAATATGTTTACATACTAAGCCGGAAATATAATTTATTTCGAACGTAATCCTTGTCGACGGAACGAATGCACTTAGCACGTGCATCAAGCCTTTAAACCACTTGGTGGCCCAAGTGGACGAGTTATAGTCTCGTGAGGGCTTACATAGAGGTATACCCACAAAACCTTACGAAATACCTAACTGGATACCCTAAAAACCTAAGCAAATTACACTAAACTATCAATCTTCTTAAGAAGAATCCGTTTCCGATTCCCCCAACTGGGTGGTACTCGGTGACTTTGGTTACAATATGGTTCACGTTGGCTTCAAACATGAATGGTTCTCCCTTTTCCTGTAAGTAACAGCGTTTTCACGGCTTCATGCTACAAAAACAACACACAAACTTTGTTGGTTACATAAAAATTGAAAAATAGTAGATTGTGCCGAATTATTCATAAAGATACTTACGAGTTGTTGGGGGACAACCTATTGTGATGAGCGTTATCGATCAGGTACTTCATTTTTAGATACTCAACCACAGCATTTAGGATGATGTCGTGTCGTTGCTCGATTTGTTGAGCAGTTCTTCCTTTCGGGTTACCGTAATCGTGAACAAACTTCCTAAAAATCTTCAACCACATGGAATCCCGCGTGCTGCTATCTATAGTTGAAGGACGAGTTTCGGAGTACCATGCTTGGGTGATTGCTAAATCTTCCTCCGAGTCAAACGATGCCATTTGTTGTATGTGGGATTAGGTTCTATTTATAGATGACTATTCTAGGGTTTAGGGTTTCTTAAGTTAAGATTCTCAAGGAGATATATAAGAACCCGAGTTTTTTGCTATTTGGGTCCAAGAATTAGCTCCCTTTATATAGAGAAAAACTTCAACGACTAGTTTTTTTGGAAAATCGCAGCAACCGGCATTGTCGTAACTGTGAAATACAACGCCGGTAAATACAACCGGCATTGTATCTGATAAGCTTACAATGCCGGTAATAGGAAAAATTTTAACAGAGATTGCGACAAATATGCAACCTATACCGGCATGGTTTGAAACTCGTGAAACGCCGTTAGATGCAAACCTAGGCATTCAATCTATAACAACGTCTATGCGGTAGTTGATGAATTCAAAAAAAAACGGCTAGTTTTTTGAAAAATAAGACCGTTGGAGATTCATCTCTATATAATACCCCCATTCCTTTGGAAAATTATACACAAACCAGCATCCAAATAACAAAAATCATTCTCTTAGGAAAGCAAGCACGGTTAAAGCTTCACAAAGGATGGGGATTCATCATCTTCCTCTATTTGCAAAGTAAGTACATTTACTAACAATATGATCTTCACTACTATGACCCCGACTAATATAATCTTCTCTTACGAGTCATCATTGCAAGTGTCAAATTTGCAAGTCGCCTTCTCATCTAGCCATGGGACCGTCCTTTTATTTATTCAAAGTGTAGAAATTTGTGATGGGACACGCCGGTTTTGGATTGCAAACGGCGATGATGCTGAAAATGGAAGAATGTTTCTAAGGTGTTTGAATCACCCAAAGTGCGATGAGTTTCAATGGTTTGACAGATTTGTTCAACTAGCGAGTCAAGAGAAAACCACAAGGGCCAATGCAAGCCAATCGATGGGTGTGATGGGTGTTATATGAAGGGGAAAGGAATATGTTGAAAGAGAAGAAGAACCAATGAAGTTGATCCTTGACACCCCACTCCCGGACGATGTCTTGAAGAGGTTCGAGAAAGGCTCAAAGGTTAAAGTAATTGTTGAAAAGGGATGGAAGTAGATTATCTTTAGCATGTTTTAATTAAAAGATTCAAATCCAATGTAATAGATTAATTATTAGGAATAAAATAGAAGAGCATTCGAAATGAATTTTTATTCAAAACAAGCGTGTCTGTAAGGCATGGAAGTATTCAATTTTACGGTCCGGTTTTCCGAGAACTATGAAAATTTTCAAATTATCGAAAACCTAGGCATAGATATCGAAAATACTAATCGTCTTTGGTACCATCGAATATCTATACGGGAACATTGAATTTTGGTATTCTTGTCCGTATGGTTTTATAAATACTTTCAACGCAGGTTATTAGAACCGGCATTGATGTTTAAATATTAAACATTGCCTTAGGTACCAAAATTCGGCTTTGTTATCCTAATTTATCTATCATAGGAAATAGTCACAAATAAATCTTGCAAGGATAACACGCTCAACATAAACCAACCAACTTGATTTTGCTATCAAATGTTCTTAATCCGGTATCCTAAACCAAAAGCAAACCAAACAACTAAAGAGTTTAACACGAGGTACAAACGAAAATAAGTTTGGAATTGTTCAAGATGTGACAACCACGATCCAAAAAAGAAACACAACTAAAGAGTTAAATCACTGGGTCTTTTGCTTCTTTTGGGCAGGTTTCTTCCTAGTTTCCCCGAACAAAGCTTTTGAACTAGGGTCGGTTGCTTCAATTCTATCAAGCTTTTGCTCGAATTCCTTCATTTCTTCAAGGGACAGTACCTCTCCTTCCTGGTATTTGCAACCCAACATCTTCTTTAACTTGCCAAGCCGACGCCGCTAGTTTAATATAACAAACACATAATTAGTATACATATATGATTATGTGTATATTAAAACGACGAAGCAATTAACAATACTTACAAGCAATCCAACGGTGTTATTTAGTTGGGTCATCGTAGGGGTGCACTGTGCGGGAGTTGAACTGGAGGGTTTTTTCGGGGAGGAACTTGGACGTCATCCAGGGCGGACGACATAAGGATGTGACCATTCCGGGTACTCTTCCATGTAATCGGCATCAACTTCATCACCGTTTTCAGCAATCTCCAACTTTTCCCATGACTAAAATCTACCAAACGACGTGGTTCCCTATCCTCCAATCTGTTGGGTCCGGTTTGAACATACTCTACATGCAACCGATTTGGAGTTGAATAACACCAGAAAGGTCGAGATCAAAACATTGAAAAGAGGCCGTGCGGAAAAATGCTAATTGCTTATATCCAAGTTGACGCATCACACGCGTAGGATTAGCCATAACGTATCCTTTTGGGTGGAACAACGGCCCATGGTAAAATGCAACGTTACCAAACCTCAAAACCTGCCGGTTTCCTCTAGCCTCCTTGTAAGGGTCGAACACAACATCTTTGGTACTCATTGCGTCCAAATCCAATCTCATATCGATCAGTCGACCCATGTTACCGGGCTTTGAGTACTTGTTGAACTCGTATCTCTTAGCTAGAGGCGTATCGGGTTACGGAAGATCTATGATCTTCAAGGAGGGTAGGCCTTGAACAAGGTTGGGAAGTGTACATAAGCCCACACCTATTCCAATGTGAAGCAATAAGTTTTGTTTCTAAGTTCACGATAAGAGTACATATGAACAATATACACAATAACATAAGTTTAAGAACAAATTTACCTGCGGTAGAGTGAAATTCCCGACAAATTGGTTGGTTTTAGCCTTAGAGGCCCTTCTCATCTCCATCATCAAATGTGCCACACAGGGGTGCCCCAAGAATATCCATAGACATCTTCCAACGGATCCAAGTATCGAAGGTAGTTCGCACTAACCCTGTTGCCATTGGTGTCGGGGAATACCCTAGTGCCCAAGATGTACAACGAAAAGCGGCGGCAAAGATAACGAATTTGTTTAGGGTCCCATCCATCCTCCAAACTTCTTTTCTTTGTCTTTTCAAAATTCTTCTTAGCGTCAACTTGATTGTCTTTGTCTTACCAGACGTGGATTCATAAAAGCTCTCCACAGAAGTTTTGTAGTCCCAACCAAATAGCTTGTTAGTCAGACCGTGCAACTTCGACCATTCTAGGTATAGAGACTCAACTCCTTCTGCAATTGATTTGCCGATAACATTCAAGCCTAGAATGTTCTGAGCATCTTCAGGGATGAAGGTCATCTCCTTAAAAGGGAAGTGCATGGTATCGGTTTCACCATGATACCTTTCGCCGAAGCAATTGACAATGAAGGAATCGGGCTTCACATAGTTTTCAACCAAAGCATATAGACAGAATCCTTTACTATTCTTTGGACCTCTTCACATTCCTCGGACAAGTCCCAACCATCCGCGGCTTGGTTTTTCGGCAAACACGCACTGACCTTCTTATGATCCTACAATTAGGAGAGACAATACAATTAAGAGATTTTACATAAATACACAACAATACATATGTACAAGATAGAAAATGCTTACATAGGTTTGATAGATAGTACGAGCCCACGAGTCCTTGTATCCAAATAGTATTTTCGGTTCAGGAGCTTCGCCCCAAATTCTACCACGATCAAGGTCGGGAATCATGTCATCAATGTGAGGAAGGTGAGAACCCTTAACTTTCACTTTGACGTTGCCCTTCCCCTTCTTGCCATTGTCTTGTGTTGGTTGTTGACTTGGGCCACCAACTTCGCTTTGGCTTGCTAATTGACTTTCCTCTTCATCTTGCTCATCTTGCTCATTGTGCTCACGGATTGCAAGTCGACTACGGTCAACACCACTCTCCCAAATTATCCCTCTTGTACCCAGCCCCCAAACGAATCTTACGACCTTCATCTTTCCCTCGAGGAGGCGAGGCCGAGGAGTATCAAGACCGTCCCTCCTTCTTCTCTTAGTGACAACATCTTTATTTTTTCTTTTGTTGGCTTCCTTTGCTTTTGACCTATATCGTAAGCACACGGAAAGCAATGAATATAAGACAACTCACCTTGATTTTAGTACCGGCATGGACTACCTTAAAATAAACCACGCCAGGTACAATGTTGACAAGATAAACATTGGTAGTCGATAGTCGTATTATTTACCGGCATACAAGTGAAACCTAAAATCTATGCGGCATTGTTGACAATGTTCTGTATGTTTTAAGTCCACTACCGGCATTCTCGAATTATTAAAAAACAATGCCGGTACATAAAACCGGCATGTACTGAAACCAAAAATCTATGCCGGTTCTGGTGACAAATTCATAAACTCTCCTGTGTGTTTTAAGAGTACTACCGGCATTCTCGAAATATTAGAAACGCATGCCGGTACTCAACACCGGCATAAAATTAATCCAAAAAACAATGCCGGTACTGTTGGCAAATTCTAAACGCTTCTGTATGTTTTTAGTCTACTACCGGCACACACGAATCATTATCAAACACTTTGCAGGTACTACAAAACGTGCTTTGTATTCATCCTAGATTGAATGCGGTAGTGAATAATCGTCTCTGGTTATTCTCAGGGTTGTAAACCGGCATTGTATTCATCATAGATTAAAACGCGGAACACAAAACCAAGATTTGTATTCATACGAATTTCAATGCCCGGTACTCTCGAAACTCAATTTGTTCGATTAGGGTTTGCGATTCTAACCTAAACCCATTGCCATACATCGAATTAAACACCTACAAAGTAGTTTTAAATGACTTACCTTCTCACGAAGCCATATATTTCGTAGTTGATCGTCGAGATAACGTTGCTTCTTCGTGTTCTTGCTCTTGAGCAATCTTAGCAAGTCTTTCCTTTGTTTTGTTCAAAGAATCGATGATGTTGAGTTCGATTGGGCATTTGGTTTCTTTCGTGGAGGCATTGTTAATGATTCGGGTTGGTTAATCGACGAAGAAATTTTGAATCGACGAAGAACGATGAAGAACGATGAAGAACAACGAAAAAAAATTTTTCAAAAACTAAACCTAACAGTCTTGAGTCTTGAATTAGAAATGGGGGATATATGTTTTGGTTTTTTGATTTTATTGTTTTAGTAGAGAGGGTATTATGGTATTTTCATAATGTTTTATAATTAACCAAAGGGTATTTTGGTATTTTCATACCCAAAAATCACCCCTTATCAGACACCATGGGTTGGGAGAAGTAATCTATATCCCCCAATTACTTTTTTTATCCCCCAATTGCGCGTTCTATAAAAACCTGAAGAAAAAAAACAGACTTCATTCCAAAAATGAAGTCCATATAAAACATATACAAACAGACTTCATTTACGGAATGAAGTCCATAAAAAACATGAAAAAAACAGACTTCATTCCAGAAATGAAGTCCATAAAAAAAGCCAAAAAAACAGACTTCATTTCTGGAATGAAGTCCATATAAAAACATCAACATCTTCATCTTCATCTACAAATGAAGTCTGTTTTTTTTCATTCTCGGAATGAACTACTATTATATTGAAAAAAAAAATAAAAGCTCCGAAACATAGCGACAATGGTACTCGTTGGAAAGCTTATTAATTTTTGACATATATTTTGAGAGATATTTAATTTTTAAACTTTTAAATATTAAGGTAAGAATGAAAGAGAAATTAGTAGAGAAAATAAACAAGAGAGCAACCATTCACGTGAGAGGAAAAAATAAGAGAGAGAATGGGTACTTTAGATATTTTAATAATTATGGACCAAATGGAAAAGGTGATTTCTAAAAGGACCAAATAGACATGGGACCACCTTGAAAAGGACCAAACCATATTTTTCCCTAGAATAATCTATGGGTAAACTAATCATAAAAGATTTGTTCAGGTTGAGAAAAAAAAACCTACATGAATCAATTCATCATCACCCATAACAAAACCTGGCGAGATTGGGGTATACCCAGATTAATTGGGGTATACCCAATGAGACAAAATAGGGTTATTTTGAAGTAAAACCAAGCCACCCCTTAACCTTATATTTTCAAAATGGCTAAAATGCCCTTGTTTAATTAACACTAAAAATTCTGATTAGGTTAATTAATTAAGTTTAGATTAAAATTTTGAAATTATGAATTCAGTAGATTAAATCTTTTATCTGCCTTATGAGTTCGATTTCAATCAAAAAAAATTTATTTTGAAAATATGAAAGGTCGGCAGGGTCCAGGTTTGAATAAGGTGTCGGCTATAATATAGCCGGCATGGTATTTGTTTGAATAAAATGCCGACCAATTTTAGCCGGCATGGTCCTTGGATGAATAAAACACCGACCGTTTTGTGGTAGGAAGGGTCTTTGAATGATGATTATGCCGAGCTTTCTTATGGTCGGCATGTAAATATCTCCTATACTTGTAGGCTATAATATAGTCGGCATGCATGTAATTTATGACAGCGCCGGCGTATGTGTAGCCGGCATGTTAAGGATTTATAACCTGACATTTACATATACCAAACGAGAAAGCGAGAATATCGGAAGATCTAATTCACTTTATTCATGCAATTTTTGTTACTACATTGATTGAAACGGAGGGTTTACATAGATACCCACAAAACCTATACAAAAACTGCTAAAGCCATCAATCTTCCTCATCCAGAAGACGATCGGCATCCAAGTATTCTAGGGTTATCCTTCGGGATTCTTTACGCAAGAAGTGATAGCTTGCATCGAAAGCGAATGCTTCCCCCTTTTCCTCCAAGTAGCGCTTTCACGACTTCGTGCTACAAAAACACAAAAATAAACTTACATATGTTAGTGGTGTTTCATTGGAAGATAAAACAACATGGGTTGCGTAAAAAACCACAAAATTGCTTACAAATTCTGCAATGGACAAGGTGAAGGGGCGAGTGTTAAAAATCCAAGGTTGGAGAGCCAAAAAAGCAAGTATCGCGTTTTTCGATGACTAGGTGCCTTTCATGGACTTGTTGAATACTTCTTCCATTAGGATTACCAAACTCGCCGCTAAATTTGTTGTGTACCCTAGCCCAAAGGTTGTGGAATCCTCCTTTCGGAGGATTGACGTCTAAGTCGATTTTCCGCATACCATACTTTGGTGATTGCCAAATCTTCATTTGAATCAAATGAAGTCATTGTTTTTTAGCTATTGGGTGAGTTTGATGGATTGTATGATGATACGATCTTTGGAACTATTTGTATGTTGTTTTGTAGAGAGAAGTAGTGTATATGGAACTATTTGTATGTTGTTTTGTAGAGAGAAGTAGTGTATTTATAGGATTGTACCCAAATTTGGCCGTTATAGTGCCCAAGTACAAGTCAATCAATGAAATTGTACTTGTCAAAAATTTGCATTTTGAATTTTCTGCGAGATTGTTTTTCTCGGTATGTGGCTATGATATGGTCGGCATGGTATAAATTTAAAACCATGCCGGCGTTATGATGGTTTTGGCATCGGTAAATCATTTTCTTGTCAATACGCGGCAATGTATTTTGAAATTTTTAATGGCGATGATATGGTGGCGATAGGTATAAATTTAAAATCATGCCGGCGTTATGATGGTTTTAGGCATCGGAGAAGGTATTTTATGTAACAAATTGTCGGCGTGTTCGAAAACATAATACACCGCTGGTTTGTATCTTCGCCGGCTTTGTAATGATCGACTCACTTGCCGACCCTGGTATGCAAGCATTTTTGGCGGCGACAGGGCGGTGTCATCGACACTTCAAAACCTTGCCGGCCCTGGTATTGTCGGCATGGTGAATTAAACAAAACATGCCGGCTATTTGTCTTGAAACTTTACGTAGCTAAACAAACCTTTCATTCAACAATTAGAAATCAAACACTTGTTGTCCAAAATAAGAAAACATGTCCCATAAACCTTAAAAAACCATTTTTCCAACCATTAACCTTAACATTTGTCCAACCCAACATAAAGAAATAAACTAGGAAACGATTCATTCACCACGAGCACGACCACGACCTCGGCCCCGTTTAGGAACACCAGCACTACTACTACCTTCACCACCACGACCACTACGAGCCCTCTTTTTGTCAGCATTCATCTTGGCTTGTGCTTCCCTCCTGGCCTTTTCTTCCCTCTTTAATTCAGCATCAGCTTGCTTGAACATTTCATAGACATCCTCATTGTCAAGATTGCTAGCATAGTGAATGTGCTTGGTTTGTTCTTCAATCGACAAAGGATCTCCTCTTTCTCTCGCGCAACACAACAGCTTCACAAAGGTCTTCAAATGCCCCTTCTATTTTCAGTTAAACAACAAACAATTAATAGAATTATTCGATAATGTAATCTTAAAACAGTAAGAGCTACTCCAAAATACTTACAAGGAAGTTAGGAATTGTTGTTGAGTCATTCGATGCCATCTTCCTCTTACGAGCCAATTGTTCACCAGTCATTTCCCTAATCACAGTAGGACGAGCCCAACCCAAGTACCACGACATGTATCTCTCCTGAGCTTCATGACCTTCGGTCACCTCGTCCAAAAGACTCGTATCGACTTTACGGTCAAGTCTTCCGTTCCAATGTCCTAGAGTTGGGGGTGGAGCGTAAGCGACGATAATAGTTTTTTGGGATGTGATGCAGTCCTCCCTTAACACTTTAAAGAAAGACTCTAGATCGAAATGGGGTTCTTCTTGGACGTAACCCAATTGTCGCATTACCCGATGTGGATCGTACATTGAAAATCCATGGGAGAACAACAAGGGTCCGTAGTATAATGCAACATCATCTCTCCTTTGGATTAAACCTTGATTTCTAGCATCTCGGTAAGGATCAAATATTACCTCATCCGCATGATCCAATTTGTCCAAGGCGATTCGCACGTTAATAAGCAGCTGCGGCATATCCTTTTCCTGAGCACCCTTAAAAATGTATCTTTGCGCTCTTGGCTTATCAATCGCAAGCTTTTCATTCACTTTGACGTGGGAGTTGGTTTTCACCAAAGTAGGGAAGTGCTCATATATCCAAACCTATGCAAACACAAAGTTCAGTAAGAATCAAACATTACAAGCATTTGGCAAATATAAATGATTTAGACAATACAATTACCTAGAAGAGACATATGTTTCCGTTAACTTGCGCATGAGTGCCCTTGAAGCCTTTGTCAACTCATTGTTCAAGAAGGCGACCACCGCAGATACCCCAAGAATACTCATGCATCTTATCTAAGGGATCCAGTAGTTGCAAATAATCGTCGACCAAGCTTAGGAATCGTCGGGAAGATACATCGCCCGGGACGTATAGAAAATAAGGTCGACGCGGTAGCATTGATTCGCACGGGGTTCACCCTTCCTTCCTCATCAAAGATTTTCTTGGTCCCGAGATAATGTATCCCTCGGCTTCTTGATTAAACTTCTTGCTTAGATTACCATCCTTCATCGCAAGCATAGACTCCATCCTAATCTGATCCCCAACCGAACAAAGTGTTGGTCAATTTGAAGATATCCTCCCAAGAAATGTTATTATCGAAGCCCTCACTGACTGCTTTTCCCTCAACCTCGAGGCCTAGAATTTGATGAGCATCATCGGGAGTTATCGCCATCTCACCGAATGGGAATAACATTGTATCGGTCTCTCCGTAGAACCTCTCACAGAATGCAGATATGGTAACTCTATCATACTCAACATTCGAACTCTCCACCGCAGGCCACAACCCGGAGTTCTTGACAATCACTTTCACCTCCTCGCATTCATCCTCAAGATCCCAAGTCTTAGTCACTGAACATGAAGCTTGGCGCCTCATGAGACGGATAGCATGCTTGTGATCCTAAATACCAAAAACACAAAATGAAAAGAAATACAAACACTTGACGCAAATTTAAGATAGTTACACACTTAAATGAAAAATAAAGACGGATTGAGATTACTTACGATAGTATTTTGGATTTCACATGCCCATGAGTCTTTGTATCCAAAAAGAACATGTCCACCATCTTGGGGTCCCCAGGGAATCTCGTTTGGTTTCAATTTAACCTTCAATTCGAGAGGGAGGTATGTGGGAATTCATTTGGTTTAGTGATAACCCTTTTCTTCTTCCAGGTTGCACTAGTACTTGCAGCTTGGGTTTGTTCCCCAACTTCTTCTTCTTCTTCTTGTTCCTCTTCCTCTTCAACAATTTCATCCTAAATATCCTTATCTTTATCTCCATTACCATTACCATCATCATCATCATCATCATTACCTCCTCCAACATTAGGCATGTCTTGATCACCATCATCATCATCATTGTTACCTCCTCCAGTAGCCGGATTTCTTTCATCACCATCATCATCGTCACCTCTTACCCGGATGGAATTGATTGGTCTTCATCGGAGTCTCGTCTCGAATCACCGGGTTCGATGGTGGTTGATAATCATCATTCGGTACACGGATCTTTGTCGTTCCCGCCACAACGTATGCCCCTCGATGTCTTGAAGTCAAGAGTTTGTCACCAAAACGAGGAGGTCTTGAAGGAGGACTAAGAGCTTTCAGAGCTTTCTTGTTTGCCTTTTGCAACCTGAACAAGAACAATTAAGAAAAAAACTATAAGTCGGAAGGCTCAACATATATAACCATTCCGGCGGAATAATGTCGGAAGGGTCGATATCTAAACAACAAGCCGGCTAAACAAGGGTCGGGAGGCTTTTATTCCAATAACCTGCCGGTTTTTAACAATTATGACTGGGTTTTCAACTACAAAAGTCGGCAACATCTATAATAAAAATAACACCGGCTAACATAACGCCGGCGTGGTATTATTTACATACCATTCCGACCTTTATAATTCAAGGCATCGGGAGACGCTAAAAATCGAAATCCCATTCGGCAAGTTAAAAGTTTATAACCGACCCGGCTTTAAAAAAAAAACGCCGGCAAGATTATACGTTGAATAACATCCCGACCCTGTGAAAGCAGTTACAAAAACTAAACCGCCGGCAAGATATTCAACCAACGAGCATCCCGGCGGAACACTAAATATGAAATCCCGGCAGGGTCGTGAAACAAACACATTGCCGGCGAAATAACTGCAAATTCAAAGATTCGATTTTTCTGACCTAATTTGACATGCAAACATGAAATCGAAGTACTAGAGTGAGTTTAAGTAGACCCTTACTTTCTTAATCGCACCATTTCTTCGTTTTGAGCGGGTTCAATCTCTTCTTCTTCGACAGTTTTTTTTCTTCTCTTTTTGTTGAACTAATTTTGCAATTCCAGGGTTGTATTGATTGGGTTTTTGATTGGCGCCTTTCATACGAGTTCCCTTACGCCGTGGTGGTTCCATTGATAAAGATTACTCGGAGTTTTCGAATAGACGATGTTAACGAATTAATCGACGAGTTTTGGTGGTAGTGGTGGGGAGGAGCCGGTGTGGTTATGGAAGAGAAGAAGAGAAGAAGGAAGATGAAATGCAAATAAAAAAAACTGATTAGGGTAATAGAATTATAAAGGGCAAGGGTAGTATTGTAACTTCAACCAAATTTGACCTCCCCTTAGTAAGGTCACATGTCCACTTAAAATTGGGTATACCCCAATTAATCTGGGTATACCCCAATCTTTCCAGGTAACAAAACTATCCGAGGATATTTTGATTGATATCTTTCTTCGCTTAGGTCAAGGCTCTATCCGCAGGTGCAAGGCCGTCTCAAAGGTATGGCATTCTGTTATGTCTAACCCAGTTTTCATAAATAAGTGGTTCGCAAAGTACACAAGTATTGATAATTTATTTGCATGGGCTCTGGGTTATGGAACTCATGATTGTCTTCTTAAAAAGAACAAAAACGTGGTTAGGAAGAAGAACATAGTCACTGACACCTTAGCTTCAACTGCAACTCCTTGTCACACTCGATGTGTTTTTAGTAAAGATGGACGTAAGGTAGAGTTTATATATGGTTCAGTCACATTCAAATAAAATCTATTACGTTTGGGATCAAGCTATGGTTTATTTCTCTGCCATATAACAAAATCTAGTGGCTTAAAAGCCACTTTGTCCCAGATGTTTGGGGTTGCTTTTTCCAAAATCTCTAGGGGATATAATCATCCAGAACTACGACATTACAAGAAGACTTATCAAGTTCTCAATCTACTAAGCAGAAAAACTATCTCTCTTCCACGACCACCTGGTAAATGGATTGCCGGTCACTGCATCATTAGTGGACCTTCCCAGCGCATCTGTTCCACAACAATTGTGCGTATTCCACAAATATGGGCACCATCCAAAGAATTTGACATTGAAATTTACTCTTCCAACACGCGTGCATGGGAAGTCCGAAGGGTTTCATGTCCACACGGAACAACTATAACTATTAAAACTTCTACTTCACTGGATGTGGTCGCCCATAATGGAGTATTGTATTGGATTAATGGAGAAAAGAGTTCAGAAATTAGAACTATTGATCTCAGGAATGACAAGGGCAATTATGGTTTTCATGAATGCAGTTGAACTTATGGGAACTGCGTCCCGTGGAGAACTGTAACGAAGATGAATGGGATTGGTATTTGATTCACAAGGATGTTGATATAAGCAATATCAGTAACTATTACAACTATAAGCTTGCAGGATTGAATCCGTTGGATCGCAATATTGTACTCCTTAGAAGTACTAATCTTTGGAACGATTATCTGACATACAACATTCTGACCAAAAGAATGGAAAAGCTTGAAGGTTAAGAGTCTTAAGACTCCTTCCAATCATGAGGAGGCTTCACATGAATAGAAGAAGTATTGAGAATACGACACAAAGAGACGTGGTGTCAACGCGCAGTAGTTGTGTTATTTCTTAAAAGATTAGCAATTCATGCCTTTTGGAGAAAAAACTGTGAATGATCAACTATGTTTTCACCTCTTAACAACATCCAAAAAAAATGGACATTTGATTTGTTTTTTGGTGAATCTTATATGCACTATATTGTTTTTTTCAGATTTTGGTTGATTAGTCGGGGTAAATTTTCATCAGCTTATTCATACATTTTTACTGTATGAAGTATAAAACTTAGGACTATCCAAGTTAAAAGGGCAGAGTTCAAAGACTGTATCTTGCAAAAGTATGTTAGAAATATAGAACAGAACAAGTTGCTATAATAAAAAAATGTATTTCTACAGGTATATATGAATTTCGTTCTTTTACGTTTCCAGTGAGTAAAATATAGTGAAGAAGAAAAACTACAAAGATGAACAATTTTATATAATCTCACGGCAAAGTTGGGTAATTTAGTCCCATCGAGGCTGCAACTTCACTGGCGGAAAAGTTGTCGGCTTGTTCCTAAATTGAACAAAGCAACATTAGTCAAATCATATAGTTCGTTCGGAGATACGCAGTTTAACTTTTTCCTATATTCTAGTGATTAACAAATTATCCATGTAGTCCTGAATTTTTTCAATCACATACCTGAAGCCGATGTAACAGATACATTAAGAAGAGATGAACAAACACCTGCAAATGCAAGATTAACAAAGATAATTCGACAGTGTAAATATGCTATCACCTTATTCGTTAATAACCTGAATAATCAATGGATTTAGTTTAAGAGTTGTCACAAGATAGAAGAGAAGGAGTACTCTTGCAACAGGATATCGCCAGAGAAATCGAGTGGCTCTAACTGCTCCTGAATCTATAAGCTTTACTGCTTTTTGTAACTGTATAAATAAGAAAAGCATCAACCCACAGCTAGATAAGGTTAGGGTATGAATAGGAGTGCCAATTGGATTATGAGAAAGAACAGCAGTTACCTGTATACTTGTGCCAGCCATATGCCGGTGATACAAGGGTAGAGGCCTGTTGTTGTAGTTTCATCAGAAAACATTAGACTTTTGCTCTTTTTCTTGTCGGAATAAGATAAAGTAATATCACAATTGAGTATTTTTAGAGCAGCCAAAATCAGATAGAAAGCAATAACATACTCGAGGGTTTTCAAATCCGTATCTTCTTCCCAAGATGTTGATGCCCTGCGGGGAACCTTACTTCTTTCTGCTTCTACCTGTTCATCAATTTAACAAAACTTTACTTAACCTGAGAGGAATAAGTCCAAAAAGACGCAATGTATTAAGGTTATAAGGTGCAGTTGGAAAATATAGTTACAAGCAACAGACAAACCTGTGCTTCTTGAAATCGCTTAGCCTCTTTCTCCAATTGGAACTCAGTTGCAGCCTTTTCACTAGCCATTGTCTCTAATTGAGTTTGCTTGTAGTACTGAAAGAAATGATACAAATTGCTTGATGAATGACTCGGTGGTAATCAACTATAAACAATGGGGTTGGATGTGTCTCTTACGCCTGACGTACCAATAAATCTGTTAACTCGCGATAGCGCTTTTCTAGCTCCATGTGTTCCTGTTAACCATTGTGATATATAAAAGGTATGCATTGATTGTTATTGGAAAAAGAAAGTAGTATAACATGAGCCACTAAGAAAAGTAAGAGAATCTAAGTGTAAACAGACAAGTGCAGCCTTTTACTTGTAAAAGAAACGTTAACAGAAAACTGAGGGCCACCAACCTGCCGTGAATAATGCTCAGCATCCCTTTTCATGCCTGCCATTTCCACCCTCATCTTTTGTATTTCAGCCTGCAAACATAGCAAGAGATATACTAAGAACTTGATTATTGATTCTCAGTCACAATCATATTGCACTATATGAACTATCTCTGAATCTAGTGACACAAAGCCTAGGATTGAACTTCCCTGAATGGGTAATGCATAGCAATGTTTTAGAACAGCCACTATAACGGTCAAACCGTCGAAGGCAACATAACCATTAACGGTCACGAAACGGGAAATGAAACAAGTGGAAAGTTTTGGGAAAACGTATATTATCGTTATACCGCTATTTACTATTTTTCTAATTATAACGGGCGCAAGTGAGCTTGCTTATCCATAAGGGTTTCATACCCTAACAAATGGTGACGGCCAATGATCGTTATCTCTATAATTGAAAACACTGGTTCAGGGATAATAATCTTTAATAAAGTCCTAGTCATGCATTATAACCGTTTCAAGAGTTAAGTACCAATATAACGATTCTGTTGCACTTAGACAAAACACAATAAAATTACCTCCAAAGAAGAAAGCTTGCTTTCTGCATCTCTTTGACCCTGGCGTGCACGCTCCACTTCTTCCTGCCATGCCTGCATCTGTGATTGAAGTATTAAAGTTAATAGCATATTGTAGAAAATTCCAGGAAGGTAAGGAAACAAACATCCATCGTGGTTAGCACCGGATGCACTTTATTTTTCTTGAAACTATGATGGTCAGAAACAAAAACGAATAACTTAGATCTCATGCACTACTTAGTCTCTTAGTGTAATGATCATTTGGCATGGTCTTGCATTGAGTAAGGCGTCTAATAAAAACTCAATCAGTGCCATAACTTCATGTGGTGTGCCACATGACAATCATCAAATATTGCATTGAACTAAGTTGAATACAATAATATTGATGCAAGCACGCAATTGTACTACAGATTCACCAATTATACTAACTGAACCGTCGGGATTCCTTGTCACAGAACAAAGGGGTTCTTAGTTTGTTTATAATTCATAAAGAATAAACCCAAGCTGGTAACCATTAATTTGCTTACTCATGGGTGCCAGAATCATGCGGTTAATCATCTCATTAATTTTATAATTCATAAAAAAAAATAAGCCCAAGCTGGTAACCATTATTTTGCTTACTCATGGGGCTCGAAATCATGTGGTTAATCAACGAGACATGTTCTGTTTTTAGCCTACGGAAGGTATTTCATTTCCAACTATATATAAGTAATCTAGTTTTCAGAATTCTCCTTGTTATTATTATTGAATAAGGTAATCGCGGTCACATTACTTTAAGCTATCATATGTTTGATTAAGAGTTTATATGTCTACAAGTACTAACAATATACGTACGATTACCAACCTGAAGTGCTTGACTTGCTTCGTCAGGAGACCTCTTTTGGCCGCGGCGAACACGAGCTTCCATATCTTGCAACTCTTGAGTCAATGATGCACATTCAGCCTGATAATGTACTGATGATTACCACCAAGGAGCTCAAGATCGAATTTTCACCTCAATAACCAAAAAAGAAGAACTGAAAAATAAGAAACGCATGAAAGATTGTAGTCTACCTCAACTACTGCCAATTTTTGCTCCAGATCTGCTGCCCTTGATGCCCGCTCATCAGCTGTTCTCTGAATTACATGCTATTGTCAAAAGTTGAATTGAAATGATAAAGGAGATAAACCAGGACACCATCTAATCAGCAAAAGCATGAGGGCTAAGATGTTATAGCAGCTGTCACGTTTCCTTTTCAATCCATACATTTATTAAGAAGCCTTGATGTGGCAAAGATTATCTCTGTTCTTTTTATTTTATTGAGTGGTCGTATAACTGTAAGAAGTTCACATACTCAGGTTAAGGGGCCAGTACTTGTGGTGTCATGATAATTAAAAGATAAATTGGTCATCCAACTGCTTCAAGAACCCTATATACATACATCTTTGCTAGACAACCAAAGTACGACAAAATAAAACCTGCAACCTTCCAAGAATATCCTGGCTGACTCAATCAGCTGTCTGGCATGCCTTGGTAGTTTGTGATAGTTATTGTAGTAGTAGAGGGAGGGAGGAAAACACTAGTTGTGCCCAGAAAGTAAAAATAGAAAGAAAAAAAAATTGTAACTGCTGAGCTCCAAATACCTGGATCCTAGCAAGGGCTGTTGATGCTTCAAGAGCTCGATGTTCTAACTCCACCTCCCGTTCCATAGCTGCCTGATTATTGAAACAGAAACAATTAGAGAAGCACAATAGGAACACCTAAAAGTGTGGAAATGTTTTCTAACAAATATACTGTAGATAATAACCATTTTGGTAGCATTGTGTGCTGCATGTTCTTCTTCTGCCCTGCGTTCTACAGAAGCCAGCTCTTCCCGTAGAGCCTGGAGTTTGGAACAAGGAAACAATCATGGTATAAAGAAAAAATACGAATAAATAAGACAGATATGCAAGTAGTAGGAACTTTGTGTTATAGAGTAATTTTCAGTTGCACACCTGCATCATTCGTGTTTCTGTCAGTTCCCGATTTCTCATAATAGACTCCATATTTGCCTGGTCAAGAATGCATGGATTATAGTTATTATTAGGGAACTGATGTTTTGATTCAAGTGAGAATCATATTATAATTTATAACCTTTGGAAAAGATATTGTAGTGAGGCATCACAATAAATATACCTGAAGAGAGCCAAGCTTTCCTTCGGATGTAGCAGCCTGTTTCTTTAGCGAATCCATTGAAGTGATAAGGTTTTCAATTTCTGAATTCTTTGCAGCCAAAGCGTCACTCATATTGGATTCAACTCTAGACACTTCAATCTTGGATGCAGATAACTCTTGCTGTAGTTGCTTAACACGAGCCTCATATGACTGTCTCCTTTCTCTCTTTAACGGTTCAAACCAATTAACAGGCAAGACATAAAACTGTTAAGTACATAAGCAATGTGAAGTTTCACATTTTCCTAAACTTGTAGACATTTTGAAGGCAATTTACCTCTGACACAAGAAGCTCTTCCAGCTGCTTATTTTCAGATTTGTATTCTTGAAGGCGGGATGAAAGTCCAGCACAAACCTGTACATTCATATAGCAAAAGTATATTGGACATTTCAAGAACAAATAACAACCAACAAAAAACAAAATCCATCACAAGAACATTGAATAAGGGGATAGCCAGCAGATATGTCTGACAAGCTCTCTTTCATGTTTTTTTTTAACATCTGGATCCTAAATCTTCCGTATTCTCATATATAGTATAAGATTATACGTCATATTGTATACCAGGTACACATTTGGGAGCCTTTCTCCTTTTGCAGAAGCCTTCTACTGCCTTCATGGATCTGTGACTAGGGTCTGGATAAAATAACAGATAGCTGAGAGGCGATTCCTCTCCTCCCATACACTGTGATGATGGTAAACCCAGAGTAAATGAAGGATTCACGCTTTCCCATTAAGAAGATTGCCCGATTGGTCAAAATAATTGTTGGGAGTTGTTAACATTGTTCCACTTTTTTGTGAAAGTAACTAAACAAAGTTAACATATATCATGAAGAAATTTATAATGTGTGCTAGACAACTGAAGAGAGACGAGATTTCTTACCCTAGCTAACCTGGCTTCTTTAGATTGACCAGTAGATTTTGCAGTTTTGAGCAGTCCTTGAGCCTGCAAACCAGCTAAAGGGACTAGTCAACGATTAGAGTATACACTGAGCATATGACAAAAAATCCTTTGCTAGTGAGCACTGATGTATGGAATTGTTTTAGTATATGACATTGGTTACCTCATCAAGTTGGTCTTGCACTCTAGCTGGAGAAACATCACGTTTATCTTCCTGTTGCATCTTAACTTCTAAAGAAGTTTGGTCCTTTCGATCTACATCTTCTGATGGAGCATCATTGTTAGTATGTGTTCCCACATTTTCCAGTTCAGATCTCTCTAAACCAACTTTTGAAGGAATATCCTCAACTCCTGGTTTAGTGATTTGTTCGGCATCAGCAGAATGTTCTTTATCAATTACATCATCTCCTTCGACCACCGAAACTGAAGGCAATTCTTTATGTCCCTCTGATGTATTTTCAATGGTACTCTCACCATTTACTGATGAACTAGAAGCTACTGAATCATTAACGGTAGAAGAAATTTCCGTTGCAGTAAGACTATCAGGTTTATCTACATCACTCGGGGTTGCCTCAGGTAAAGAAACACTCAATATAGTGCCCTCTTCATTTGAATCTGGCTGTATCTCTTTACTAGTTTTGGCCGTGGAATTGATGGAAACAGCACCATCATTTTCAGAAGATACAGTAACCTCCAACGTATCAGGTTTAGCATTATCCGGGGATGGCTGAGTGGTACCTTGACCCGGCTCAATGGAACTTGTTTTAGGGCGTTCATTAGCCTGGAGCCTTGACTGAGCCTGCAGATTCAGTTGCACACACAAATCAGTGACATCAGAAAAGCATTCAAGTTATTTCTCGACTAATCTTCCTATCAAAAAGTCAGGGATGTGCTAGAATAAGACCTTCTCCTTCCGTTTAGTTTTCTTGGACTTCAACTCTTCCCCATTGGATGCTAATAAGTTGCCTAAAGAGACACCAAATATGCAACAAAATAAGTATAAGATTGACTTCCACTCATACCATACATCAATAACACCAAGAGTTAAAAGCTTGGCAAGAGAGGTAAAGTTGTCGAGCACAAAACATACTCTTAGCGGTGAGTCACAATTAGAGGGGCAATAAGATCGGATACCTGGTGAGTTTGATTCCGGTTGCTGGTCATAGTCACTAACCACCAGCTTTGCACGTCTATCTACAACTTCTAATAAATCTGGATTCACAAAGAAAACGTTAACTTAGCAATCATCAGCAATCATCACTAATTCTCCGACATAACAAGATTTTTTCTGAAAATCATTTAACAAATGTATTAGCATGTATGTACATTTAACATATTAGCATGTGATTTCTTTCCTTCACATACCTTGTACAGGTTTCCTATCATGAAATAGCGGATGGTGTTCCGCTATGAATAAAGGGATGTATAGACACTACAATTAGAGTTAATTATATCTAATAACTGTATCCTTTACTGTACCTCTGGTTCTATATTCGAGATCTCTCTAGATATGCATCGTTCCGTCTCGAATTCCATTCACTACTTAGTGATACAATTACATGCATTCAATAAATTTCTGCTCACTTTTTGTTCCAGTGTTCACATTTCAGGCTCTTCAACAACAACAACACTTTTCTTGTCGATAAATTATATCGAATTAGAATCAATATTTCAATGTATAAGAAGAGTTTACCTAGTATTGTTCTCTACCCAGTTTTGTCATGCAAAAGCTAAATCCATCAATACTACTATTAATCAAATAAGATCAAATTTAACAAAACAAGACTGATCAGATTATTATATATTGATTCAAACAATTAAATTAAAGAAGATTTCTACATACCTTCGGCAGCTTTAAGCCACTTCGCCATTACTAAATGGTATTATTATGCCCTAGAAATGGATTACTGAGGTAAGAAATGGACGAACATTTAATCTAGTAGATCTGAAAATTGTTGGAGATGATTCGGTTATTGTTGGTTGGAGTAAGGTTTGATCGATTTGGAAAAATGGTGGAGGAGGACGGAAAAGGAAAAAGATGTTGAGGAGGTAAAGAGGAAGAAATGAAATTACTGTTAGGCGTCAGGTCTTAATCAGATCTGTTGTGTATAAAAGGAGACGGACGGGGTCAGTTCAGTTGGTTAAAACTTAATAAAGGGTAAGTGATTAATGCAAAGCCCAACGGAGCCAAACAGCACATACAACAACAAGTACGAATGCAGTGAGGAAAATATTTTGCTCATGGCACGTTTTGTGGATGTCACATGATAGAAAGTTTGAGTATATAGCGCGTTCCGCAAGGTTGGTATGGAATGCAAATCTATTTTGCTCCGCTATGGACTGTTCAAACTTCAGAATTGAATGATGGCCAAATGGTCAATTTTATTGGTTTATTCACTGCGGTCATAATAGAGCTGCGCGTCTCATCTAAAAACAGCGCGGACCAAAAAAATAATCCGCCAGCGGATCAGCTTCAACCTCGCGGATAATATAATCCGCTGGCAGCCCTAGTTAATTCGTCATAAGCATCCAACAGTTTTTACTCTTTTCACCATAAATTCAGCTCATTCCAAGTTTATTTAAGATTCACACCTTCTACACCTTTACTTCTAAATTTCTCAATTTCATCCAATCTCAATACTCGTTTTCCCCTCATTTCAAGCACAGTACTCATTCCATCTCAATCTATCAGAAACATTTCCGAAACTCCCTTTCTACGACAAACATGGCAATCAACTCGCAACAATCACAACAACAAATGCATCCCTGGCAGAGTTCGTGGCGTCAAGTTTACGATGGATGAATATGAATCAATTTGTATGATGTATTTTTTACCTTAAATCAAATCATTGGTTGCCAGCAACTGGGGAATTTTAATGGAAAGATTTTTGAAAAATTTCGTGAAGAAATCGGTAACATCAATTCTCGTGAGTCCAAAGGGTTGTCTCATCGTTTTCATGCAATTAGCAAAGTCGATAGTCAATACGTACCTTTGATCATGCAAATGTACTTATGAAAAAGAGGTGGTGAAGGTGAACCAGATGTGGAACAAAGATGTCGAGAAGAGTGGCAAAGATCCCACAAAATCGGTTTCCAACACGAAAGTTGTTTCAACATTCTAAGGGTGCTTAACAAATTTAATCCATATTTGTTGGAAGTAATCAAATGCCAACAAGATCACCATATGGTCCCATTTCGCAGGATTTTCACAATTTTGCACCTGCTTCCTCACTAGAAGGAAATGCATCTCCACATGTTGGGTCTTCAAGCAGTCAGGAACAACATAACACCAATATGGATATTAACACCAAAGAAGTGGAGGGGGTCAGAGAGCTGGAAAAGCGGCGAGAGACGCAGCCCAAAGAACATCAAAAGGAGGTTCAAACGAGTTCAACTATTCTGAGCACAAGGAATTTGAGTGTTGGGTAGAACAAGAATGAAGCAGGGACCGAGGCCTGGCATTAAGGCAAATTCGAAAAAGTCATCTTTTGCGAGAACAACATTACAAGGATTTTAACAGGTACAAACTGAAAAAGAGAGGGTACCAAGTACACCACCAAATTTTTCATTCGACAACCTGGATCGACAAACCTAATACAATTGCAAGCAGACAAACTTAATGATCCTTGACATATGTATGTAGATTTTATATTTTTATCTCTTCTCAATTAGTACGTATAGACTAAGGAGTCCGAGAGCCTGATTGTTAAGAAGAGTACTTGGACGATCTCAAAAATCAATATCCAAGATCAATTTAGTTGTATCCAAAAAATCAAATCGGAATTCTACCAAGTAATAAACTTGTTATTTATCTTTCAAGATACCAATTCTACAAGAAACAAATCTCGTAATTGATCACAATTATATGGACGTATCTACTACGGTTGAATACGTACTACTTGTGTAAATAATATTATAAAGATAAACAACATAATGCGGAAAGGGAAAAACACAAGACACCAGAAGTTTTGTTAACGAGGAAACCACAACAACATAAAAACCACGGGACCTCGTCCAGATTTGAACACCAAACTGGATTGAGCCTCTACAAACACTAGCCTACTATCAAACTTCGGACTGGAATGTAGTTGAGACCGAATCCACCTTCCAAAGGCTTCAGTTATAGTCTCTTGAACTCGCAAGGCTCTACGCAACTGATTCTCTTAGATAAAGTCATTTACATCCTAAGAGTTGCTTCAACCTCATTGAAGACTTTTGATACCAATCTGCCTCTAACAGATATGCATATTTGATTTCCCTTTAGATCAAAAATCAAGGCTTGAAAATCTGTTTACAATACACAAATCTAGCGAACCTCATAAATACGGAACACTTATACTCACTTAGATGAGGAGCCTGGATTCTTTACCACCTCTCAAGAATAATCTTCAACTTATCAATTAAGAATAGTTTTCAGATATCTATCTTGAGGAATCACAAAGTCTGAGACGAAGAAAACTTTGCGATTAATATCTATCTTGTTGAAATAGATTACAAAAACCTCGATAACAGAAAAGCAAGATCAGGATACGCGAACTATCAAGGTAAAAGATAGTCGAACATGGCTTCATGAATCCCCAAAGCGAAATCTTTTAGTCATAAACCTAATAACATTTCACAAAGGAAACTTAGGTCAATAAAGGACGATTCTAGCTATCAACTAGGACACAAGGTGTTAGGGATTAAATTTCCCATTTGAAATAACATCTTTATTTACAGTTTTTCAAGACCGAGGGTTGCTTAAAATTCAAACTAAGATAACTTGAGATTCAATCAAACTCTTTCTTTATTTAAATGACACTCTAATTAGTGTTTCAAGTAAGTATGTGAGAAGTGTGTCTTGAAACTACATAGAAGAGTATACACAGTGGTATGGTTACAGAATCATGGATAAATTCTTTTTGGCAAATATGCCTTATGTTAGAGCATGGCTCGGTTGAAACCGCCAAGCGTTGGTATGTCAAGTTTGGTTGTCATATTTTAGTGAATCAAAACTCATGTTAAGAGTCACTTTATTATGTACTAGAGTTAAACTTCGTATAGGTTAGCTTGAAAGTATTAGGATATGAGACATTACAAGTATTGCGAAGACTTGAAGATGTGAAGAAGCAAGGAGCTACAACGACAACAATCATCCTTCCACTTGAGGTTAGTGATATTTGACTTGAACTGTTTCATTCCCTAATGTATCTTTCAAGTCGTGCATATTGAAAACATAACTGCGAAGCATATTTGAACTCTAGATACACATAGTATTAAGGAATAAAATATGAGGTTTATTGCTTAACCATTAAACTTTGTAGATAAGACATTGCCATAATCATTTGAATGTTATTGTGATTATGTATGGGTATGAGGTGAGGATTTCATCCTATGGAACAATGTTTACATGTGTTTTAAGGAAGTAAGTTCATAACTTGTTTGTGAACCGAAAAGGAAATTTCCAGGTGTTATTGGTTTTGTTATTCATTGCATATCTTATGAACAACCAATATGTGTGATAGAGTTTAACCGCTCACAACTTGTTGTGTTCTTGGTAGAACTGTTCACAAAGGCCTGACTTATGTATTGGTATAACTTTTATTAGTAAAACTGATCTTACGTAATCACTTGTGGTATGATCGGATTTTGTATGTCTGACCTTGTAAGGGAAAGGGAACCGATCCTTGTATGGGGTGCAGCAAGGTTTATAGCAGAAAGGGGAACCGATCCTATGGACATGTGCAACACGTATAAGTTAGATACCATATATATGTGAGGAACCGATCCTAGTACCTAGTCAACCCAAATTATGGGAAGCTAGTGTGACTATGCATAGTACTCACATGGAGGTAGAACCGAAACTTGTTTTGGTAGAACCGTAAACCCATGATTGTGATTGAATGTTGGTTTGATCAATCACATAGTTCTTGAAAGTCATATGAACCAATTCTAAACTTTTTTGGAAGTGTGGCAAATCGGTTTCAAGGTTGTAAGTGTGAAAGAGAACTTACAAAGTTAAGATGTCGACAAACTTTGAACACGTGCCGTGAATGTTTATTTCTATAATTGTTCAAAGATATTCCTTAACGGATAAGGTAAGAGAATCCCAGGATCGAAACATAAGTAAGTTAAGAATCTTTTAATTAAGGTTATTAATTTCATTTTGTAGGGAAATTACTTAATTAGTAATGTGCATTTACTAATTAGATTTTCCGAGAGATTTCGATCGTTATTTTTGGATGAGCATTTCTGGGAATTATGAAAACCGAATCTGTGCTTTTATGAATATCTTGAGAATATTTTCGATTTTGGAAATTCCTTGGTGTCCAAACTTCCTTGTCTATAAATACACGAAGCTTGCCTTTCTAGCAAACTAATCCTTCGTAACAACATATTTACTCTTTTGTTGTTGTTACTGGTGTAGCCGCCTATTCGGAGAGGAGAGTAACCTAATTAGGAGAAATCTCTTACGGCCGCTCAGTTTAAAGTCTTCTTTGGGATTGAGAAGCTCTAGCGCGACCGTTGGTGGGAAACTAGATAATTGCGGTTTATCTTTGTTTTCGATTGATTTGATTGACTAACGGTGGTTGAAATCGATTGCACCTAGTTTGTTTATTCTTGAGAATCTTCTCTTCGATATAAGATTCACTCAAACTAGTTCGGTAGTTTCGTGAGTGATTTTTAGACTCGTTGTTAGTTCTAAAGACGATCTTGTGATAATCCATTGTTAACAGACTCCGTTCTGTGCGTGATTGATCACAAAAGATTCAAGTGATTGTGTGCAGATTTGAAGACAAAGAAGATATTGAAGATCTGACTTGGGTTTTATAATCTTTGGTGTGCACAATACGTGTTTCGGTAAAAGAGGATCCAATTAATAATCGGTTTATCCTTGTGGTAGATTGGATTGATTAATTGAGTAGATCGGCATCAATATGTTTTCTTGTGATTAAAGGTATTGATTGGCTTAATCTTAAATGATTACCTTTGGGTGATTGAACATAAGATAGATCTAAGGACCCGACGAAGGAGTTTATGTTAAGATAAACAGAAGAGCCTTTGTCCGACTCATATCACTTGGTTGAATAGAGTTAATACCAAACAGATTTGTTGTTCCTTTACTGTTTGGAATACGAACCAAAGGAATTGTTCCAAGTACGTGACTTATTCACAAGTCGGAGGTGTGGGAATACAGACGGAACTAAGTGAACTATAGGGTTAGTTACTTGGTCTCAACTATACGAAGTTAGGTGTAATTTTATGTAGCGGCTTAATCCTGAGAGTATTCAATTCTGGACAAGGTCCCGAGGTTTTTCTGCATTTGCGGTTTCCTCGTTAACAAAATATTGTTGTGTCATTTAATTTAATTTTCCGCATTATAATTGTTTTATTATAATTAAAGTAAATCACACAAACGTTAATTCCTATTTACTTGATAAGCAATCTTATTATGTTTGGTTAAGTCCGAACCTTTGTATCAAGTAAACATACTTCGTTGTTGTATTGTCTGGATATCCATAGACGATCACACGAAGTGTGAAACGATTAGTTGTAATGTCTCGACTCAGTCCATAGACAATCACTTTCAGAGAAAGGACTTATAGGTAGGAAAAGTTTTATCTTGAGGTATATTTGGGTACCCTCGCCTTTTCACCTTATGAACTATAAGCAATTTGATGTTCATTTAAACACTTAGGAATTTAATCATGATACACAGACACAAGTGTTTTAGTGATCAATGATGTCTTACAGGTGTTTAAGAAAGTCATATCAATGCTAAACTTGTTTAAAAAATTAGTCTTTGAGCATCTACTAGATTCTACTGGAACCATTGGTAAAATGGTTCGTGGACCATAAGGAAAGTTCACGATTCAAGGTGCTACGGTCGTGAACCGGGTTTGCAAACCCTACTCGGCTCGAAAACTCAGATGGACTTGTTTCGTGAACCGGGTTCGCCTACTGTTAGTCTTTTACACCAAAATGAAAAATTAATATCACCACGGTTTGTGAACTGGGCTCGTGAACTGTCTCATTATGAACTTACGGTTTGCGAACTGGTTCGCCAACCTTCCTTACATTTCTGAGACTCAGATATCTATGGTTTGCAAAGTGGTCCGTCAACCTACCCTGAGCCAAAATATCAGAATTTCTGAATTTCTCTCTTTTGATGTGTGAAACATTTCCAAATGATAAAATCATTTACATGGCAATTTTCAATTGTTCCAAAAAATAATTCTCGAACTGATATTGTTAAGGACCTTTGAACATCTATGCTTGAAACATGTTTCGAGATATTTAACAAGACAAGCTTGACTCTAAATTTCTTCTTCGTAAATCTACTAGAAGTCACATGACATAGTCTCATAAAATAGAATGGTAAGATAGTGAGTAAATAAAATGGTTCAGTCTTCGCATACTTGATTGATGAAGTACTTCTTCAAATGTCTTTGTCGATTTTCAGTCTTCGAGGGTGAAGTATGATACTCAACTACCAAATTTTATCCTAGTCTGAGACTTGATTTCATAGGATAGAAATCAAGATATAGTTTTGATCAACTAACATTGACAACAAGCTTAGGATAGCAAAACTTATGGGTTCAAACGAGCATTGCTTTAAAACAAACTACTTTTCATAACACAATATACGGAGGGTTACAGTTTCCTTTTGTTCAGGAGTAAATCCTCAGACATCAAATAAAGTTTGTACCTGACAAAACTCATCAATAATCATTTGAGTTAAGTTATAGCCCATGCGGAATTCATGCTGAAAATCTACATCAGAATGCACACATCCACGATTAAAATAATCATAGATCATCCTGTCGTGGTAAAAATATCTCTTCACGTCCATCTTCTAGTCATAATTTGTTATGGATCTAAAGGCCCTGAATGTAATTGTAGCATAAATTTTCGCCAACTTCTATCCTCAACTGCTTCTTCAATCCATTTGAGTCATTTGACGCAAAATCTCTACATACATTTCTTATTCTTCTTCTTCATACAAGGTTTCACCCATTTACATATCTTTCTCAGAAGAATCAAAATTAGGATTACATGATTGGAAATTAAAATCAATTGAAATTGAAAGAAATTGAAAAAAGATTGATTGTATGAAAGAGTGTTGTGATTTTGGAGGATGAAATTGAGTAGTATATATTGGGGTGGTAAATAGCCATTCCAGTAACCGTTACAGAAGTAACCGTTAGCGATCTTGGGTAATCCGCCAGCTGATTATCTTGGCCCATGCGGTTATCCTCCATCAAATCGTATCACATTCTTCCGCCCACTTCATTTTTACCATAGTGGAAAACCCACTTTTCCTATCCACGTGGTCTACAAAATAATTTGGTTAGGTGATTCCCATAGTAATCACCCAGATAGGGGAACTGGATTGTTGGGGAGTGTACCAAAATCCATAAGAGACAAAATACTTTTAACACATTGATGAAACTCACTAGCAAGTTGATACAATGTTGCGCGTTCGGTTCGGAGAATCGCAAGTCCAATAATCCGATTACATTGTAATTGGGCTGATTCTCCAAAGCATAATAATACCGTCAGCTCATAATCGGTTTCATCCAGAATTCATTTACCTCAAATCACCATTTTTATATTCCATTAGTCGATGAGTGGAATTGAATTGGATTCCGGAGTATAAGGATTACTAATGGTAAAATGACCTATCTACGCTTTTCTTAAATAAAATTGTCCTCATTTTTCAAACTTTGTGGGAGAGAAAAATAAAACTGAAAAAACGGGGGTACAAAAACCACACCCAATATTTCGTTTGCCAATCTGAATAGACAAACTCCAATATACTTTCAAGAGAATCAACTAGACAAATGTGGACTCAATCTAGAGAAAAGTATATCAAAGAGTTTTATATCTCTATCTCTCAATTCAATCTCGCAATCGGCAAATAGGAATTTGCGAGCCCGATTGAATATAAGAGAAGTAACTTGAACGGTACCAAAGACCAATGTTCAAGGATCAATCAATTTCAATCAACAACCAAAGGTTGGATTTACCAATTGATCGATTCAACGCACAACCTTTGATATTTCAATTATATAACAAAATATAATGCGGAAAAGAAAAAACACGATACCCGAGAATTTTGTTAACGAGGAAAACCGCAAATGCATAAAAACCCAGGTACCTAGTCCAGCTTTGAACACCACATTGTATTAAGCCGCAACATACACTAGCCTACTACCAATGAACTTCGGACTGGAATGTAGTTGAACCCTAATCAATCTCACACTGATTCAAGGTACAATTGCTCTCCTTACATCTCTCAGATCCCAGCAGGATACTACGCACTTGATTCCCTTAGCTGATCTCACCCACAACCAAGAGTTTCTATGACCCAAAGTCGAAGACTTGATAAACAAATATGTCTCACACAGAAAAGTCTATTGGAATAGATAAATCTGTCTCCCACACAAATACCTACGAGTTTTGTTCCGTCTTTTGATAAATCAAGGTGCACATGAACCAATTGACAACCCAGACTTATATTCCCGAAGAACAGCCTAGTATTATCAATCACCTCACAATAATCTTAATCGTATGGTAGCAAACAAGATATTGTGGAATCACAAACGATGAGACGAAGATGTTTGCGACTACTTTTAATCTTACCTATCAGAGATAAATCTCAAGCAAATCTTAGCAAAAATAATACTCAATCACGATAGAAGAAGTAAGATCAGAACAAGCAACTACAGATAAAATAGTTGGGTCTGGCTTCATAATCCCAATGAAGTCTTTAAGTCGTTAACCACTGTGGTTTCGTGAAAACCGAAGGTTAAAGGAGAATCGACTCTAGCTTATACAACTAGTATCACACAGAGGTGTGGGGATTATATTTCCCATTTCTAGAGTTCTCCTTATATATTTTTCAAATCATGGTTTGCAATCTAAGTTACCTTGGTAACAAAGCATTCAATATTCATCGTTATATGAAAACCTGATTAGATTCAAGCTAATATCTTTCAACCGTTAGATCTAACTTAGCTTGTTACACACAAATAAATTGTACCTTCATTTAGGTTTAAGTAACCGTACCTAAACGTGTACACCATGTTGTCTCAACAGTAGTTAACCGAGGTTAGCTATATGAACACTCTCATATCAACCTTATTCATCTTAACCACAACTTGTTCAAATGACTCAAATGAAACTAGTTAAAGAGTTGTTCAATTGCTATATTCTCATAGAAGTATACAAGAACATAATTGAAGCAAAATCGGTTTGATTCACTCGAATCAATTCATGAACATTATAGCCAAGGTTTGCAAAGAATGCATTCCTTAATATATAAATGTATTAGTTCATGAACAACCTATTTTAGAACTTTAACCACTCAAGTATGCAAACGGGTACGCTTACTTAAGTAGCCGGTATGAGTTTGGGCTTGCCAATATGCGAACGGGTACACATACCTTAGTAGACTTCCAAAACCCAACAGAAATTCCCGGACCTATACCTTACGCAAGTATGCGTACCGGTATTTGTACTTGGTACACGGAATTTCATAACTACAAGTACGCATACGGGTATGCATACTCTAGTTCCGGTCATGGATCACATACATGAAAGAATGCACACTATGTTTATAATCCAATAGTTCTAAACTCTATTTCAATCATTGAAACTTTCTAAGAGGATGACAATAGCCGTTTTCACACACTATTAGCATCAAATCAATTTTCAAGTTATTGAAATAATTATAACGAAACATTCCAAGTCTACACCAAATGATTGTATCACACAAACCATGTAAGATGCTACTCGGCGATTTTCACATGATCATTTTTTGACTTTCGTCAAGAATATAAGATGAACTTGGTTGAAGCGAAAGCTTACCAACACATATTTCGAGAAATATGTAAGCGAGTTAATCCTTGATCGAAATCTCAAATGTGCATAATCGACAACTATATAGTAATACGACTTTTGTCTCAAGGAGATAGAGTAGAAATAGACTTTCCAAATGATAGATGAGTTTTAGTCTCCACATACCTTTTGTTGATGAAGTTCCACAAGCTCTCCTTAGTAGCTCTTCGTCTTCAATTGATGAACGTCGTGAAGTCTAATGCTCAACTACACAATCTATCCTAGTCCGAGACATCACTATAAGTAGACTAGAAATCAAGACTTATAGTTTTGATCACTAACATTGACAAACAATCTTGAGATAGCAACGCTTGCGCGTTCGACCGAGCAGTGCTCTAACAAAAACCATCTCGAGAGAGATTGGTAATGATGGTGGCAATGAAGGTGGAGGGTGGGATGGGGGGTGTGGATCTATAATACTAGATAAGCTCGAACATCTGTGTGGAGACCTTAAGGTTCTGGTTGTTATTTATTTTAAAATTTTCTGAAAGAAATTCGATGGCGGTGGAGGTCGAGGTGAAACGGACACCTGTGATTTTAATTTTTCGAGCTCATATTTCTTTCTTTTTATCGAATGAGTTATCCTTCCCTCCTCTTGCTCTTTTCTTCTTCGTGCTGGACTGGTGGTAGTGGTGTTGCTGAGATTGTTGAAAGAGTGGGTGATTCTAGTGGTTTTGGGGGTTCCGGTGGTGGTTTTGGAGATGGAATTTTTTGCCCACTTAGTACAGTCGGATTAACAGGTAGCTGTCCGTTGCCATACGATGATGAAAATGATGACAACTGCGACGAAAATGATGATGACGAATATGAATACGGCGATGATGGTAATGTCGTAGAGGCACATGATTCTATTCCACCACCAACTCTTCCTCTTCCACCAACTCTTCCTGATTCCATCCAATTCTCCTATTCCACCTCCAATGCAACTTGTTATTGAGGATACACAAGTTGAATTATTTTTTTTAACAAGAACTAAGAAAAACAGATACCGATCTTGACAATGAATTTTTTTGAATAGACCTCCTTCAATTCAATTTGCAACCTAGAGTATATAAGTAATGATATAGTTTTAAATTAACACGCAATTCAATTAATCCAACCTAGCACAATTTTTTTGATTAAGGAATTCAATTCTAAGTATAGGATTACCCCATAATCCAGTTCCTTGGCATTGAAAATCCTGAACCAAACGCGTTGTAAATTTCTGTAAATAATGAATAATAATTCTAAGATTTAACAAAGAAAATCTCGTGGCTTAGTTCAAGAAGGTTAAAAACTAAATATTAAGATTCACTATTTCATGACGTTTGGGATTTTTATTCGGAATTTTTCCTCGTAAGAGTAGCAGCGTTGTTTCATAAATAATGTATGTCATTATCTGCATCATTTAGCGGACAACCATCAAGTGGTCTGATAGCTCTCATGCTATTTCCCGTAGGGAAGGTTGGGGATCGAACTCTGTATAATTTCCTAAATGAAGAATTTAGAAAAATTATAGTTCTTTTCTTTTAGAAGCATGAATCTTATTAAATTACTAAAGGTATATTACATGAAGGTATGTGTCTATGTGATACCTAAAGATTCGTCAATTACAGTTGTAAAACATTTACACCTTTATCGTCAATTACAATTAGATAAATAGGCCAAGAAACTACAACAATATGATATTGGAGCAGAATGTGAACATCAGTCTCTGGATAAAAATTGCGTTGGGATGGATGTTTGAATTGATATATAAGGTGGTTGGCGATGTTCGATAGGTCTTCGCTGATTTATTTCCACAAAATAAATTGTACTTTTGATGACACGACAATGTCCATATGAAATTATTGAACGGTAGTGGGCTTCTATGCAGTTGATCCGAGGTGCTAATCAGGCATTCATGTCCAATTGCTATCATCTTGATCCATAATTTCAAAAAGAGTCCTTAGCTTTGATTGTGGATTGGAGTAATCTCTAATCTATGCCCTCGAAGGTTTTAATGCTAGAAAATACAACCCGAGAATTCTTTAATTAGTGCCCAGAATATGATGAAGAATAATTGGGATTCAATTACGTTGAAACAATCTGGGACAAAGGGGGAAGATTATAGCTAATAATCATTCCTGCTAATAATGTTACTATAATTAAGTTACTAAAACTGAAAAAAAGTACAAGAACAATTACATACTTAAACTAAATTAAAATTAAAGTACTTAAAAAAAGAACAAATTTGCTTGAACAACAAAGTACAACTAAACTGAAAAAAATAAACTTGTCGAGTAAAATTGCTATACCAATTAGGTTTTATGCTTGATGTTGTTATACAAAGTAACGTTGAAGTTGTGATACCTTCATAGGATTTCACAATCACTGTTTTCAACATTAGGTGATGTTGATTGCTATGACAAAAGGTTACCTTGTTCAAGAATTACAGATAATCTAATATTTTATTTATTTATATTTATTTTTTGAGTAATAAATTTCTTTGGAATGATCGGTGATAATATAGCCTAGTCACTGGGAAAAAAATTGCTGACGAATTTAACATGTTGATAAAATAGTTTGAGACAAAACCATAAATTAGTTATTGTGAGGACATTATTGCGTCTGTAATAATTTTTTGAGACGAATGATTTCATCCGTAAATTATTATGGAGACAACTATATTCGCCGGTTAATTTTTTTTTTTTGGAGACAATGATATTCGTTATCGAAATGACCATACAGAGACAATCGTAATTGGTCATTATACGTAATTTGCCAAATTATGATTTTTTCTGAGACGAACAAATTTCGCCGCTCAAACTACTTATGTTATGAATTTGTTTCTTCGCAATAAATATATTTTGAGACGAACAATTTCGTTGCTAAAACTATTTTAGTGACAAATTTATTTCCTCACTATAAAAATATTTCGAGGCAAAAAAATTTTGTTGCTAAAATCATTGAAGTAATAAAATAATTTTCTCATCAAATTAACTAGAGCAGCAGAAATCTTGATCACAGAATTAGTGAACAATGCTAATTTGATTTGTTCGCCAAAATATATTTTTGGTGGCTAATAGACTTAAGTCGCTAATAAAAATAATCGATGATAACTTATTAAGGTTGTCGTAAAATATTTTCTACAACTTGAGATAAGTGGTTGAATTCTTTTTGTAACAAAGAAATTGATTTTCGTGACACAATTATTTTGCTACTAAAAACAACTTTTCTTGTAGTGTATTTACTTGATGATAGTCGGAATGAGTTCCTCGAATGCACGAGGATCTATGTCAGAAGAACATGAATTCTCCATTTTTTCATAAGAGATGTTCATGTCAGGATGAAGAAGGGTTGGTAGATCCATTAATGTCAACTCTTAAATATCTAGCACAACTAGGATCTGACCATGTTCGTATTATGCTTTAACTCTATTCTCCAGCTGGAAACACAGGTAGAAACTAGAAATTCTTTGAATATTGGCTTCAAAGTGAAACCTGTGAAAATGAAATAATAATTGCTTGGAACACTAACACTTCAGGTTCACATTTTTTGTCTGATAAACTATCCAACACCATACACATGTTTTCAAAATGGAGTAAATACACTTTTGGGCATATTCAAAATAGGATTTCTGAGCTTCAACAAGAATTATCAAGTCTTCAAGCTGTTGATTCTCAAGGAAACCATACTTCTTGTTAGAGCACTACTCGGTCGAACTCTCAAGCATTGGTATCTCAAGCTTGTTTGTCAAGTTTAGTTGTCAAAACTATAAGTTTTGATTTCTAATCTACTTATAGCTATGTCTCGGATTAGGATACAATGTATAGTTGAGCTTTAGTCTTCACGGCGTTCATCGATTGAAGACGGAGAACTACTAAGGGGAGCTTGTGGAACTTCATCAACAAAAGGTATGTGGAGACTTGAACACATCTATCACTCAGAAGTTTATTTTATTCTATCTCATTGAAAAACCGGGGGTCTAACAACCACAACCAATATTTCGCTTAGCAATCTGTATGGACAAACTCCAATATACTTTCTAGAGAATCAACTAGACAGTCAGACTCAATCTAGATAAAAGTACATCAATGAGTTTATATCTCAATCTCTCGATTTGATCTTTACTCAAGCAAATAGAAATCATGAGTCTTTATCAAAGAGAGATAACTTGGATGGTACCAAAGACCAATATCCAAGTGTCAATCAATTTAAATCAATAACCCAAAAGGTCGGATATTCTAATTGATTGAACAACGCACAACCTCGTGATATTTCAATTATATAAACAAATATAATGCTAATAGAAATAACACAGATAACACGCAATTTTGTTAACGAGGAAACCGCAAATGCAGAAAAACCCCGGACCTAGTCAATATTGAACACACACTGTATTAAGCCGCTACAGACTCTAGCCTACTCCAAATTAACTTCGGTATGGACTGTAGTTGAACCCCAATCAATCTCACACTATCCAAGGTACAATTATCCTCCTACGCCTCTGATCTCAGCAGGATGCTACGTACTTGATTCCCTTAGCTGATCTCACCCACAACTAAGAGTTGCTACGACCCAAAGTCGAAGACTTTAATAAACAAATCTGTATCACACAGAAAAGTCTATAGAAATAGATAAATCCGTCTCCCACGAATAAACCTATGAGTTTTGTTCCGTCTTTTGATAAAGCAAGGTGAACAAGAACCAATCAATAACCCGGACTTATATTCCCGAAGAACAGCCTAGTATTATTGATCACCTCACAATAATCTTAATCGACGCAGCAAAAAAAGATATTGTGGAATCACAAACGATGAGATGAAGTGTTTGTGATTTCTTTTCTATCTTGCCTGTCGGAGATATAAATCTCAAGCCAATTATTTCAATTGTACTCGTACGATAGAAACAACAAGATCAGCTCACACAACTACAATAAAAGTAGTATCGGTCCGGCTTCACAATCCCAATGAAGTGTTTAAGTCGTTAACATGGTTTTAGAAGAAGAAAACCAAAGGTTAAAGGAGAATCGACTCTAGCTTAGCAAACTAGTATCACACGTAAAGTGTGGGGATTAGGTTTCCCAGGTTGCTAGAGTTCTCCCTTATATAGTCTTTCAAATCGTGGTTTGCAATCAATGTTAGCTTAGTAACAAAGCATTCAATATTCAGCGTTAGATGAAAACCAGATTAGATTCAAGCTAATATTTCTCAACCGTTGGATCGAAAACTTAGCTTGTTACACACAAACGAAATGTTCAATTTTGAGTTTATGAACCGTACCCAAACATTAACATTTCTTGGTTCAACAATAGTCAACCAAATGGTTAGCCATATGATCACTCTCATATCAACCATATTCTTCTTCACCATAACTAGTTCAAATGACTCAAATGAACTAGTTTGAGAGTTTTTCAATTACTTAGATCTTATGTAACTACACAAGACACAATCGAAGCAAAAACGGTTTGATTCACTCGAATCGGTTCATGAACTTTATAGACACGGTTTGCAAAAGCATTCCTTGGTTTATATAAACATGAGTTCAAGAACAACCGGTTTTAGATATAACCTACTTAAGTTCGCGGACTTGGTTCGCGGACTTAAGCTCATGGAAGGAGTACACAAACTCCAACAGAAATTTTCGGGTGAGAACTTCCGCCAGTTCGCGAACTTGGCTTGCGCCACTTCTAATTCTCTTGACCAACAAAGTTCGCAAACTTTGGTTCAAGGAATAAGGACTTACACATTTATGTGTTTCCACAACAATGCTTATATCCTACCAATGGTTATGTAATCTAAACTCTCATTTCAATCATTGAAACATTCTCAAAGAACGTTATATAGCCGTTATTCACAAGACCATTTTTCGTCGAGCAATTTCCAAAGTGATTGAAACATATCATGAATTTCGTCACTAGGTAAAGATGAATTCTAAGTTAGTTTAAAGCTTACTCAATACATATTTCGAGAAATAAATAGGCGAGTTAAACTCGGGGCTCGAAATAGCAAATGTGTATAATGAAAGTCTACACGTCTAAACGACTTTTGTCTCAAGAGTATGAGATAGAGTAAATAGACTTTTGAGTGACAGATAAGTTCAAGTCTCCACATACCTTTTAGTCGATGAAGTTCCACCGGTTCCTCGAGTAGTCCTTCGTCTTGTATGATGATTTCCATGGAGTTCTTGAGCTTAACTACACTTTCTATCCTAGTCCGAGACCTTTAGCTACATAGGCTGGAAATCAAGACTTATAGTTTTGATCACTAACATTGACAAACATGCTTGAGATAGCAACGCATGCGAGTTCGACCGAGCAATGCTCTAACAATCTCCCCCTTTGTCAATTTTAGTGGAAAAACTATTAATACATATGGAATACAAAAATAAATAAATTAACTTTTGTAGCTCCTATTCCACATGTCTAATCTTCAACATTACTCGAAATCTTCGTCACTTCCAAGTACTCCAATGATCCCAAAGGTTGTAAGTTTAGCATCATCGTTGTTGAAAATTCGTAGCTATAACAATAAGAAAACAAGAGTTCTCAATAATTGTTATACAGTGTCATAGTATCATTACACAGTGTCAAAGTTCAATTATATCACAACTTCAACAACAATACTATGGTTATATGTATCACTCACCCTTACTCAATACTCCATCTCACATGGAAACCACTCCCCCTTAGATAATGATCCGAAAACCATATGTATTTGTAGTGTGAAGTACATATTAATTCTCCCCCTTTTTGTCAATAAAATTGGCAAAGGTACAAGAACGGGATCCTAATGAAATTTCCGAAAGAGACGTTTCATGACCAAAAGAAGGAAACATACATCATCTTACTTAGATGCAATCATAAAGCCGAAGCTAAATGCATTCATCAAGGAGTTTTAAAGATACAAGATAACCCCTATAAAATTCCACAGCCGCACTCCCCATAAAGATATGGCAATTAAGTGCAAGTTCAAAACGAACTCTCCCTCATAATATGTCATTCTCGAAAGAACAACAAGAGCGACCTTAATTTCGAAAGAAAAGAAGGATTTCTTTGGACATAACAAATCACATACAAGTATGAATTTGAATCCAAAATACTCAATTAAATTAACCACAAGAAAACATATGATTAATTTAATCGAAATACACAATCAAACTAATTACAAAGAGTAATCAATTTAATTGGCCATACTCACATAAGAGAATCTATGGAGCAATGACTAAGTTAATCATGAAAATAACCAACCCAATCAAAAGTGCTCAAACTTAAGAAAACTTATGGAGTCATAACTAAATAACCAAGCAAGATGATTAATTTAGTTCAATATGCTCGTCATAAAGTACCTTATGGAACAACAACAAAGCTAATCATGAAAATAATCAACTTTGATTGTTTTAGTGCTCAACATAAGACACATTACGAAGCCTCATAGTAATACAAAAAAAATATAGATCAGAGATGATCAATTACTGCGGAATACACAAGGATTCATTCTATTTTCCATCACAATTTGCACCATGACACACAATAGACATAATCCTTGAAAAACAAAAGATTTTAATCTATCTTCCATCAATAATTGACAATATAGGCTTAACTTTTGTATTTGTCAAAAGTCCATTCATTCCTTTATCAATATAAGAATATCGACTTACGAAAGACTTTACTTTTGACAAGGTATGGGACAATCATAGTTCACAGACGTAAACACACATATCCCATAAACAATTGCAATATATAAAACCATAAAGATTAATACTGCAAAAATCATCTTCCAAACAAGTTCAGAATTTAAACCAATAAATCTAAAAACATGAAGATGAGAACGTTGGATATAGCTATGTGTAATCACAATAATGGCTATTCCAAAACAAAAACAGAAAAATAAAAGATTTACTAGAAAAAACTAAATCAAAAACAGACTTTTATGCCAATGCCGAACACGAACTGAAGTCATATAGATGGTTCTGGATCCTCATGAGTCTTGAGGTTTTCAAGCTTGTGAACCACATCATCTACTGCAGCTTTAGAAGAAGTATCTTCATTAAGAAGGTCTTTAACTAGTGCTTTTATGAGACCAAGGTCAGCAAAGAACCTTTTCCAACTCAGTTCTTAACACAGTAAGACCCTTCAAAGTATCAATAAGCTTTAGTTTTTTCTTCCTCATAATATTTAAGAAAGTCATGAACCACTTCAGCAGAGATCATCTCCTCTTAATCAACATCCTCATATGTATAGGCAAAGAAACATGAGGCATTGGGATGATCATCTTCAACAAGAGTTCTTTTCTTCCTCCCTTTCGACTCAAAACCAATACCTTTAGCAAGAAAGCCTCTAGCGAAACCACAAGTTTGTGAAGAGGAAAACATTCTTGACAAAAACACAACAACCCAGAGTATGCAAACGTGACTCAAAGGTTTGGTATTTAAAGGTTTCTTAAGGAACAAGGTTTTTAGGGTTTTCCAACTGTTGACTCGTGATGGTAACGTGTGTACACATACGAATACAACATGACCCAAGGAATAAAAAATAATTTTTTGTTTTGCTACATAAGACTTCGTAAATGCCTCAATAAATTTCTTTGATTATCAGCGAAGAAATTTAGAGCATAAGTGTAGCAGACCTCCTAATTGCAATAAGAAGTGCATAAAGAAGAGAGAAACGATAATGAATACTACAAATATCATTTTAGGCAACATTGTCTGCAGACACTAGTTTAGCTATAAACGATAAGAAAATAGTTCAACTAAGCAGAACAAAAGAATGCCACAGTATACCTGAATCTTACTTATCTTGCTCAACAGGATTTTTATGAGCAAGTTTTTAATCCTTGTGATTAATTAACACAAGTATGAGCTCTGAGCTCATTAAAAGAACTGTGTTTATGATCGAGTCTCTTTTTCCTTTTGAATATAGAGAGAGATCTCTTTTTATGTGACAAATTATCATAAAATTTACTGTCATCAAAATACGAGACATAGTTAGAGTTCTTACCAGAAGAATTTTTACTTGAGGAGGAAGACAACCTGTCGACGATTTCTTTATATTCTTCAATTATCTCCATCAAAGTTATTTCTCACATCATCAATTTTCCTTCTTTCTTCCGGGGATTTCATTCACATCAAGGGTAAAGTTGTTTCCAGAGGAATTAACTTTATCTTCTCTCGTGTGATTCTTGTTAAGACTTCTATTCTCGCTTTAGGACATTTGAGGAACTCATTGAACCGACTTTCCCGGCAACATACACAGTGGTAAGTACTAAAACCAACCGGTTTAGACATACGAATGTCGTTACCTTTGAGAATCAAATCTAAGGTGTGTTGAAGTTGAACCAAGGAGGTTTATTCAACCTAGAGTTTCTCTTTTGTTTAGCACAGCCTTTTGAATCGCAAAAGAGGCATACTTTCTGATCACAGAAGTGATTAGACAAAGTAGTCTTAACAACCTTGTTATGAGATTTCTTCCTTCCATGTGATGTGGAACACCCTTGGTCAACGGGAAAATCAGACACATTCTTTTTGACAGGAAGGGATTCCGATTTTACTCGGAGAAACGTTTTTAGTCGTAGCGAAGTACTTGGTATATTAGATCGTTTAGAGCATCCTTGAATAAAGAGTTTCTTCAAGCGATGTTCTATTTCCATGAATCCTTTTTGAGGCTTGCCTCGAGAACCATACTGGGAGGAGTGATCCTCAAGTATTTTCTTGAAATTGCAAGGTCCCTTATTACACCAAGAAGATTATTGACATGATGTTTTAATCGATTAAATCTATCATCTTGAATTCTAGCAAGGTTTATAATCAAATCACTCTCTTCAGATGTTTCCCGTTCATTTAGAGAGATAGACTCTTCTGAAGGGTAATCTGAAAAACATATGTCGCAGCCTGTCTGTCTTGTTTGAACACAAGGTTCGTCTATATTTGAGATTGAAGAATCTTTCTCTTTAATAGAAGCAGACGAGACAGAGCTTTTATTTCTGGTGACGCGTTTATCAGAGATAGTATCATCCATCCTCAGATCGCTACAAACACAGACTTGTAAGGCCTTGAACGTGTTTGCCTGCTCTGATACCAAGTGAAAAAGCGGGGGTCTAACAACCACACCCAATATTTCGCTTAGCAATCTGTATGGACAAACTCCAATATACTTTCTAGAGAATCAACTAGACAATCAGACTCAATCTAGATAAAAGTACATCAACGAGTTTATATCTCAATCTCTCGATTTGATCTTTACTCAAGCAAATAGAAATCTGCGAGTCTTTATCAAAGAGAGATAACTTGGATGGTACCAAAGACCAATATCCAAGTGTCAATCAATTTAAATCAACAACCCAAAAGGTCGGATATTCTAATTGATTGAACAACGCACACCATGTGATATTTCAATTATATAAACAAATATAATACGAAATAGAAATAGCACAGACACCTGAATTTTGTTAACGAGGAAACCGCAAATGCAGAAAACCCCGGGACCTAGTCAAGATTGAACACACATTGTATTAAGCCGCTACAGACTCTAGCCTACTCCAAATTAACTTCGGTATGGACTGTAGTTAAACCCCAATCAATATCACACTGATCCAAGGTACAATTATGCTCCTACGCCTCTGATCCCAACATGATGCTACGTACTTGATTCCTTTAGCTGATCTCACCCACAACTAAGAGTTGCTACGACCCAAATTCGAAGACTTTAATAAACAAATCTGTATCACATAGAAAAGTCTATAGAAATAGATAAAATCCGTCTCCCACGAATAAACCTATGAGTTTTGTTCCGTCTTTTGATAAAGTAAGATGAGCAGGAACCAATCAATAACCCGGACTTATATTCCCGAAGAACAGCCTAATATTATTGATCACCTCACAATAATCTTAATCGACGCAGCAAAAAAAAATATTGTGGAATCACAAACGATGAGACGAAGTGTTTGTGATTTATTTTCTATCTTGCCTATCAGAGATATGAATCTCAAGCCAATTATTTCAATTGTACTCGTACGATAGAAACAACAAGATTAGATCACATAACTACAAGAAAAGTAGTATCGGTCTGGCTTCACAATCCCAATGAAGTCTTTAAGTCGTTAACCTAGTTTTAGAAGAAGAAAACCAAAGGTTAAAGGAGAATCGACTCTAGCTTAGCAAACTAGTATCACACGTAAAGTGTGGAGATTAGGTTTCCAGTTGCTAGAGTTCTCCCTTATATAGTCTTTCAAATCAGGGTTTGCAATCAATGTTAGCTTAGCAACAAAGCATTCAATATTCACCGTTAGATGAAAACCTAATTAGATTCAAGCTAATATTTCTCAACCGTTGGATCGAAAACTTAGCTTGTTACACACAAACGAAATGTTCAATTTTGGGTTTATGAACTGTACCCAAACATTAACATTTGTTGATTCAAAAATAGTCAACCAAATGGTTATCCATATGATCACTCTCATATCAACCATATTCTTCTTCACCATAACTAGTTCAAATGACTCAAATGAACTAGTTAGAGAGTTGTTCAATTGCTTAGATCTTATGTAACTACACAAGAAACAATTAAAGCAAAAACGGTTTGATTCACTTGAATCGGTTCATGAACTTTATAGCCACGGTTTGCAAAAGCATTCCTTAGTTTATATAAACATGAGTTCTAGAACAACCGGTTTTAGATATAACCTACTTAAGTTCGTGGACTGGGTTCGCGGACTCAAGCTCATGGAAGGAGTACACAAACTCCAGCAAAAATTCTAAGGTAAGAACTTCCGCCAGTTCGCGGACTTAGCTTGCGCCACTTCCATTTCTCTTGATTAACAAAGTTTGCAAACTTTGGTTCAAGGAATAAGGACTTATACATATATGTGTTTCCACAGCAATGCTTATATCCTACCAATGGTTATGTAATCTAAACTCTCATTTCAATCATTGAAACATTCTTAGAGAACGTTATATAACCGTTATTCACAGACCATTTTTCGTCATAGCAATTTCCAAAGTGATTGAAACATATCATGACTTTAGTCACTAGGTAAAGATGAATTCGGTTAAAGCGAAAGCTTACCAACACATATTTCGAGAAATAGATAAAGTAGTTAAACTCGGCTTGAAATAGCAAATATGTATAATGAAATTCTATGCGTCTAAACGACTTTTGTCTCAAGAGTAGGAGATAGAGTAAATAGACTTTTGAGTGACAAATAAGTTCAAGTCTCCACATACCTTTTAGTTGATGATGTTCCACCAGTTCCTCGAGTAGTCCTTCGTCTTGTATGATGATTGACATGGAGTTGTTGAGCTCAACTACACTTTATATCCTAGTCCGAGACTTTTAGCTACATAGGCTAGAAATCAAGACTTATAGTTTTGATCACTAACATTGACAAACATGCTTGAGATAGAAACGCATGCGAGTTCGACCGATCAATGCTTTAACACTTATATTGAGACAAAAGTCGTATAGCTATATAGACTTTACATTATACATATTTGATATTTAGATATGAGTTTAACTCGCTTATATCTTTCTCGAAATATGTGTTGGAAAGCTTTTTGCTTTAAATACGTTCATCATTATTCTTGACGAAAATTAAAAGATGGTCATGTGAAAATCACTTGGTAACATCTTACATGATTTGTGTGAGACAGTCATTTGATATAGACTCGGAATGTTTCATATTGATCATTCGATCACTTGAAAATTGCTTATAAGCTAATAGTTTGTGTGAGACAGCTATTGTCGTCTTCTAAGAATGTTTCAATGATTGAAATGGGAGTTTAAAACAATTAACCATTGTCTGGATATAACACAGTATGCGTACACGTATGCAAACTGTTGTAAGAATGATTCAGGTCCGGGAACCAAGTATGCATACCCGTATGCGAATGGTTTTAACTGTAAAAGTCCGGGAACTACTTTTGTGTACCCATTTGCAAACTTATTCACCTGAGTTCGGGTCCGAACGGCGATGCGCACCCATTTTGCTAACTGTCAGACATGACCAAAGTCCGGAACTTAAGTTTGCGTACCCGTTTGCAAACTTATGAGGTTAAGTTCTAAAATCAGCTAAGTATGATTTCATACTCATGAACATATACATTTATAAATTAAGGAATGCAATCTTTGCAAACCGTGGCTAAAATGTTCATGAACAGATTCTTTTGAATCAATCCGATTTTGCTTCAATTGTGTCTTGTATACTTCCATGAGAATATAAACAATTGAAAAACTCTATGATTAACACAATTAGATTCATTTGATTATCATTTGTGGTTAACACAAAAGTGTTCATATGGCTAACTTCAGTTAACTGTTATTGAGCCACTCAATATACACGTTTAGGTACGATTACCCATATCTAAATGAAAGTATATTTCATTTTTGTGTAACAAGCTAAGACCATCTAAAGGTGAAAATATATTATCTTGAATCTTAAATCTGGTTTCATCTAACGGTGAATATTGATTGCTTTGTTCTAAAGTTATCAAACCATGATTTGAAGACTATATAAGGGAGAACTCTAGCAACTAGGAAACCTAATCCCCACAACTCCTATGTGATACTAGTTGCGACTAGAGTCGATTCTCCTTTAACCTAGGTTTTTCCTAAAACCATTATAGGTTAACGACTTAAAGACTTCATTGGGATTCTGAAGCCAGACCTAACTATTTTCTCTGTAGTTGCGTGTTCTGATCTTACTTGTTTTATCGTATTGAGTACTATGTTCTCTAAAATTTGATCGAGATTTATCTCCGATAGGTAACATATAAAAAGTATTCACAAAGATCTTCGTCTCATTCTTTGTGATTCCACAATAACTTGTTCTACTACCATATAGTTAAGTTATTGTGAGGTGATTGATATTTCTAGGCTGTTCTTCTGGAATATAAGACCGGTTTATCAATTGGTTCATGTTCACCTTGATTTATCAAAGGACGGAAAAAACTTCGTAGACTTTCTGTGGGAGACAAATTTATCTATCAGAATAGACTTTTCTGTGAGAGACAGATTTGTTTATCAAGTCTTCGACTTTGGGTCGTACCAACTCTTAGTTGTGGGTGAGATCGACTAAGGGATTCAAGTGCGTAGAGTCCAGCTGGGATTCAGAGGCGTAAGGAACGCAACTGTACTTTAATCAGTGTGAGATTGGTTAGGGCTTAACTACATTCCAATCAGAAGTTAAATTGTAGTAGGCTAGAGTCTGTAGCGGCTTAATACAGTGTGGTGTTCAAATCAGGACTAGGTCCCGGGGTTTTTCTGCATTTGCAGTTTCCTCGTTAACAAAACTTCTGGTGTATGTGTTATTTCTTTTCCGCATTATATTTTCTATATGATTGAAATATCACAGGTTGTGCGTAGTTCAATCAATTGGTAAATCCAACCTTTGGTTGTTGATTGAAATTGATTGACACTTGAACATTAGTCTTTGGTACCGTTCAAGTTGTTTCTCATTATAATCAGGCTCGCATATTTCTATTTGTTTGATTTGATGATTACATTGAAAAACAGAGATATAACTCTTGGATATATTTTCCTTGATTGAGTCTGACTTTCTAGTTGATTCTCTTGGAATTGTATTGGAGTTAGTCCATACAGATTGCCTAAACAAAATATTGGGTGTGGTTGTTAGACCCCCGCTTTTTCACTTCTTAAGTCTTACATCTGTCGAAACAAATTGATGCACTTAATGAAGCTCACGCTAGTTCCAACAGACAAAAAGCAAGATATCATTTTCATAATGATATGGATAAAAATTCTAAGTATTTTTATATCAAGGCCAACCAAAGAAGAGTTGGAAACATGATTGATTCTCTTCTGCATCATATGGTACTTGGTGTCAAGGTAGACAATCTATTGAGCAGCTATTAGTCACTCATTTCAGAAACATCAGTTCTACTTCAAATCCAAGAGATAGTTTCAATTTTCTTCATCATATTAATATATCCATAAATCAGCAAGATAATGATGAACTAGTTGTTATCCCTAATGAGCAAGAAATTCATAGTGCTTTAATGATAATTAATGGATACATGGACTTCTCTAGGCCCAGATGGTTTCCCTCCAGGTTTTTATCAAACACAATAAAAAGTGGTAAGTGAACATGTGTGTAAAAAGTGGTAGAGTTACTCTGGTTCCAAAAACTACTTCAGCCCAAAAATCAGAAGATTTTTGTCAAATTGCTCTATGTAATTCTGTATTCAAGTTAATCTCAAAGATCATAGCTCTGAGACTGAAGAAGCACATGGTCAATATTATCTCACCTACGCAATCATATGGTAGGATGATTTCTGAAAATATATGTATGCTGCAGGAATTAGTCCAAGAAATAAAAAATAAGAATGGGAGATCTTGTCATCTAGCTTTAAAGATGGATATGTCAAAGGCTTTTGACAGACTAGAGTGGGTATTTCTAAAAGAAGTCCTTAAGAAATTTGGTTTTTGTGAAAAGTTCTGTCAGCTTGTCTTTCAATGCATTTCTACTACTCAAGTAGAAATCATGATAAATGGCTCTCCACCAATATCCATCAATCCCACGAGAGGGATAAGACAACGGGATCCACTTTCCCCTTATCTTTTTATTCTAGCCGTGGAAGCACTCTAGAGAGTTTAATAACTATGAAGTTATTAAACAATTGACAGAGATGAAGACTTCTAAATCATCTTCAAAGATCAATCATTTATTATTTGCAGATGACTGCCTTTTATTCTGCAAAGAAAATCTGACTCAAACAAGGAAATTACTTCAGGTGATTGAAGATTTCAGTTTTTGTTCAGGACGGCTCATAAACTTTAACAAATCAGCAGTTTCGTAAAAATATGAATCCTTCTTCATGTCAGAATATTAGTGGTATTCTTCAAGTTAAACAGTTGATCATTAATGAAGAAAAGTACTTAGGCTTGCCTTTCTTTATAGGAAGAAACAAAAAAATTTCTTTATGTACTTTCATTCATAAAATGGACATAAGACTGTCAAGATGAAGATGTATCAACATATCCGAAGCTGTCAGGTCTGTAACGGTAAGAAATGTCATTAATGCAATTCCAGTCCATCACATGACAAGCTTTAAGATCCCAGATTCTACCATCAGAAAGATGAATTCTTCACATCAAAAGTTTTGGAGGAAAAATAAATCAAACAAGGGTAAACAACTTATTTCAGGGAATAATGTGAATATACCTAAAGAAGATGGTAGTCGGGGATTTAGAGATCTACACTTGTTTAATAGAGATCTTTTAGCAAAATCAGCATGGAGATTATGCACTGACCACACTTCAATTTGTGCTAAATCAATCCAAGCCAAATACTTTCCAGATGGTCAGGTGTTTAATATTAAGAAAAAAATTAATTCCACTTGGTACTGGACAAGTATCGCCTCGAAGTTGGACTTCATCAACAAATACGCTTGTTGGTGTATTGGCAATGGTCAAAAGGTACTGATATGGAAACATAACTGGGTGCTGGGTCCGAATGAGCCACCAATTCCCAAGAATGAAGTTACTAATCATGGTTAGGTGTTTGATACTAGCTAGACAAGTATCAGCTATGAGTTGGAATTTAACAACAAATACAGTTGTTGGTGAATTGGCAATGGTCAAAAGGTACTGATATGGAAACATAACTGGGTGTTGGGTCTGTATGAGCCACCAATTCCGAAGAATGGAGTTACTAATCATGAACAATACAAGTATGTCCATCAACTATTTTTTTCTGATTCTTCTAGCTGGAACTATGACTTGGTTTACTCTCTCTTTGAAGTTGAAACAACAAGACTTATGAGGATAAAATGGTATGGAATTTAGAGAAGAATGACTCTTTCTTTGTCAAGTCAGCTTACAAGAAGATGTTTGAAGAGCGAGAATACAAACCCAAAGAAGAACTACCAGGATGAAAAGCATATTCAAAAGAGCATGGAAGCTGCCCATTCTCCCAAGAATTAACCAGTTTCGTGGAAGTGTGTGAAGGACATTCTCCCCACTAGAGACAAACCGACACATATTATTCAAAATGGAGATTACAATTTGTCCTTTCTATGCTCAAGATATTGAAACTTCCTCTCACCGCATCATGGAGTGTTCTCTAGTCAAGTTAGTATGGTTTGCTCGATGGGTACCATCCTTGTGGATTGGATTTGCGGTTGTTTTGACAAGTTGCAAGATGGTCATTTTCAAGAAGATACATATGTAAGATAACAACTGTGGCCTGGTGCATTTTGTCAGAAAGATGTGACAAAGTTTTCAAAGGCGACACCTCTACACTGGACAACATTATTCAGAAGTGCAGGAAATTCATATCTGAATTTACTAAGATGTCCCATATAAAACCTAATAACACAACCAGGCAGAATAGATCTAACTTGCATTAGTCTCCTCCATCAACAAGAACTTTTACTATCAATTCAGATGGTTCACATCTTAATACTAATAATACTGGTGACATTGGTCTAATCATTCGTGATTTAGTAGTTACCCACAGAGGATCAAAGTGCATGTACCTAGCAGACTCATTTGGACCAGAGCATGCATAGTGCAAGGGATTACGGGAGACAGTTAAGTGGATGTATACTTTGAACTGGATTCTAAGCCGGTGGTTGATACTGTTAACTAGGATTCCTACAACATTGATTGGAGAATTCATAATTTAATTAGAGACATCAAAATTTTATTTAAGTATTTTTAACTATTGGCATTGTAGTTATGTGCCTACAAAGAAGAATAAAGTGGAAGATGTACTGTCCAAGTTAGCTAGAGTTGATGGATTAGACAGAGTCTGATTATCTACTCCTAGTAACATTACTTTAGAACTAGCATAGGATGCTAACTATGTAATCTCTTGATTATCAATCTAAATCTTCTTCAATTTAAAAAATAAAATAAAAATGGTGGTACCAGAGCATCAATTTCCTCTTATGGGATACCAGATTACATGCTAAGCATGAGCAAAGGCAATACACTGATTTAATTTGTAATCAATGATGTCACAATAACTAAAGAAGGTGAATGGGAAATTATGAAACTCAAAGGTAAACCAATAAACTTGACCCAAAATATATTATGCATGAACCAAAAAACAGATAGGCTCACGACATCTGATCTTTGCTTTGAAAATAATAGAAAGTTGACCATCTTGTCTTCGATGAGGGATATTGAATGAAATTATCTCAACATTGCATGTCATGTATCGATGAGGGTTGAAGCTTGTATTTTGTTCTGGTAAAAGGTTATGAACGGTGATGATAATGATTATTCCTATGGGAAACCAGTCAAGGAGGACATCATTGACGTTTTGAATTTTGATATTGCAGGGTCCCCAAACCCTCTTCTAGTAGATAATGAAAATATTTTATGCATCCCATGTTCATGTTGAAAACTTATCATAAAAACTTCCTGATTTGTTGTGCGAACATAAATACCACCTTGAAAATTCTACAAAAATAACAAAGCATTTCTGACATCAAAATAGTTCATATCTACTTGATGAACGAATTTACCAATCATACAATGAGGCCAAAGCTTTAGTTATCTTGAAACTGGTTGGAAATAATTTCATCAAGAGAAAGATGCATGACACAACTCAAGTTCAAAGAGGTTTGAAGTTGTTCGGTAAGTTGAGAAACATCTTCATGCAAAGGAACATACATGGTAATACAAAAGCGTAACAAAACCACTATTAAATAGCGAGACACAAATGAATTCAAAATTAAAAAGCTGAGATGAAGACGAGATACACAACCCTTTTAATTTGCTTCATAATTATAGACATGGATCCAACAAAGCAAAAATATGTCAGCATAATGTTAATTCCTTCGTAGTTATCTCAATACAAACTTTAACACTTTAAGTTAACTTAAGCTAATTTTATGGAAGAATTTTTTTTTTTTTGGGTGTAATTTTATTATATACTTATTTGTTTGTAAAAAGGAAAAAGAAATAAGTAATTTTTTCACGCCGTAAATTTCACTCATAAAAAATAATCAACAACCTAAAAATCCAGAAAATATTTTTAATTACGTTATTTTTGCAGCAATCAAATTAAATGTTTAGGTTATTGATTGTTTATTAACCGATGAGGAGGACTAAACAAATCCATGAACCTGCTTCAAAACAAAAGGGAAATACTACACTGACCGAACATTTTCTTCCGAAAAAATCCCGATATACACACAGCCCCTGAGGGTGAATTTGTTCGTATTCTATTCCGCCGACACCCTTCCAGGAAATTCTCACGAGCAATACTGGGGACACAAATTATTTCCACAAAACAAAACAATTATTATAAGCCATCCCTAACTTTATGATGAAAAAGTTAGCCAAGGTACATCGTCCACCTCTAAAACCAAAATCGTTTAGAAGAAATATGGTGACTACTAATTCTAGAAGACTATGACCCCACCACCCCTTAAAACAGTGGGTCAAACACTCCAGGAAATGGGTCTACAGCCACTCTACAGTCTATAAATGTCCAATTACTTTCAGAGATCAGATAAGAGGGAGGATCCCCTCGCACTTTTATTATCACACTATCTCACACGTTGGGCGTCATTTTGCGAATAAAAACCAAACCATTATGGATTTGAAGCTAATATTTTAGGGATATGTTCCTCTTACCAAGTTCTATATCCCTACCAAAAATGAGCACATTAGAAATATGAAACCTCGTAATCTCACAGGTCTTAATTTGACGGTCGGAAAAGCCCATTTTCAAAGTAGTAGATGGTGGTGTTATATGTCTCGGAATACGCTCATTTTTGGTAGGTATGTAAAACTTGGTAAGAGGAACATATCCCTAAAATTTTAACTTCAAAAACGTTACGGTTTGGTTTTTGTTCACATAAATAACGTTCAATGAGTGACATAATGTGATAATAAAAGTGTGAGGGGATCCCTCCTCAGCAGATAAACGTCTATCTAGACTTCTAGAATAGGAAGTAAAGTATCATTCTTAAATGTACTTTTGAATCTTGTTACTGTCTATTGAGATAAGTCCGTTTTCAATGCATGTGCTTGACATATCATTAGTGGTTCTTCTAGAAATAAACGAAAGCATCATTAGAGAATGAATATAGGTCCATTAGGTACCCCCACCGCTTAGAAAATTAGTAGTAATTTCCTTCAAATACGTCTCAAAAAGAGCCTCCGCCGAATCCCTTTCCGCTTCATATAAAACCATGACGTATCTATTGTCCTAGTTTCAGCACAACCAAAACAAACTCAAACAGAGAAACAAGAAGAAAAAAAAAAACCCAAGTCCTAAGATTTTATTGTAGTCAGCAAACAAAATGCAAGAGGTTGAAGTAGCAGATTGTCTTAGTTTCAGCAGTTATTCATCGTCGACAATCAGTTTCGAAGATATTGCAGCTAAAGTCATCAAGGAAGAGGAATGTACTACTGATCACTACGAAGAAGAATTCGGATTTCACCCCGCCGGCGACAACACAAACGGAGAAGAAGAAAATGACGGTAACGATGATTTCGAATTCGCTTCGGTGAATTTTACAGATACTACTAAACCCATTTTCCCCATTTTCAGTCAAGATATTGCCAGCTTCGAAGATGATAGTACTCACAACTCGTCTTGTCCTCGGCTTCGGTTAGGAAGGCGATTTGTAAAAGAATTCTCATCATCGACATCGTCGTCTTCGTCATCTGAAACTGATGTCGATTGCATTTGGGAACCAAAAACTTTTACGACATCCCCTGATCGTACTTACTGTCCTGATAAGAAGAGTAAATCCATGGGAAATAGTGGTAACAAGCTTAAAAGTTTTAAGATCAGAGATTTGATTCATCGAAGTAATAGTGATCAGAATAAGATGTACGTCTACTTAGCAAATCATGCTCACCCATTGCCAAGTACTAATAAGGGAACGAAAGAAGATGCAAAAAAGATGAATAGAAAATTGTCAGCGAAGAAAGTAAGTGGTAATAATAGTACAACTGCCGGAAATGAAACGTTACCGGCGTCGTCCCGGAAAGAAGGAGATAAACGGCGATCATTTTTACAAGGAGATTTAATTGGTTTTTTTGGGTTCTATAGGAAAGTCTATCCTTTTGCTTAATCATTAGTTCGTAGTTAAGTAATCAGAATGTCCTTGATGATTTGATCAATAATCTCATTTTCGTATTGTAATTATATCTGTTCATTTTCCATTTAAGCTCTGAGTTAAACAAATGAATTATGAAGATTTCCATGCCTTCGGCGACTTCAATAACCTGGCGAGATTGGGGTATACCAAAACTAATTGGGTATACCCAATAAGACAAAATCAGGTCATTATGAAGTAAAACCAAGCCACCCCTTAACCTATATTTTTGTAAATGGCTAAAATGCCCCCACAATGATTAACTCTAATTTAACTAAAATGATTAGATTAGTTAAATTAGTTAGATTAGTTAGTTGATTTAGTTATAAGTTGAGTTTTAGAAATCATTTAGAGAGAGAATTAGTATGAAGGAGTAGAGGAGATTTTGGGGGGGGAAAGTTAGGGTTTTTGTGAAATTTGTGATATGAGTGAGATGAGTGATTCTAATCCTGATTTTGAAGTGGGGGAGTCTTCTAACTTTCCTCCTACATATGAGTACTTGTATGATGATCTAGACCATGATCGAATGGATTACATGCATGACCTCACTTTTATTTTCCTCAAACTCATGATGGGTATGGAAGTGATGAATGTATTGAGCCAAACGAAGAATCCAATGACCAAGAAGAAGAGAATGGAGCCGCAAGTAATCGGGTAGACAACCTACGCCGTGAAGATTGTGATTTTTCCATGCAAATGATCGATTTTGGTTGTTTTTTTTCGCTTCTGTTGACTGGGGTCGGCAAGGTCGACGCTTGTCGATCATGCCGGCCATAAAGCCGCGTGGTTCTACTTTGAACAACGTGCCGACTTTTCATGAAAAGACCACGCCAAGCAATATAGAAAATTTGAACCTTGCCCATGTCCATTTTTGAAACACAGGAGCCCTTACTTGAAAATGCGTACGCCGGCATTGTCATGTTTACATAACAACTGCCTTTGTGTCCATGTCGGCAATGTTTATATTCTATTACGTTAGGTCTTTTCTATAGGCATTGTTTTATATGTCAACCATGCCGACCGTGGTAATACACATCAACTAAACTTTCCCTGTTTTGTAGATTGTGGCATTGGTACCTATGGCGGATCACCTCAAGCTCGTAAAATTAGGGGTCCCGATACTTCCTCACATTATGCTAATGATTTGGAATGGAAGGAAAAGACGACGCTTGGTCAATTGGATTGTTGAGAAAGCCAAAGAGAAGATGTGCGTTCTAGTGAAAAACACCCAACAAAAAGATACGCGGTTTGAAATGGTATGCGAGTGTTATGGATCGCGGAGGAAAGTCACAAGAGAAAGGGTTATGTGTATGATAAGAAGACGACTAGGGTGTACAAGACGAAGTCAAAGAAGTGTGGATGCCCATTCAAGATTATTTTTGGGAGGAACAAAGATACCGACAACGTGTGGAGAATGAGTAGAGTTGATGTTGGTTGGCATAACCATGAAGATCCGGACACTCTTGTTGGGCATTGTCAAGTTGCCAAGTTTGAAACCGCACGAGTTCGAACAAGTAAGAACAAGTTGGGGAATTAAACCAAGTAAGCTCCTAAGTAAGTTCAAGAGGGACGACCCGCATAACCTCTCTTCATTGTCTACAATTTATGCGGCCAAGGCAACTATTAAAAGAATTGAATGGGATGGAAGAAAGGTGATGGAAGAATCACAATGGTTAATACACAAATACAACTACACGGTGAGACACCATGAGTCATCGAAGGGGAAGGTGGATCGTATTTTTCTTGCACATCCCGATATGATTCAATTGGCGCGTTGCTTTTACCAAGTTTTGTTCATGGATTGTACTTATAAGACGAATAGGACAACATGCCTTTGTTGAACATTGTAGGACAAACCTCATATAAGCAATCGTTCACGGTGGCATGGTGTTTTATGGATCGTGAGAAGGATGATAGTTATATTTGGGCATTGGAAACTTTGAAGCTTCTCTACCACGAAGACGAAACTCCGGGGGTTATAGTCACCGACAATGAGCAAGCAATAATGAACGCCGTGAGGATAGTCTTTCCCAATGCACAAAATTTCCTTTGCACTTGGCATATACAATGCAATCTTAGAAAGAATTATAGAAGTCATATCCAAAAACCGAAAGCAAAGAAAGGAACTAAACGTGAAAAAGAGGAAGATGAACGTCTTAGCAAACTAACTAAAGAGGAGCGAGAGAAGGAGAAAGAGAAAGAAGACGAAGAATGGAAAGAAGGTGAGATTAAGTTTGGGTTATTCATGAAAGCGTGGGATAAGGTGGTTTGGTCGATGAGTGTGGGAAGATATGAGTTAAACTTGAAGGATTTCGAGGATGATTGGGGGACTAATTACCTCAAAGTAGTGGAATATTGCAAGAAACAATGGTTGAGGCCACACAAAGAGAGGTTTGTGTATGCTTATACTTACGACTATAAACATTTCAAACTTGAATCCACAAGTATGGTAGAGCAAGCGCATGGGAGACTAAAAGGTCTACTTTTCACGAGTCAAAATGGGATTGTGACGGTGCAACATGCTATCCATGAGTACACTAATAATGATATCAACAAGATAAAAAAGCAATTCCAAGAAAGTAGCTTAGGAAGTTGAGGGAGTTTAAGGAGGATAATTGGATGCTTGTTGGTATACATTGCAACGTATCGCATTGGGCAATACGTTTTATGATGAAACATCTCGCTTTGTTTAAAAAGTATAAAAAGTATGACGACCCGAGCACTCCTTGTAAGTGTAGGATAATGAAGGCTATCGGACTTCCATGTCGTCATATGCTTGGTAGGTATAAAACTCCCATTCCTCTTGATGATATCGATCCCTATTGGAAGCAATTATCTTTCAAACCGGCTCCAAGAGAAGATCCCGGTGAAGAGTTTGGCGACATGGAACTTGGGAGAATAATCCTCGAAAAATACCCCAAGTTGAATAGGTTGGACAAACAAACTATGAAGCACAAGTTGATGCCGATAGTTTACCCTTTTATGGAAGAACTTGAAGAACCGGAGAAACAAGATCCTAATGGTAGACCAACTACCAAAAAGACGAGGCGGAAGAAAGAGAACAAATCAAAGAGTTTTTGAGTACAAATTGCGATCAAGATCAATCCGAAGGAGAACAAATCAAAGAGTTTTTAAGTAGAAATAGTGATCAATCCAAAAGGGAAAACATTAAAGAGCATTTGAGTACAAAGTGCGATCCATCCAGGACATGTTTATACCGAGGCGCAATACAAGGAGGAGCCCGCTAAAAGAAGAGAGGTCGTCCAAGGAAGGATTCAACTACGCCCACGGTCTCTAACTTGAATACAAATGGCACTCTACCTCTTGAGAGTAAAGCAAGCGTGGAATTTGTTGGAAAGAAAAGAGGTCGGCCAAAGAAGGATTTAACTACACCAACCGTCTCTAACTTGAATACAAATGGAACTCTACCTCTTGAGAGCCAAGAAAGCCAAGGAGATGTGGCGAAGAAAAAAGTCGTCCAAAGAAGGTAGTACAACCGGTGTTGTAAAAGTATCGTACTCAACTCCCTCCAATTATTCAAGATTTCGTGATTGGTACCGACGATGTTAGAAAGATGGAAATTGTGGGTTTCACGTTATCTCGCAACAATTGGGACACCTAAGTGGAGCGGTTGAAGAGAATCTCACCCAATGCCAATACATTAGAAAGAAGATGGACCGCTCGACTAGAACACGACAAGGAGTTCCATATCTCAATGATTCTAGAAGGTTCCATGGAGGAGAAAGAAGCAACTTTCAAAGGTTTGCTAACTAGTGTTAAAGGCCCGGAGGGAAACGCACCGATCAAATGGGAGCATTGGTTGAGAATGCCGGAGTGTGGCCATCTATTGGAAGATACTTGGAATTGCGTGGTACATTTTTTTAGTGAGGGACTATCTATAGCATTTGCACCGAAACATGCGGTTTGCGTGGAGCAACTCAAGAATAGAAGAATTGTCATGGCTTTGGTGGATAAAAATCATTTTATTGGTCTACAACTCAATAAGGAATGTCCATTACCTCCTCTATGTAGGTTTAGTTTGTGGGAGAAGTTCGCAAACAACAAGAGCAAGGAATGGATGAAAATTTATGAGGACAACATGGCCCTTTGGAATGTTATAGATGAGTCTCGGGAATGTCCCATAGATTTGACTAAAGGAGGTTCAATAGGTTTGAATGAACTCCCTCCAATAGATTTGAGTGAGGAGTGATTATGATTAGGGAATAAAGCTTTGACTTTTTGTGTAGTGTACAATGGAGTACTAGACAAAACATTCGTACTTTTGGAGTACTTTGTAATCGCATGCGTGTTTTGTGTAATGTACTTTGGAGTGCTACGAATGAATGAAATGGATGTGTTTTTTTGGGTGTATTCTCATTTGGTCGGCATCATATTCATTACCAAAACATGCCGGCTATCCTGTGGTCGGGCACGGTATTATTTCTTCAGATCACCGCCGCAATGCATGACAAGACAGAGGAAAAAAGTCGCTCGATATGGCCGGGCAAGGACCGGCTTTTGCCAAGCTGCCGGCGCTTTATTAGCCGGCGATGTTTATGAAATTTACCATGCCGCCTAAGAACTCCCTTAAAAAATTGTTCCCGTATGTTTTTAACTATTAAGTTTCAAGCACGGTCCTGGTTTTGAGAGGTTGCCGGCTTTAATTGCGCCGGTATTGTTATTTAGCAGAACCATGCCGGCTTAGAACTCCCTCACAAATTGTTCATGAATGTTATTTTCTATTAAGCCGGTAAGGTGTATTATAATATCCATGCCGACAGGACAACCGTCGGAAAGCTTTTAATATAGTATAATGCCGACTAAGTGGGAGCCGGCAAGCTTATAATTTAAGACAATGCCGACTATACATCGGATACAAACCTTAATTAAAGCATACAAACGTTAAAAACTTTACCCTAACACATTTGGGACATATATAGTATCTTTTTCCGGTACACAATTTCTTAGGAGAGGTAATTAGCTTCATCTTACCGTCGCAACATGGATCTCGTGCATGGTAGAAGGTTGATTTTAGCAACTTCATCTTCATACGGAGCTACACGCTCATCTATCCAATAGAAAAACCCATAACAAGTGCATTTTGAAGCATACGGCTGATATACACCTCCTATTGCAGCTTTCATGAGAAATAAGAATCCCTTACAACCTTCAATAGTGCATTTGCTTCCTTCAAAGGGACAATCCCTTGCAAAATGACCACTTAGTGTACAAAGACTACAAATATTTGGTGGTGAAACTTCCATTCTTTATGCAAGGTTGAAGATGAAGTTGGGAATGCTTTTATAATAAAAACATACCTAATATCTTGATTTTGAAATTTCTAGCCGTTGAGCATTCAATGGGTTGTACTTTGTACCTAAAAGGTGCAACTAACATTCGTGTCGGCAAGGTATAGATTTCATACCATGCTTTTAGGCCTCAAGTACTTTGTCTAAAACGCATACAAAATAATAACTTCTAAAGCAACTAAAACGAAAATTCAAATAAGTTTAACAAGTCTCAAACCACAATCTAAGAGTTCAAAACATAATGAAAGAGTTCAAACCACAATCTAAGTTTCTAAACCAAGTGAAACATAATAAAGTTTAAGAATTTCATGGATCCTTCTTGTTGTTGTTATCTTCCTCCCCATCACTAGCTTTTTCACCGCATCGCCTTTTGCTTTTCCCTTCCCCTTCACCGGGCCTATGTAGTCACCATCCTCATTGTAATATGGGTTCACTCCGTAAAAGTCACATGCCCCGAAAAAAGTTCTTGGATCAACCTCCTCTTCTTCCTCCTCCGATGATGTGCATTCTTCATAGTTGAGGGGATTGCTAGACTGTTCATAAACCTTAGAAATTCTTCCGGATTTTCCTTACCCATCAAACATAACTTTCTAAACGGGCAATTCTCTTCGTTTCATCTTTAGGTTCTTCTAAATTGGGATAAATTGTGTCCAAATATTCAAATAGCTCTTTTCCGCATTGTTAACAAGACAAGGTAGTTCTTCTTTTGTTTCCTCTGGGAACCTAAACAATGCACAAATAAGATATATGAAAACAAACAACACAACACTGTTGACCTTCTACCCCTGGCCGGCAAGACCGATAAATAAAACACTGCCGACTAAATTAAAGCCGGAAAGTTGTTATCCAACTACCATGCCGACGAATAAACCGCCGGAATGGTAATATTTATGAAAGACGCCGACTAATAACTTAGGAAATTAAGGTTTCTGATGCCTAACGTCGGCATGGTACAAGTCAAAAACCACGCCGACCAAATATAACCCGGCATGGTTGGTTATTATACCCTGCCGGCCCTGGTTATTGTCCAACAGTCGCCATGGATACGATGAAAAGTCGGCATGTTATTCATCCCGATAACATGCGGCGCTTTGAAAATACAAAAGGTCGGCGTGTTGTTCAACTATCGACCTTGCGGCCACAAATCGAAAATCAAAATTTTCGATTTCTAACCTAATCTAACAATCATATTCAACAAAACAATAATGGGTTTGAGTTTATAAATCACTTACAATCTTCTTTTCGCCTTTAGAGGTTTCTTTTCAGCACCTTCAAGGATTGGATTTTCGGGTTTGCTAGTTCCAACCTTTCCCTTACCTTTTCCCTCTGATTTGGAGGTTTTCATGTTACCAGTTGAATCTCTCTTCATTCTTGGATCGTTTAGAATCAACCATTTTTTTGGGTAGAAAATCAAAATTCAAAATTTTGGTTGATTTTAAGTTTTTGGAATGAAAGAGAAGAGGAGAGGGTTTAGAGAAGAAGAATGAAAGAGAAGAGGAGAGGTTTTTGGTTAATCAGTTTTTGGTTTTTAAGTTTAGAGTTTAGTTTTAGGTTGATTAGTGTAGGGGTATTTAAGTAAGTTTACCACGTTTTGGCCTCCCCTTAGTAAGGTCACATGTCCACTTAAAATTGGGTATACCCCAATTAGTTTTGGTATACCCCAATCTCGCCAGGTTCAATAAGCCACTGGCAATGAGATATTTTTTTTTTGTTTTTTTACAATGAGATATTACAAAATACTATGAATTGTCAACACGCATGGAAAATGATTTCCTTGGTGGAATCATGACAAGAATAACTGTTAGATGAATACCCCATTTTGAACTTTAGATGATATGTATTTCTCTGACAAGAAAGAAATTGAGGATACAGACAAAGCTTCAATCTCAAATTTTACTCCTGTTTTCAACATTATCTCTAGTTCTGACCTGTTTCAAATAAACAAGTTATTGTCAGGTGGTGTTAGTTCAAGTATTAAATAAAGAGACAACCAAGAGCTGCAAAAGCTGTCAATTCAACCTCCATTGTGGCGCTTCTTGGTGAAGGTAGCATCTCAGTAACATTGCTTCAACTTTATTCTTATCTGGCACCAAAACCAGGATCAATTGTATGAAAAATATTGAACATCAACCAGGTCCCTGGACCCTGGACAAGTTCATATAATTCTATCAACAAAACAATAAAGAAAAACCATTTACACCTTCTGCTGTTAGAGGAAGGAGACAACGTTTCGGGAGTTGATAGTTCTCAGCATCGGAAGGAAAAGCCCCAAGCCATCGTACGTCAGGCAATCGGAGAAACTTTGCATCGTACGCCATTTGCTTCAGAAGTAGAGTAAGGTTTTTAAATAAAGAAGTATGGCATAAATGCAAACTCTTCTGTTGTTTTTGACAAAGCTAAGTGTAAGTTTATCGAATACATTTCTGTGCAAGATGTACTTTAAATTGAATTGAGTAGCTGTTGATAGATCTAAGATTCTAAATAGATTCAAAGATCGGTCTAGGGAATACCATGGAACCAAACCGGTAGGTTGTAAGGATGTCAAAACCATAAGGATCACAATCCACTAAGCAATATGCAGGCAGATGCAATTTCTCCATAAGAAGACGCAAAAACCTGCGAAAAATTAAATGCATTCAGGAAAGAGTTAGTAACTGCTGGCTGGGATATCAGGCTGGAGTACTGAAAATTCAATCACTATTGTGCCATACAGTTACGCAGGGGAGTCTAAAAGGTGAATACATTAAGGGATAATCCATACAAGAATGACTAGTTTAGGCATTTGACATTAGAGTTCCTTTGACAAAACTAGGGGTTTTTCAATAAGAAACATTGACAATCAGCAATGAAGAGTAAAATTTAGAACTGAGTGTTGATGTGATTACCTTCTAGTAGAAACATCAGGATAACCTCTTCCCTGAAACAAGTAAGCAGGGGTATCACTGTTGGTTCTTTTGCATAATCGAAGGGAATTTGAAGAACTGTAATTACCGTGACAACAATACAACGATTGGCACGACAAAATTGATCATCTGCTAGCCGCTGGAATACTGCAGCATGAAAGTCAAAATTATGGTTCAAATAACAAGCATCAATCCAGGGTAAGAGTATACAATAACCTTATTACAGATTTACCTGTTTCCTTCTCTACGATCAGTATATACTGTGCGACACTAATGATATCTATGTTTTTCAATTAAGTGAAAACTTCAGAATAAGTAAAGTCAGGATAGTTATAGCTTTGATTGCCTGAGATTATATGAATTACAAAAGAACCTAGTCCAGCAGTCCTTGAGGAAACATAAGTAAAGAAAATTAAACAATATCAGGATACCTCTGAATTCCTCAACATGAACAGGAATAGAGTATGCCTGCAAGTAAATCAGTTACACAGATCTAAACTAGTATATATAAGCTCTCAGGAAAGCCAGTTTGTTTACTTACAGTGTTAGGACTATTCATGCAGTCGATTTTCCTTCCACTTTCTACGAATCTTAACCAGCCCATCACCAACCTAGACACCAATTTACAAATAGCAAGTTTATCAAGGTCATCAAGAAAATTGACAAAGAGAGATGAAAATAAAATAAAATCAAAACTGTTTGATTGGTCTTGGATAGTTAGGACAGCCTATTATAGAGAAGGCAGTTAACGAATCACTGGGAAAGAACTTGGATAGCACAAAGGCATATCTCTTTTCATGTTTCGTGAAGACATCAATCCAGGATGGTCCTTTATAAGATGATTTGTTACCCTTTTCCAACAGACACCTGCCAAAAGAAAAGAAGTGAGGGGAGACCTAGAGATTATGAAACGGGACACAATACAAGCTTAATGACTACTATATGTATTTGGAGAGTACGCAAGTCTTGGATCCTTTTGTGGATATAAATATAAGTATCCACTACTACTTTCATGGTGCCTAATGACGTTTGCAAGATTTTACAGACATGGACACCAGTGGGAACTATTGAACTCATCTGTATCTGTATCATGTTGCCACATTTCTTGAACAAAAAGAGAAGTAATAATATATTTTTTTCCAAGGTACTGTTTAGAATGGTCCAACATAGAAGCCTTATATTCATGTGTAATGACGAAATCTGTCTATATGAGCAGATGATTCTAATAGTTTTTATCCTCTCCATTAACGAATGCCAATAAGTTAGAGACGGTAAAACTGCAACTAAGTAATTAAAGATAGATTCAGATACTAACTTGACATGAAAACATACCACATTTAGGTTATGGCGACTGCATTTGAAGAGGATGCATATGTCATTGATGGCGCGGTCTACAACTGCTTGCTCTAAGATACAAAAATGAAACAAATCAACAATACAATCTTCCTAAATAAACATTGAGTTCGGGTTAAACTGCCATCTAAACTATAGTTCATGCTGTCAAAAGAAAAGGTAAAATGAGACAATCGAATGAATACAATGTGCATCCCATTCTCTTAATCAACTTTTCAAAAACAGCAAGCTTGAAAAATCTAGGCACAAAATCAAGAAGCATACCTGAAAATACAGATGGATACATGTAGTATATATCTCTCTTTGACCCGTGTCTGTTTTCTTGCAACAACTTCTGAACAACCAGTAGCACCCTTAGCAAAACATCTGACAAGATCAAGCAAACAGGGTAAAAAACAATCCTAGTAGAAAACGAAGAACACAACGTAGTACAACATAAATCAAGTCTGACTATATCAAATTGCAATCTATCAACGGAAACTCACTCAGTCTATGTGCATGACATTCTCTTTGAAGTGTAAGCATATCTTGACCTTGCTGCTTTTCGTAGCTACAACTACTGCATTTGCAATTAATCACTAATTCAACTAATTAGAACACTGAAAACTTAAAAAATTTGAGATTACGAAAACGAAAATGAGAAAACCCTCGATTTGGTACTTCCGAAGACTAATTTAAACAATTTCATACCACATATGTTTGAAATTAAATGAAAATAGGCATTTAGAAGGGATAATTACCAATTTCCAGTTGGATTTGAGCAATAATTCCTGTAACGATCCAAGTAAAGTACTGGGGATTGTCCATTACAGATATCTTTAAGAAGACATCGAGTTAACTCTGTAACAAATTCATCCGTCAAAATTTCCACTGAAGAGATGGTTTATTGGAACGAGAATTAGTTACGAATTTAGGGATTTCATACCTTTGATCTTTGAGAGTAGATTGTAGGGTTTCGAATTCGCACGAGTTTCCTCCATTTGCTTCTGCTCTCGAAAACTTAAAATTGGTAGCCTCTAGTTGTTGCAACAAAAAAAAAAATAGTTCAAAAACGAAGTTGCACCACGAGCGGTTTTATTTAGATAATTTCGAATTATGTATTGGGCTTAACAAATAGGCACCCGTGGCCTAATGGATAAGGCGTCTGACTTCTAATCAGGCGATTGTGGGTTCGAGTCCCACCGGGTGTGTTTTTTGTTATTTTTTTCATTCCCTACGATTGTTGGTTTGGGTACCACGCTTTTTTTTTTTCTTTTTTTTTTTTCTATTTTTTTGCACAAGAGATGGGCTCCGTTGTGTTCTCCTATCCTTGGAATGCAGTTTTGCGGGATCTTATGGGGATGAATTAGTGGCAATTTTGAAGTGGCCATAAATTATAGTTTTGTCCATCAAATTGAGTGATAGGGTTTGTATGAGAGATGAGGCTATGTGTTTTCTTTTTTGCACGACATATGAGGGAACCATTTATTACTTTGAAAATCAGTTGTTGAAATTAAGATTGATAGATAATGAGGTTTGGTATTTTCAGATGCACTCTTTTTTCTATCTTTTGCACGAGATATGAGGCTACGTTATGTTTTCTCCAATTCTTGGAATGCAGTTTTGCGAGATCTTTATGGAGATGAATTATTAGTGGCGATTTTGAAGTGGCGATACGTTATAGTTTTGTCTAGCAATTGAGTGATAGGGTTTGCTGGAGAGCTGAGGCTACGTGTTTTCTTTTTTGCACGACATATGAGGGAACCATCTACTACTTTGAAAATCAGCTATTGGAATTAAGATTGGTAATAGTTTGGTATTTTCAGATGTACCCATTTGTGGTAGGTATGTAGAGATTCGTAAGTGGAACATATCCCCAACTGAGATAGTGTGAGAATAACAGTGTGAGCAAATCTTCCCTCATAATAACATAAGACTAATGTTATATATCTAATTTATGGTTTTGTATTTTCAAGATAAAAAATATCTATAAGTTAGTTAAGTGTTTTTAAAACTTGAAACGCTGATATGGATAATGTTGGAAAATATATGCGGTTTCGGTTTCTAGGAAACCATGTTACTGCAACAAACAAAATACTAACAAGAAGAGAGTTAAAAAGACTTATCGGATTGGTTGATCGAGGCGAGGTAATCCTCTTTCCTTAAAGACAATTCATCCCCGCATACGGTGCTCACGGTTCTACGGATGTCGCATTTCAAGATACAACTATCACGCCTTACAGTAAGTAGCACTACAATACCATTAGGCCAGAGAATGTTGAAAATTATTGTGCTCTAAAATGACTCTGACTCTTGATATAAAGACTTGTTTTATGCTTCTCAAAAACTTATGAAAATCCATACAAAACAAAACTTAGAGATGGGTTTATATAGAGTCAATGGTGACTCTACAAGGTGTCTTTTCACCCATAGGTGACTCTCCATGTCCAATGATGACTCTCCATAACACCTATTCATGACTAGGTGTATTATGGTGAAAATACTTAACCCAAACACATCTCTTGGAGTTTAAATCTTGAAAACTAACTTTCACTAAAATAATAATTTTAACTTAAAATTCCAACAATCCCCCACATGAGTGAAAATACATACTCAAAAACACTTAAAACTTCTAAGAGTACAAGCAGAAAATATAATGCATAGGTAAATGGTATCTTTTGGCTTTGAACCAAACCTAGTGAAAACTTACCGGATTTACTAGTCAATCAGTGGACGCGATGTCATTGAACTGTCAATCGTTGGTGTAAATCGATACAATAAATATCACACATTATATCTCCTTATAATCGTCAAATTCTCGGTTGTGTCCATTTCGGCCCTGAACGTTCTTGGAATTTTATGAGTGCTATAGATTAACCTAGCCTTTAAAGTTATCATAGAAGCGGCCCCACTTCTCACTCATATAGGTGATCTCCTATTTGAAAGTATCCTGCCATACTTTTCTTAGTTAGACTAAGCTATAGGAATCATTAAGAGAAAATCTCAACCCTTACGTGACAGGAAACACTGACTCTTATCATAGGAATGAGAAAGAGAAAATCTCTTTCAGTGTTATCTGGCGAGTCCGTCACAACTTAGTTTGCCCTTTTGAACCTAGACCATGGGATCTCCAATCGCTTAGGTTGGGTTACCGCTGCAACTTACTCTTTAGTAAGGCTATAAGCACATTCCCCTCGACATGCAATTATAAGCTCTCTTTAGAATTTGTATCCTTTGCCGGCTTGATAAAATTCTCAAACACTATTTCTTTTAGATGTGCGCACATTTGAGAGCAATTTCTTTATGGTTACGTTGACCTCATATTTATAGGAACGTACCATAACACCGTTTTAAGCACCCACATTTTGATGAATCTGTCATATTAATTAGCACTCTTGTTATATGACAACCACCCCCACAATTCTGTGGTAGAAATCCATCAATGATATACATCAGCAATTCTAGTTTGCTATTGCTTAGCAAAATAGGTTCCAAAGTAAAATTCAAATTTCTTACGCGTCAATTCAGATTTTACTTTATCATAATACACTCCCAAGAAATTCTCTTGATCAATAAGGTACCTTGAGTATGGAATTCCATACCCCCACAATTTGGAGTGTATTAATCTCGGTATGATATTAATCTCTGTAGGCTATTAAGACTTTGTCTTCTCCCCCACATTTCATGATCATCCTCTTATTGTCATGAAATTAAAATTTACACAAGCAAAAAGAATTCATGACATATGTGATTGTCAATTTGAATTCATATATGAGACAAGGTCTCACCAGTGGGGTTCACATTAATCCCTCCAATCCAATTGATCATACTGAAATCAATAGTCTTGACCAATTTGTGATATTTTTGGTCCAAATTAATCTCAGAACCTCGTTACTGAAATTAATCTACATTTATGGGTACAAAATTGTAGCAACACAAATTAAGGATGGGCGAGAGAATTATCAATGCTATGTTTTGTGCATTCAAGCGATTCCAATCGGTTCATTGTGACATTTCATTCAAGAAATTAAGAAAATCGTTTGATCAAATGGAATCATAAACAAAATCCCTTAAGCAATTTGAATTAAATCACAACCAAGGGGGACTTCAAAATCCTTTATGTTGTGACTACTAATCACAAACATAACCCCTTATTCCCACTTTTCATGATTAGTTAAACTGTGATGAAACCGCACTGTATAGCTTCTTTGAGAAACATACCGTAAGCACACTTATTTATCTCCATCGCCACGTGTACTAGCAGAGCCCACGTGGAGGCCATATCTCAGAGAGATGACACATAGGGGCATCCATGGCGTTTAGACAACGTGCCATCTGGCAAGACCAGCAGTCAAAGATAAAGGAGCATCCAACATAGATGATCCCGCACAACACCAATGAGTTACTCTACCCCATCACGAGGTAAGATGTAATCAACGGTTGGGGATAGTCCAACTGACACAGACGTGACAGGGGAGGACTGACACCGTCCGGCACGGACGGGATAGCCCCAACCACTCGTATTTAATGCCGCTCAGAGGGCACGTGTCAGACACCCCATGGAGGAAGCAAGGATATGCCAGCGTAACGAGCGTGGGTATGATAGAAGCCACGGGGTGACAAGGAAGTCCGCGGACCATGCACAGAGTACAATCTACTCAGAGGGCACGTGTCAGACGACCCACGGAGGAAGCAAGGATAGGTCAGCGTGACGAGTGTGGGTAATATAGAAGCCACGGGGTGATAAGGAAGTCCGCGGACCGTGCACAGAGCACAAGAAGATAAGGTCCCCACAGCTCCGTGTCAGTGGACCCACTTGGTTTAGCTATATATATGAGTACCCCTTCCACAGAAAGGGGGGAGAGAGAGAGAGAACTAAGAAATAGGAGAGAGAATAGAGAGAAGTAAGTATGAGTTCAGGGAGATCTTTCCCTGAACCATGTAATTCATCGTTTCCCTTTTGTAATCGCTTACTTTATAGTGGATATCTCCAGATCCGTGGATGTAGGCCTTAGTGCCGAACCACGTAAACCATCGTCTCCTTTATCTTTTGTATTCGTATGGTTTCATTTAGATGTCCATATCTCAGATCTATCACCTTGGGAACGATGACGAGATCATGACAAACTTGCGGGGTTTGGAATCTATGAATCATCATCTACCTAAGCATACTATGCTTTTTCCGCACTTTAATGCATGTATCTAATTCATGTTAAGATTGTTTGTGATTCCACGGATGACACCAGATGTCCGTACTCACAATTTGGCGCTAGAAACAGGGACTTCGTCCCGGTAAAAAGATTTATCTTTTCCTGTGACTGCACAGCCTCTACCTCAAAAATTTTACTTAAAAACACAAACAAATCCGTTCAAGGACTCGTTCTTCGCACGTATTTGTGTCCTTTACACTTCCTACCTGCAGATCCGGATCTTTTACAAACACAAACTAACGAGATCTATGTTTTCGAACTCTTTTCGCACGTATTTATGTCTATTGTGTTTTCTGCCAACAGATCTGGGCATTGTGCAACCTTTAAACCAACAGATCTGAGTTTTAAATGTTATTTCAAACACAATTGCCGTCCAAAGATTTCGACTTTTTGCAAACGACCATCCCTGGACCCGGTTAAGTCCGCATCCGTCTACATTATTCATATTGCTCGCCAAACTAACAAGTTTGAACTAACAATTAACCCGTGGACTTTTTGTCTCGGTTTACCTCCGTGCTTTCTGTGCAGAATATTACAATGGAGAAGAACAAAGATACCGGGAAAACAAAGATGTTTTCGAAAGAGACACCAAGGACTACGCCAGTAATAACCAGGAGCAAACAAAATGGCGCGGGGTTCTCAACCAGGGAAAAGACGCAGAACGGAGCGGAAAGCACATTCCTTTCAGACGCGGGTATCATCGCAATGGAAGAAAAGAAGACCGCGGCAGCAAAAACCGCTCACAACACCGAAGGAACTTCTCAAATGGTCGCCTCCAAAGTGACAGCTACAACTCGGCCCACCGAACCTCGAGAAACAGTGGCAGAATCAGTAATCCAGAACCCCCCTATGGGATGCCGCAGACTAACGAACAAAACGAACAATTGCACGCAGGATCCTACGAAATGATAGGCGGATAGACAGATAGCGATGGGAACCAACACCGCGGCCCCCGAGGCACAAGCCCGTGTCCGAGATAGGAACAAATCAAGCATCAAACCCGGTCTGCGCAGATTTTTGGCGCAATTAGAAGAACTAAAACGGAATCAACAGACATACGCGGATGCGGTGGCCTTACTAGCCCAAGAAAACCAGCAATTAAGAGAGAAGATCCTCTAAAGCGCGGAGCTAGAAAATCAGCAGGACGAGGCTAACTCAGCGGTACAGAATAGAGACCGGAGGATGATCCTCGAGAACACACCTGCAATAGTCAACCGAAGAGGTGCGCGGAATAATAGAAGGCCCGACCCGGACTATAACCCGGATACATCATATTACTACGATGAGGAGGAGGCCACGACGTCGAAATCTACAAGGAAGGCACGCCCTTCCATTCAAGAAGAACACTGTTTGGCAATGGAGAATCTCCGCGCGGAGATGTTAGCAGAGATTAATCAAATCAAGACCAGGCAGGGAGGTGGAAGACTAGAACAGATTATGAAGGAAGCCAACACCACCCCACTCGCACAACAGTTGGCCACCGCTATCATACCCCAGAAGTGCCCGGTCCCATCCTTCTAGTGTTACGACGGATCCACCGATCCCATTTGCTCACCTACGATATTACAACATGGGTAATGGCCGAGATGAGACCATGACGAAGCTATACTCTGCGAGATACTTCCCTTCAAGCCCGAAAGGATCCGCCCTATATTGGTTTGATAACCTCAAGCCCGGATGCATCAATTCGTATGATCAACTCACGGAAAAATTCTTGGCTACTTATATGTACAACAAGGTTGTAAACACAGGATGGACAAGCTCTTCTCACTTGCAATCAAATACAAGGAGTCCATTCGAGAATACACGAGATAGGTGGCACAAGATATGTCAAGCCATAGGACATGTGGATCCCGTGGTGAGTATTAATTGTTACAAATGGGGGCTCGACAGGATGAGCCCTTTGTTTGTTGAAATCCACGGTACCTCTCCAACCACAGAAGGAGATTTGAGGATAATCATCGAAAAACATGCAAGGTTGGAAGAAATTCAAAGAGAGAACCCGAGAGCACAGGCTCAACGACCCCCACGGACCAATTCCGCGGAATTAGCGAACAGAGATCAGCGAACGCCAAAAAGATCGGAAAGATGACCACAAAAGGGGTGGAAGAAAATTTGAGGACCGAGTTTACACAAAACTCATTACCGACTACTCACGCATTCTAACGGAGATCAAGGATCGTGAAGACCTAGACCGGCCTTGGTCTAAGGGGAAACAACCACCGGCCTCGGCGAGAATCCAAAGAGTATTGCGATTTCCATCGCTTCTACGGGCACTCAACCGAGAAGTGCAAAAATCTTAAGATAGCGATACAAAAGCCGATTGATGCGGGGATCTCAAAAAGTATATAGAAAAAGCCGGAACCGAGGACGGTAACCAACGCGCGCAAACAGTCCAATTGCCGGAGGGTAATCGTACACCGAACACTATATCCGCTCGGAAAACAAAGAACCAACCCTAACCGCACAGATAGGGAAAAGAGGCGAGGAAACAGGTTTGAAGACTATTGTGAGCTCTACAACTTAGATGGAAAAGAAGTGGAAGAGCACGAAGAGTGGATGAACGCACCCCTAATCTTCGAGGCCGAGGACATTGAGGACGACATGGAAGATCACAACGACCCATTGATCCTCACTCTGCCAATCGCAGGATGCAACATAAAGAAAACACTCATTGATGGAGGGAGCTCCGTAAACGTCCTGTTCTATGATACCTTCAAGCGTATGGAGCTTAATGACGAGCAACTCTTGACCTCGCACTACACCATCTACGGATTCAATGGTACGGCTACGAAAACCGTCGGGGATATTATTTTGCAAGTAGACGCAGTTCGATGAAAGTTAACGCCCGCTTTAGTGTGGTGAACACGCCTTCACCCTACAATGCCATTATTGGACGAAAATGGGTCCACAAGCTTAAGGGAGTCGCATCCACCTACCATCAATACCTTAGGTTTCCTACTCCCACCGGGGTGATGGAAATCAAGGGTGATCAAGTTTCCGCAAAGGAATGCCAAGGCAATGCAAATACGGCTAAATAATGAAGAAGATGAGAAAAGAAGGACTCGCGGGGCCGGAACAAAGCAATATCCAAGGACAAAGCCATCGACGAGTACTTGGGAGAGATCTCAGAAAAACTTGTCTAAAGGGAATTTCGTAGGAAACACGGAGGCATCAACATCAAACGCAAGCCGGGCGCTCTTGCGAACAAAGAACCCGAGCCTACCAAATAGCAATTAAAGAAAGTTCCTCACTGGGGAACCAAAACCCACATTCACATCCTTGGAAGCGGTGAAGGAAATTAACATAGGAACGGAGGAGTATCCAAAGAAGATCAAGATAGGAACTCTAATGGACGGAGAACGCGAAGCCTCACTAATAGAACTACTAAAGGAATACGCGGACATCTTCGCATGGAAACTATACGATATGCCGGGAATAGACCCACGATAGTACAACATGAGCTACGCATCAAACCTGGCACACCCCCTGTGCGACAAAAGATACGAAAGGTGGCTACAGAGTATCATAAAGCAGTAGAAACGGAGCTGCGAAAGCTGTTGGAGGCCGGTTTTATAAAAGAAGTCAAATATCCCACTTGGATCTCAAACATGGTAATAGTACCAAAGAAGAATGGAGGGGTCAGAATCTGCATCGACTTCACCAACTTGAACAAAGCATGCCCCAAGGATAGTTACCCGCTACCCAGCATTGACCAGCTAGTCGATGCAGTAGAAGGATACGAAGAGTTATCATTCATGGACGGATACTCCGGATACAACCAATTATTTTTGGCAGAAGAAGATCAGCAGCATACTGCATTTTACACACCCCATGGTCTGTATTGCTACGTAAGGATGCCTTTCGGGCTCCGGAATGCGGGAGCAACGTACCAAAGGATGGTCGATGCTATTTTCAAGCCATGGATCGGCAGAACCTTAGAGGTCTATGTTGACGATATGCTCGTAAAGAGCAGGTTAAGGAAGGACCACCACCATGACCTGAGGGACATCTTCGAAGCTATGAGAAAACACAATATGAAGGTAAACTTAGGAAAAATGCACTTTCGGAGTAACCTCGGGAAAATTCCTTGGGTACCTGGTGACAAAAAGAGGCATCGACGTAGATCCCGCAAAAATCCGAGCCATAGTAGACATGCCGTCTCCAAAGAACCTAAAAGAGGTACAAAAGCTCAATGGATCCCTAGCAGCCCTGGGAAGGTTCATCTCAAGATCCTCGGATAGGTGCAAACTCTTTTTCAACATACTAAAAAAAGGGACGAAATTTGAATGGACGGCAGAATGCGAAGAAGCCTTCTTGGGTATCAAACAGTACCTAGCGTAAATCCCCATCCTTCGTAAACCGGACCGGATGAGGTTCGGCACTATACATTGCGGCGACAGACGATGCAAGAAGTGCAGACTGTCAGAACCCACACAAAGGAGGAGCAACCGATCTACTATGTCAGCAAAACCCTGAATTCCGCGGAAAGGAACTACACGAGAATCGAACAGCTAATCTTAGCCGTCGTATGGTCTACATTAAAACTAAGGACGTACTTCTTAACACACGACATACGTATCCCATGTCGAGCACCCTTAGAGACCATCCTCAAAGGGGCAGGAAAGGTAGGACGCATAGCAAAATGGAGCACGTACCTCGACCAGTTCAACATCCACTATGAGCTCCAACATTCCCAGAAATCGCAAGTATTAGCGGACTTTCTAGCAGACCTACCTTTGGACAACGAAGAAGAAGTGCGCATACAAGGATGGAGGGCTGTGGGAGCCCCGGAAATAGAAAAACTAGAGCCAAATAATATTCTTGAACCAGTAAACCCACGACAATGGGAGGTCTTTGTTGATGGCTCCAAAAATAGAGAGGGCGCGGGGATAGGCATCGTCATCACCACACCCTTTGGGGGACAGAATTGTGCACGCATTCAGATTGGAATTCGAAGGCCATACAAACAACATCGTAGAATATGAAGGTGTGATCCACGCACTCCGTTTGATAATTGAATTAGGGATACAAGAAGTACGGTTGACAAGTGACTCACAACTAATCATACGGCAGATAGGCTACGAATACAATGTGTATGACGAAACGTTGATGAAGTATATGGCTCTGGTACAAACATTGGCTGCCCAAATACCAAAAATCAAATTCCGACATCTGCGTAGGAAGGAGCTTAGACACGCAGATGCCCTGGCATACATATCATCCATGCTTAAAAATGAGGATGTCAAAGCCATCAAGATAACAAGAGTGTACGAACCATCCATCAAGCTCCAAGAGACATGCGCGGCTAACCAACGCAAATCTAAGGAAGAGGATATCTCGATGATGATGTCGGAGAGCACATATTCGACGACTTCCGGACGATGATATCACACGACAAGCTGACGAAGATGACGATCACAGTCAGGAAGCAGATTGGAGAATCGAAATCCATTCTTTCTTAAAAGAAGGGAAACTCCCCCAGGATATCAAGCAGGCTAGAAAAATACAATCCAGAGCAGGGATGTACGAATTAAGGGACCAAACCTTATACAGAAAATCATTCCTCGGGCCACTTCGCCGCTGCCTATCCCGGTCAGAGGGACATATCATCTTGAAAGATATCCACAGAGGAGACGCGGGGAATCACAGTGGAATGAGGTTCCTAGCAGATAAGGCAAAGACGTAGGGTTACTACTGGCCTACCATGATCCAAGATGCAGCTAGAATGGCAAAAAGATGCGAAGAATGTCAAAGGTTTGGTAAACGAATCCACGCCCCAGCCACAAAGTTAAACTCTGTGGACAGTCCGTGGCCCTTCGGGAAATGGGGTATCGACATAGTAGGCCCACTCGTATCAGGGACTGGGAAGAGAAGATTTCTGATAGTGGCAACGGATTATTTCAGCAAGTGGGTAGAAGCAAAGGCACTGGCAAGAATTCGGGATTCAGACGTGTTTACTTTCATTTTTCAAAATATCATCTGCAGGTTTGGCATCCCCGCAGAGATAGTTTCCGACAACGGTAAACAACTGCAAGGGAAGAATATCGACTTGCTGTTCGACACCTTCAAAATTCGAAAAAACAAATCCACCCCCATATATCCACAAAGCAACGGACAAGCAGAAGCCACAAATAAAACTTTGGCGCTTATCCTTAAAAAACAACTAGACGAATACAAGGGGCGATGGTGTGAGCAGTTGCATAACGTTCTATGGGCATATAGGACGACTCGAAGGTCAGCTACCGGAGAATCTCCGTTTTTAGTCACATACGGAGCAGAAGCAGTAATCCCTACGGAAATCCTACTTCCAACAACAACGACAGAAGCATGGGAAAAGAACCTCACCACGGACATGATGTTGGAAAAGCTTGACGATCTCGAAGAAAGGAGAGAAGCAGCACTACAAAGAATGGAAAACTACCAACGCAGGCTAGCCAGAGAATATAACAAAAAAGTGAAACTTAGGAATTTTGTAGAAGGGCAGTATGTGTTGAGAACCATTCCCCAATACCAGCGAGAAAAGAAGTGGGGAAAATTAGCACCAACTTGGGGAGGACCCTACGTAATACACGACATCGCAGGAAATGGCTCTTACTATCTGCGTAACTTGAAAGGGGAAATCCTCATGCATCCTTGGAATGCCAAATATCTCAAGCCATATTACCCATAACCCACCACCCGCGTATGCATTTCAGAAGAAGAAAACGGATTCACGAGTCCGCATGTCTCTATCTCTGACGAAGGAGTAACGCGCCTTAACTTTTTAATCAATACAAGCTTTCATTTTCAAATGACACATCCTACAATATTCTATTCATTACCCATACACATTTCAATTTATTCGAGGTCACAACCTATACCGTATGAGACACATGTATATATTTACACAATGTACATTGTAAACCATGCCACATCTTAATAAAACATCGATACTATCGTTACCCCGTGGACGTAGGCCTTAGGGCTGAACCACGTAAATCATTGTGCAGTTATTATTATTAAGAATTGGCACTATACTAAGAGGGATATCCCGCACAAAGCGTGGATCATACCCACGGCAACGGCAATATACCGGCAATACACACACACGCAACATATCGGAGCATACAAATGCAATCTCTCGGAACTCCTCCATAAGTGTCTATAAGTGTATGACCAGGAGGCGACTTCCCACAGAATGAGATACCCGAGCAATATTACAAGCCACAAACTCAATGGAATATATCCTTGAACGTCGGCCAGACCCCCACCGTTCAGAAATCCTGTGGCCAAGGAATTAGCTGGGCGGGGTGCAAGTTTACAAGACAATTCCGGGATATCAACCTACGGGAATTGCACAGACAATACACTTTCTCAAATTCAAAAATTGATAAACACTACGGAATTACTCATTATGTTTAACTTAATGTGTAAAGCTGATAGATGTAAATTCAACAAAATTCAAAGTCAGATTTAAACACCAAAGTTTGATCTAGTACATGGCAGTTGATTACAAGCCCAACAAGCAAAATAGCAAAAACGCCAAAAAGGATAAGCAACTGAGATCAATCCCTAGCATACTAGCTACGGTCTACTGAGAAGGAGCGTTATCCGCAGGTTTATCCTTCATTGATGAGGGAACACTACCACCCGAGGAGGGTCCGTAAGAACTTGACGGGGAGCGCGGGCACGGGCGCCGGTATAATTCTTGGTCAGCCCATGACTCTTCTTGAGATCCACTCAATCTCACCGAGAACCCCGTTAATCTCTTCGCTAGTCGCTTACGAGCCACGAAGCCTATGGCTACGTTCTTCATCTCACTCGATTCGAAGTGGAAGTGGAAAGTCGGGTCTACCCTTCGATTGGCTTGCTTCAACATTTCCTCCCGAGAATTCACTTGGCCCTCCAATTGAACTACCTTAACTCCGAGCTTCGGCAAACTTTCCATCCGCACTTTAAGTCGTCCTTGAGCTCTACGGACAAAGGAGAAAGACAGAGTTATAACAAATACAACACAAAGCACACTCGATGACAAAAACGTATACCTTCACAATGATCAACCGCAGGAATCCTTTGCTTCGCGGCATAATCATATTCATCTCGATAACCTATCATAATCTACCCGCAGAAGATTATGAGCATACCGACTCGCGCCGTCAGATCATTTCGAAGCATCGAGTCGTAATGACGATATCGATTAACCTCATCATTCTTCGATTCCAATCCCTTGTTAAGGCGATACATAGTCACCTCTAAGTCTCTCTCATGCTCAACCTGACGAGCCACATCAGCTCGAGACGCGGATAAAGCACCACCGAGAGCACTACACTCGCCCTAGCATCGTCTCTTTCCTTGGCAAGACGCCGGATATAAGTCCGCACATCCGAGGGATGAGAAGACCGCGCTCGCCGCAACTCGTCTTCCATTACATTAAGCTTAATTTCTAAAGAGGAAATCTGCCCGCGGGCTTTCTCAAGATTATCCCGCGTCCATAAAAGAGCCCCGTTGAACAAATGACGGTCATGGTTATTTCGATTTTGAAGATCTACCAAGCAATACTTTTTCTTACGCCATTCTTCGACCATAGCGTTATGAACATCCGCGCGGGCATTCCATTTCGCCGACTCACTCTTAAGTTTTTCAACTAACTCAGCAATGCGACCTTTTTGACGAGCCCTCTCATTGCGAAGCCACAACAATTGGGGGACTCCGCCCACCGAAGACAAGACAATGGGAGGAGGGAAGAAGGAGAAAACTCGTAACAAATAAGGAGCAGGAAACTACCAAAGAAGAGGAAGCGCAGACTGAAATAGACGAGGAGTTCTTCTCAAGAACCGCTAACTTGGCCTTAACCGAGGCCAGCTCGAGCGCAGCTTTGCCTCCTCCGCGTCCCGCTCGCTCCTTACGCTTAAGCACCCTTGACTCCGCTATTTCCTCATCTTTCGCAGAGACCGAAGCTTCCACGCCCGAAAGCGTTTCTTCACAATGCGGGAGCTTCCCTTCTAGCTTGAGAGACTTAGCTTTGAAGAGCCGGTAAAGATGATGGTTACAATACTCACTCCTCATCATCTACCAATCAAAAAGGGAAATTAGTTCACAACACTTTTAAGCAAAATCGGGGATAGAAGGAACCAGACAAACCTCCAATAATCGCCTGGGGATAATCAGATCGGTACCCATCAAAGAATGGCCATCATGTCAAGAATCGTAGGGGGATCCACCACGAGATCAATCCCACGGTCACAAGATTCTTGCCCCACCCTCGATCTACCACCTCCTCGGGGTTAACTCCATCCGCCTACGAGTAAATGAAATCGAACTCTTTTCCCTTCAATCAATGCAAGCGTGATGAGGTACAACAAGCAAATTTTTCTTTCGCAGCCAGTGCCAAAACGGCATCATCGCCATCCGCGACCAAGGACCGCGTAAAGTCATCTGAAGGAGAATCTAAGGATGTCCCACCAAACGAGGCACCAGTTGTGCTTAGCGTCAAAACCCCACCAATGGTGGAGGAGGTGCCGACACAAACCTCGGGATGTACTGCCAAAACCCCAGCATCAGACCCACGTGTGGGGTCACCACCGCAGCTATCCTTAAGAACATTCCAGTCATCACCATCGGGAAGCAGGGTGAAATCCGAAACAAGCCCCATAACTCTGGCCATGTCGAATGATTGCTCCCCAGATAAAACCCTACCAAAAGAAAACTCATCACAAGCACCCCCATCACCTCCACCACCACCAGTGGTCTGAGCACCATCACCTCCACCACCACCAGTGGTCTGAGCACCATCACCTCCACCACCACCAGTGGTCTGAGCACCATCACCTCCACCACCACCAGTGGTCGGACCACCATCATCTTCACCACCATCAGTGGCCTGACCACCATCACCTTCACCACCACCAGTGGCCTGACCACCATCACCATCACCTTCTTGAATAGGCGGAGAAGTCTCAATTCGCTCTTCCCTATCAGAAACATCCTCATCACCATCCACGGGACTATTAACATCCTCGAAGTGTGAAGAGCCCTCGGTGGGAGAATTCGACGATTGTTTGGGATTAAGTTTCTTATTTCTACGCACCTACAACACACAATGATCAACATTGGCATCTCCTTTCCTTGGCATAATCAACATTATTAAAGAAAACGAAGGGGCATGTATACGTAGAAAACAAACAACACACCTGAGTAACATCAATATTCTGCGAGAGAAGGTTAGCATCAGAGATATCCTCGTCTTCCGCGACATCAACATCGCGATTATAAGCAAAGTCCATACCTTCAAAGCTCATCCGCCAGGGGCAATAATGGGCATAACGAGCGGGGAGAAGCCGCGATAAGGACCGTTATCGCAGGGTCGCCAACCATGGGGTCCAGGGACCCAACCATAGGCCCACGGACCAACAACTTCAAGAACAATGGCATACCATTCATAATCGTGATCACGCTTAATTCTCTCATCAGCGGGAATATGAAGACCGTCAGTACCAGGAACCCTAGCCATCTTGGAATCACTCACCTCGCTCAAAAGGCGAATTTCCCCCCTTCCCGGAAGCAATGTTCCGCAGACTCACAGACCACGGCTTACGAGTATTCCTGTTAACATAATCTCCGAAGGATCTGTTGAAATTCTCAGGAGTATACCACCCTTTCTCCTCCTCTAGTTTAGGGGCATAGCAGGTCATCATCGTCTGCCCTTTACTACGAAGATAGCATTCTTGGAGATGACGAAGATAGTTCCCTGTCAACTGCTGCACCCTACGATTATGGCTTTTCTTGGAAAAATTGCGGCTAGACAAGACCCGACAGTAGAAATCATCACCATCTCTATATAAGGGCAACATCAAACCAGCCTCGAAAGCACCCACGGTCGTCAGCAAATGAAAGGCATCATACCGATAATTGGTAACCATCTCATAAGTTATATCTTTATCAGGGGCATAAAAACGCACTTGGAAGTGTCAAGACCGTGCTTCAATTTGAAAGCTTCAAGATCAATATGCCCGAAAGTAAACTTCTTATTACCCAAAGGTAAAGGTCGAAAAGTAACAAGCAGAGTCATCCTTGAAAGCATCTCCGTAGTATCTTCCGTGAGAATCCGCCGCCTTCTTCTTAGGAGGAACTACATCTCCCGAGGATTCTATTTCCACACCTTTCTCTTTGAAGACGAGTTTTAGTCGACTTACCTAAATTAGGCACGGGTGGATTAGTCCGCGGTGGAAGTTTGGTGCGGAGAGGTTGTACATCTAGAGGATCAGTGCGTGAGTCTGCTGTCTCTTCGGAGACCCATTTCTAGGGCGATTCACGGCATATCTAGACCCCCGTGGCTGATCACCCCTTTTAAGTGAAGACCTCTGACCATAGGACGAAGACGTTCGTCCTTCCCGAGGATTACCATGGGTAAGTGAAGGCGAAGCTTCATCCCTAACATTGGAATCATTCCGAGGAGATCTGTGAGGACTCGACGGAGGAGTTTGGTAAGGAACCCGCGGATGATCGGACATACCTACGGACACAAACACAAATAAAAGCGCAAGTCAGAGGCGAATAAGATCGAAAAGCGAAAAAATCTCAAGAACAACTGCGAACCCTAGAATTCGTCTACAACTACTTAAACTCTCAAGTTATTATCCCAACTCAAAAGAAGAAAGATAAAACTAAAGCACACGACTTAGTGGCGTCAACTCTCAAATCCCATGGTATACATAAATTTAAACTCATCATCAACGCATCACCAGAAGATCAAGAACTCAACAGGCTTAGGCATGGTGATTAAACTAATAAAAAGACTATACCCGAACCCCAAAGAGTAAATCAACAAAGGAAAGACAAGGTGGCAAAGAGCAGAAGCGACCACAAAGAATAAAGCAGCGGAAGAAATACCACAAGAACAACAACAACGACCACGGAAGCGAGCGGCGGCAATAAAAGCAATAATAAGAATAGCGGCGGCAACAATGATGTCGGAGGAAGTTAAGAAGATGAAGAAGACAAAAGAACAGAGAATAAAACGAGAGAATGTGAATTAAATTCACATTCTCTCACTCCTCTTTTTATAAGACCAAGAGAAACCGTCCACTACCCAAAGGGCGATTATGGTAGGACATGGGAAACGTGCACAATAAATGCGAGATAGCACCTTTTTAGGAGAAGTTATGAGGAGGAGATAAAAACGTACCACACGGTTCTTCTTCCAACAAAAGCTAAACGCCCGGCCGCAAGAAGAGGGGCAAATTGTAAGCACACTTATTTATCTCCATCGCCACGTGTACTAGCAGAGCCCACGTGGAGGCCATGTCTCAGAGAGATGACACATAGGGGCATCCATGGAGTTTAGACAACGTGCCATCTGGCAAGACCAGCAGTCAAAGATAAAGGAGCATCCAACATAGATGATCCCGCACAACACCAATGAGTTACTCTACCCCATCACAAGGTAAGATGTAATCAACGGTTGGGGATAGTCCAACCGACGACGTGACGTGGGGGGAGGACCGACACCGCCCCAAGCACCTGGACCTGGATAGCCCCAACCACTCGTATTTAATGTCGCTCAGAGGGCACGTGTCGACACCCCATGGAGGAAGCAAGGATATGCCGCCGTAACGAGCGTGGGTATGATAGAAGCCACGGGTGACAAGGAAGTCCGCGGACCATGCACGCAGTACAATCTACTCAGAGGGCACGTGTCAGACGACCCACGGAGGAAGCAAGGATAGGTCAGCGTGATGAGTGTGGGTAATATAGAAGCCACGGGGTGATAAGGAAGTCCGCGGACCGTGCACAGAGCACAAGAAGATAAGGTCCCCACAGCTCCGTGTCAGTGGACCCACTTGATTTAGCTATATATATGAGTACCCCCTCCACAGAAGAGGGGGTCGAGAGAGAGAGAGAACTAAGAAATAGGAGAGAGAATAGAGAGAAGTAAGTATGAGTTCAGGGAGATCTCTCCCTGAACCATGTAATTCATCGTTTCCCTTACTTTTGTAATCGCTTAATTTATAGTAGATATCTCCAGATCCGTGGATGTAGGCCTTAGTGCCGAACCACGTAAACCATCGTCTCCTTTATCTTTTGTATTCGTATGGTTTCATTTAGATGTCCATATCTCAGATCTATCACCTTGGGAACGATGACGAGATCATGACAAACTTGCGGGGTTTGGAATCTATGAATCATCATCTACCTAAGCATACTATGCTTTTTCCGCACTTTAATGCATGTATCTAATTCATGTTAAGATTGTTTGTGATTCCACGGATGACACTAGATGTCCGTACTCACACATACCCCAGTTTGGAAATATAAATCCAAATAAGACAAGGGAAAGGGTTGTTGTAGCATTTCTAATTGCCAAGAAAAATCTGTTAATGTACACAGAAAATTCCGTTATTACACAATTGCTGGGGTTAGAGATCGATTGCAATTTTTATCCCTTTTTCAGCAATAACTGCACCATACACTGATGCATATTCACCATTAAGAGAATGGCGACCGTTCACAGAGAAGGAAGCCTTCCTCCAGAATATGCCGTTACACAAAATCGATTGTAGAAACCAAACTTAATGTGGTCATGTTTAAGATGAACGGACACATTAAATAGACATCTTTTGGCTGAAGCGATTTAGGTTTGCATGGCATCTCAAGGTTCTGAACAATCCAGATGTGTAGAACTTATATCTACACACCAATCTTGAAGTTTCCAAATCGTTAGATGCAAACACAATAAAACGGCACTAAACCCCTAAACCTTCAAAAACACATAACAACATATAGAAGTTTCCAATATAAGATTTTGGATATATGCTTGACAAATAAATCACAGGAGAGGCAGTTATCGTGATCAGCCACTTAGCACGGCAAGGATTCTCAAGATACGAACAGATTTATCAAGCATATCTTACTGTATAAAGCGAAAACAACATTAAATGATAAACCATGAATTGTATGATCAACAGATACCAACCTTCATTTTACTGTAAAGGACTTTCCTATGCAAAAACTATATAATGAAGTGCCACATGATGGAGACTCAAACCTCCACTCTAAAGAGACAGTATCAATTCATTTCTTACAGACAGAGCATGTTATACTGACAAACAAAATGACGGATATAAAATTTCCAGACATACCGAAACAAATGTCGAAATTGAATTGTCTTTAAGATTGCTGGAAAATATATGCGGTTTCGGTTTCTAGGAAATCATGTTACTGCAACAAACAAAATACTAACAAGAAAGTTAAAAAGACTTATCGGATTGGTTGATCGAGTCGAGGTAATCCTCTTTCCTTAAAGAAAATTCATCCCCGCATACGGTGCTCACTGTTCTACGGATGTCGCCTTCCAAGATACAACGATCACGCCTTAAAGTAAGTAGCACTACAATACCATTAGGCCAGCGAATGTTGACAATTATTGTGCTCTTAAATGACTCTGACTCTTGATATAAAGACTTGTTTTCTGCTTCTCAAAAACTTATGAAAACCCATACAAAACAAAACTTAGAGATGGGTTTATATAGAGTCAATGGTGACTCTACAAGGTGTCTTTTCACCCATATGTGACTCTCCATGGCCAATGGTGACTCTCCATAACACTTATTCATGACTAGGTGTATTATGGTGAAAAGACTTAACCCAAACACATCTCTTGGAGTTTAAATCTTGAAAACTAACTTTCACTCAAATAGTAATTTTAACTTAAAATTCCAACGGATAAAACATATATATCCTTGGGTCCGACTATAACATTGGAGAAGAATTTTCTTGCAGAAAAGTCATACTATCCCATGTATCAAAAACTATTCAATTCTCAAACCCAACATTGGTAATGCTTTAAAGTGTTATGAAATTCTTTCTTTCACAGTTACCAAAATTATTAGGTTTGTGATAAAGTTCTCTACATATATACCACCTCTTCTTTTCTTAGGCAATTTCAGGATGAAAATTTATTGATGAAAAACAAAAGAAAAACGTAAACCGTAGGAGGACATAAAATGAAATATCGAGAAAAAAAAAAAAGGCATACAAGCCGTGTGCAGGCGCATACAACAAAAGATGAGGACAAAGTCCACATAAAACCAAAAATAACTAAGCAACAACAAAAGCTAAAAACAAATTCAAATAACACAAACATGACTAGAAGATGAAGGTACATGTTGTCAACATGAATTATAAAGTGCAACTTGCAAACCGAAGAGAAAAACACTACCTTTATCAAGTAGAAGATCCTCAACATCCCCTATGGTTAAACCATCATGATTTTTCACAAGATTGTTAAACATGTCTTGACGATGTACCTCCAAAGGGGGAAAGTCTAAATCACAAAGATATTCCGTAAGCTTAGTTTTTGATACCTCATTAGAAGCTATTGATTTTGAGAAAGTTTTCTTAATTGTAATTAAAGAACTAGCGGGAAACATTCCTGTAACTTTAGCTTCTTACTCTTCACTAGAATTGGCTCTGACGAGGCCGGTTTTGATATGATTATCTCCGTATCTTCTGAAACTGGTTGAGAAGTGGAAATATCCTCCTCTTCTTCGAAAGCTTGGATTCTATTATAATTTTCAAAGCCAGGGGGAACAAATGTTCCAGATGATGAGGTGCTTGTCCCACATTACAAAACGTAAAAAACTAGCAGTGGAGCTCCACCAAAAATGAGAGTCTGACGACACATCCTATTTTGCGAGTAACTCAACACACGGAAACCCTTTTTATACATGTGAACTTCTTGTTGTTATATCACTCATTGTGGTTGCTAAGGAAAGTTTTGTGCTTCGTCTTGTAGTTTTGTTAGATTTATGACAAGCTTCATAATGATATCTTAGAGATTTTTCCAAGCCCCACCTTAAGTGTTAACTTACTCTTTCTTTTATAACTTCTAAATACATCCCACAAATCCATTACCACACAGTTAGAATTCTTAACGCGCTTGATATAATCGACAATACACTCTTTCGCATCATTCTGAAACATTCACATTCCATAATTTGTTTTCACTTTTCATAATAACTACTCCTAATATGTGCATGATTATTATGTTTAATATACAAATAAATAAGAAATTAGTGACAGAGTATATTTAGCCTTATGCAGAAAGTAAGGCATTTTTTAAGGTTTGTCACAGTAATATAATTTGTTTTAAAGGAAAACAATATAAAGTTGGGCTGTCGACGACACTTATTGAAACAGATAGTGGCTATCCGATATCCGATAACTTCCGAGGGAAATCTAAAAATCAAAATCGATTCCATTACATTAAAGTAATCGGATATCAGATAATTTTCCGATAAATCCCTACAATAGCAATTCTCTTTTTTTTCCTTCCTTAACCAAATCAGTCTTCATCATGAAATTGAAAATTCCTACAAAATAATATCAACTCAATCATCTAACAATAAATCAAATATATATTAACCGAATTGATAACATTAAAAACCCAAACTAAGTAAACAATAAAAAGAAAACAGTACATGAAAAAATCAAATTCATACTAAGTAAACTGTACAGAAATAGACAGTAAATTGTCCATAGAAAAACTAGCAACAACTTCTTTACTTAGTGGTGAACTAGGGTTTGACCATCAAGGTGTCTCTCCTTCTTTGTTTGTCTTCCTTTAATTTCCCAAAAACTATTTTCGTTCTTCAGTTTCTCTGTTAACTTGATTATTGATGATTGTATTGTAGAATTGATTGACTGTTTGGGGAAAAGCTTGGATCTGAGATTTCCTTGGTGTTCGAGCAGGTGAGGAAGAATATTTTCACGAGATAAAAGACTTTGGGATGTCATTATCCTTTGGGATTTAAAGATGATGTCAATCAATTACAAATATAAATTTGGTATTTTTATATTTTACCTTATGTGCCCTTAAGCTTATCGATATCGGATATTATCCAATAGGATATTAGCTTTACCATTGCCGTTACGTTAAGGGAATAATATCCGATAAAATTTCTGCTTTCGACATCCAATGTATCTGAATACATCTTATAATTGACCAAAATATCGGAAACGACTATCATATCTCAGATGGTGATTGACAGTCGTAACTTAGAGTAATTAGATAAATATCCACATAAAATGGAGTCATGTATAAACTACTTTCCCAACAAGGTATAAAAGTACTATGCCAAAAACAACTACTGGCTAAATACTCCGAGCAAACTTTAATGTCCTGGATGATTATATTTCTTCGTAAAAATACCACTTATTTCCTATAAACTTCTCTTTGCTACATCTCTTATTGTGAAACCATCTTATTCCAGAAAATACCCTTCGAAACCAAACTTTTTTTTTTATCAATATTGTTCTACAGAAAAAGCCAATATCCACAAATTTATTAAACATGATTTAGGGTGCATTCATACGACTTCTTGGTTCCGAATATGCTCGGTTGTATGAACAACATCATACACATCCATGCTGCCAACTATTAGTGATTTTTAATGATTACAAACCCATAGATTTTCTTCCCGGTTATGATAACTTTCCCACTTCAACATTAGCCACATTTACTATTACAACAATAATAACAATTTTGTGTTGAAGAGGAGTCTCTGGACTTCTCCAACACCGCATCCGGATCTTGCTAATAAATTCGCAAAAGTACCTCAGGATGACATGGATGGAGTGTGCGATGGCTCTTTTACGGAAGATGGAAACAGAAATGGAATAAAAGGAGGTTTTGGGATTGCCTTAAGTGACCATCAAGACACCATTTTGTTCACCCGAGGAGGTCAGTCTAAATTCATTCGTAATTCCTACTATCAAAAAGTATATGGTATGTTTAAAGCTTCTCCGAAAGTGTGTCTAGAGAAGTTTCTTAAATTTATGGATTTTACGTACTCAAACTTGATCGTGATTCGCAATCCAAAGTCCATTGATATTATTACCATGACAAAATGCAATCCTCCCTAAAATTCTTGATGATGATGTTCGTAGATATGGATATGATCATTCTGTTGGTTGGCTAAGGATGTTTGGATATTTTTCCATTTTAACTTTAAACAACGCGATGAAAGGTATGTTGTTATTTGATGGGGTCCTCGAGAAGCACTATATCATCTGTCAAAGAACTATATAAAAGATTTTGTTGATCTTGAGGAAATTAAATATGATGATGATGTTTTAACACTATATGATGAACGATGGAGAATAGTCGCAACTGAGCCCTTAACAGAAACTACGACATACTTTGAGGCAAGATACAAACAAAATGGATTCTTTAGGTATATTGAGAAAAGAGATGATGATGTATTCTGACATATTTGGTTATTTTAGTAAGTGACTTAAGTTTCTAGGGGTTATTCTTCTTCTTTTCTCTTTGTTTGTTTTCTCTCTCTATTTCTTTTGTTTTCTATTGTATGCACCTTCTTTTAGATAACTCTTCTCCTATCGACTTTTAGGTTTTTTCATTCTTGAGCCCGGGTTTTCTTTTTTGTAGATCGGATATAGAGTCGTGCATGTGATCTGTTCCGAGTATCTCGGTAGACTACAAACATTATGAGGCTCTTCATTCGGCGTGGGCACTCTATCGGGGCGATGATAGTGCGGATTCTCCAACATAGCATGATAGACATACCCTTTGTCGATGACTCGCTCGGATCTTGTTGATCGCCCCGATCTTGCTCGATATGATGCGTGGACATCGTTATCTTCTTGAGGCTGCTCCTTGAGGTATCGGCTCAGTGGAAGATTGCCGTCATAGAAGCGATCGTTGCACAGCATTCTTTAAAATGGCGGTATGGTATAATAAAAATTTCCGAGAGGAGTTGAAAAGATATCTTACTTGCATCATGCTCGTCATCCTTGCTCCCAGTTTTAGCAACATCCATCCATGGAGGAGAACATGCCATGTATGATTTCATATTTGGATTCCCTCGTAGATTTATCGGCATTGGATCGGAGATTGTATGAATGATTACAGGTGGTGGAGATAGGCCTAGGAGGTAGAGTTGGTGCCATCTTTGTACTGTTGTGGAGCATCTAGCATAGCATTTTGAGACTGGTCTCCTCTGCTGATAATGGCAGTGTCGTATACCGTTTCCTTTCGGTCACGACTCACCATAAAAGTTCGTTCCCTTTCGTGTGAACGTGGGTCGTGGCTTCATGGGGATGGAGAAAGATGCTTCGTCGGCAAATGCATCGGCCCTCAATGATATTGAGACGCCCATGTGGGAGTGGGAGATGATCTTCTCCCGTATGTCTTGGTTTTCATTGGGGTAGCTCGTACGACCTTGCACCGGGAGAGCCTTCGACGAGAATATTGAGTAATGAAAGGCGATTTAGATAAGGGTTGTCTTGAACTCGAATCCTTTTGACATGTAGGTCAACGGTTGATAGCGTGAAGTGAAAGTTTTTTGCATAAATCTTCCCGAAACTGGGTTCATTGAAACTATTGACTTGAGGAAGATGTGAGGATGTAGGAGCCTCCATGACGGGATGAACCCAGTGAAACTATTGATCGAGGGAAGATTCATAGAGCCTCCATGACAGGGACCGCTCATATCTCGATGTCGCTTCTTTGATGGTCTAAGGATGTACCTTTTGGATTCATTCCTTGTTTCCATTGCGGGTCATGTGGAAATCTTTAGTAACAGTTGCGCATGTCCGTTTAGTCTTGACAAGAACTTCACCTTTTCATAAAAGTCACTCCTCTCGCCCTCCGGTTCCTGTCGATGAAGGAGTGGAAGTTTTTGTTTCTGGTGACTACCGGAGGTGTTACACTTGATGAGATGCCAGGGACTTGCAAACCGCTTCCGGCAGTGACGGGAGGTGTTGTGATCGAATTGAACGTTCCCATCTCTGTACTCACGTGTTACTTGATTGATCTCTCTTTCCTCAGCGTTTCTTGGCGGCTTCGACAAGGGTCTTGAGATGTAAATCTTCCAAGGGGGGAAAGGTAGATGTTGTAGTACTCCCGGACAAGTTCTCTCCTGAGGTTGCCTCGGTTCTTGGACCATGTTGTTCATCTTTCTGGATTAAATAAAGTGTGTGACTGATGACTTGTTTTTGCTTGAGTAGATACGCCGACCCTTCTTGTAATCGTGATGCTATATCATTCAAAATGAAATGAACGAGATGTTTGAGAATAGCAACACACTTCCCATGATATGTACGAGGATGCATCGTGAGCCGAAACCGAAGAATTGAGAATTCAATTTTTGTAACCGATAGATCAACCTCCCATTTGTGGTCGCCAATTGTTGATGGGTGAAAATTACTCCTATTTGGGGTGTGGATGAGGAATGAATCTAAACTTCAACAAATGTATCTGTGCAAGTCCCCTTTAAAACCAAGAAACGGCCGTTCCGGACTTGTTTCGGTCACAAAGTGAAGGAGATGGGGTTGATCTTAGGGAGGAAGCGAAGAAGGTGTTGAGATTGTGAAAGTGTTGGCTTGCTTATGATGAGAAAAGTGCTTCACCGGTTAATGTAAAGGAGGCTGCGGATGTTGAGAGATGCTATTCCTTGTTATTTGATGCGAGAACCCATTTATCATGTCATTAAGCCTCATTCACGTTTCGTGGAAGTGGAGGTAGTGGAACACGGGTAGTGGAGTTGTGTGTAAGTCTTGCCCCTTTTCCTGTTCATCTCTAACCGTCCATGACATTTCTTGTGAAAGGTATGTTGTTATTTGATGTGGGTCCTCGAGGCGACCAACGAGAAGCACTATATCATGAAAACGTGATCACAAAGAACTATATAAAAGATTTTGTTGATCTTGAGGAAATTAAATATGATGATGATGTTTTAACCAATCATGGTTGGTTTTATGATGAACGACATGGAGAATAGTCGCAACTGCGGCACATGTAATATGAGTCCATAATGCTTGGTAATAAAACTACGACATACTTTGAGGCAAGATACAAACAAAATGGATTCTTTAGGTATATTGAGAAAAGAGATGATGATGTATTCGTATTCGGGAATGGGATTGTTGACATATTTGGTTATTTTAGTAAGTGACTTAAGTTTCTAGGGTTATTCTTCTTCTGTTTCTCTTTGTTTGTTTTTTTCAAGATACAAACAAAATTTCTTTAGGTATATTTTGTTTTCTATTGTATAAGCACCTTCTTTTCTCTTTGTTTGGTTTTCTATTTTTTCTTTTCGGTTTTCTTTTCCGTTTTTCTTTTTTCTATTGTTGTTGTAGTAATTCTATATTTTATTTCTAGTAACTCTCAGAATTCTAATTACTCAAAAAAATTTAAAAAGAAAATTTATATTTGTTAAAACCAAAGAAAAATTTGGATTTTGTCTTGTAGTTTTGTTGAATTTACAACAAACTTCATAACAAAAACATAAGGCTTCTTCCATGTCATAAGTTTCTTGATACCATCCTTTTACGTATTCATAACACATCCACAAATCCACTCAATTAAAATTTATTTACAAATACAAATGAGAAAGGAACTAATTAATTGATAGAGTATATTAAGTGATTCATACTAATTACAATCCTACTAAGAACAATAATTAAAATAAAGTTAAATAAAGATTAACAAAATAAATTCTGTTATTTTCTCTTTCTTCTTTGGAGCTTCTTATAGGTAATTCCCGAAAAGAATTCTGAACTCGCAAAAAAAAAAAAAAAAAAAATCTTACATATATAACTTTTTTTTTTTAAACAAATATGTAGTTTTAGACTCCTCTTTAACATAATAATGAGATTTCATTAATTAGCACCCCACAGACGGTCCAACATTACCAACCAAAATGTTATTAAACCTCTTTTATACCTTTACCAATTCCAAGATCATACAAGCAGAATTGGCAAGGGGTTGAAGGAGAACATCATTTTGCTAAAAGAGGGTTTTAAGAGAGAGGAAGAAGTGAAGAACATCATCTTCTTTTCTTCTAATTTTAGTCATAAACCTCTTTTCTATGTACCTTACCAATTCCAAGATACAAGCAGAATTGGAAAGGGGTTGAAGGAGGCCCTCATTTTGCTAAAAGAGGGTTTTAGAGAGAGGAAGAAGTGAAAAACATCATCTTATTTTCTTCTACTTTTAGTCATAAACCTCATTTTTTACCTTAAATACAAGCAGAATTGCGGTGAGGTAAGTAAATTTATTTTTTAGGGAATTGTGTTACATATATTATTAGGGATTCTGATGCTTTTGTTTTTGGGTTAGATTGTATGAATGCTTTTGTAGTCTTGATAATTTAGAAATATGGGTTTTAGACGTCACTTCAACTAGATCTCTTATGGATCATCTATATCACAAGATTAGGATTGTATTGAACACCCAAAACCTTGTCACTGTTATTTTTATACTAATCCTATAAATGTTCAGAAAATCACAGAACCAACTTTCAATTTTTCTTGAGAAATTAAACTTGAATTTCTCTTTACATATTATAAACTTTAAATTCTTCGTTGCATATTAATTTATTTTAGTTGTCCACATCTTTAAAATCCTAATTTGTTGAAGAAAAATATTATACCAGTTTATATGTATTAGATTTATGGATTGTTCTTTTTTTTTGGTTGATCCTAATAATTGTAAATAAATATAGTTCTTCATAGACATAAGTTTTCTTCCATGAATACAAGGCATATTATTTTCATATGATTATTTGCTAGTAGTTAATATACAAGTATTACAAAATTTAGTTTAAAAGAACAATCATTAGAAAACTCGATAATTCTTTATTATCAAAATGTGTTTTATATTAAAGAGAAATGAAATAACCAAGAGAAAAATGCTTGATAGAACTTTCTTGGAAGAACCTTAATTCATCCTTAATAAAATCATGATAAATCTGAATAGTTGTTTGATTCTAACCTGCCCTTATGTACAAGCTAGTAGTTAATAATCTTCTTACCAACAAGAATATTTTTTAAGACTAGTCAAAGTAGTTTTATATAATTTATTAAAAGATAATCTAGGTCTTAAAGCTTAGCTAAACATTACCACAAAATTGTGTCAAATATAAAGGATTTTTGCAACAAGGTATATATGGATATGTTATTCAAGATCAGTTTGTACAGCAATGCAAAACTTATCTACTACCTCCGTTTCTTAAAAAGAGATACTTTCACTTTTTCAAGTTGGCCTATTTTTAGGCTAAAACGAAAAAATTAAAAAAATACTCTCTTTTCCAAAAAACAGAGGGAGTATATTTTTTTTTTAAACGGAGGGAGTATTTCTCATTAATTAAATAGTATACATATAGTCAGAGTAAAACAACAAGTCATATATAATAGGATCTTCCCAAAGATATTCTTCTCCATGTTAAGAGTACAATTGGTTTCTCAAGAATTTCAATCCTTATAGGTAAGCATACCATGGAAAATGCTCCAACTACGATGAAGACTAGAATGACATTTATTTAGGATTTTTGTGGAAAGTGAAGCTAATTACACTTACTCAACTAAGACACCTTTTCAAATTGATAATACGGAAGATACGGTTATTTTTTGTCAATACAATGAGGATTTCCTCTTTTTCGAAAAAAAAAAATATTTGATAATACCCTTGAGAATCCAACCCTGTACTTTCATTGCATAAGATTTGGACATACGAGTGATAAATGCAACTCAAACCCTGCTTCAACGTTTTAAAAAAAAAAGAAGTCCTAAGATTCTCTCTTCCCTGAAGGTATGAATAATATCAATAAAACGTCGTAGATAATTAAATCTATATTGGAGGACCCATTTGAGAACCAATTCATTGGAAATTCCGCTATGGATGGTTACTACATGAGATTGTAACCGTGAGTGAGAATTTTGAGGGCGAAAGGAATTGGTAAAGGTAAAAATCTTCGCAAATGAAGAGTGGTGTTATATTAAAAAGATGAAATAATTATCAAAGAGAGAAGAATGTGCATGTCCTTATTTGCTACTTGAACCCTTATACCATTTTAGAAAACAATAATGAATTGATGATTGATTCAACAAAGATTAGAGGCATTAAAGAATCTGTCTCCTACTGTAGATTATGATTCTGGTGAGGGCACTGAGAGTTATCCAGGGAAGGTAACATTTCTTGGGGTTACTACTTCATTTGTACCAATGACTAGTACACAACATATGAAGAATCTTTTTAACTTTACAATCTCGATTGGAACCCCCAAAGAAAGCAGGAAAGAGGAATAAGAGGAAGGCAATCGTCCTTGAAGGGTGAGGCTATCAACAATCATCTATGAAGAGGGCGAAAAACCTCAGCTAGGAAGAAGTTTTGATCTTGATTGCTTTTATTTTTCTTTTATTAACTTGATTTGGTAACTTGCATGTTTTTTTTTTTTTAGTTTTTCTCCCGTCGTTTGATCTAGGTTGTGGCCTTGGCTCTTAGCGGTAATGTTAGACGCAACTCACTAGCTAGAAAAGAGCTGTGAGGATCAGGCGACATTAACGAGTCGACTCAGTCATTTTTACATCCATTCCATGATCTGATTTTCTTCATCATTGCTATTTTGTTCTTTCTTGTTTACGTTTTTATCATGATTACTCACCATTTTTTATGTTAAATCCATATTTTCGTAATCATTTGCTCATTTAAAGTAAGATTTTAAAGTTTCAGTTTTTTTACATGTTTTCCATGAGCTTTTTTTTTTTTCCCGTGTCTCCAATATGTGTTTGCAGCTTGTCTTATCACTAATGGCGTTTGCCTTCTCGTTTGTTTTGATCAAAGTGTTTGATAGCAGTATTTGTCTTTGATGATATCAGTTTTATGAAATGGAATAAGAACAAAAGTACGAATCGGGTTAACTCGGAAGTTCATATCGGTGCACTATCCCACCTGGAAAGGTTCTCAAAAAAAGTCAAAAGGCGTACGTGTAGGGTTGATTGGTTTTTTTGTTGCCTTTTTTCGCTCTGCATGCAGTTACACAACTGCAAAATCTATCGTGAAAATATCATTCCAAAATCAATTAGTTCCCAAATTTGTAGGGATCTCACACCAGGAAAAATCCTTAATTCCTTCACATATATAGAAACCACTCATCTCTTCTCCATATATCACAATCACTTATCCTATTATCACATAAACCCTAAAGAAAGAACCATCAAAATAATGGAGGAAGGCAGCTCAAACCAACTGGGAGAACTTGTTAACAAATTCAAACAAGCTACATTATATTTAGGTGATATCTCTGAAGTTGTAACTTTCCAGGTTAGCAGTAATACTGAAGAAGGTGAAGAAACTCAATGGGAGGCAAGTAAAATAGGTAAGGTGATAATAGAAGGAAGAATGAAGGCAGAAGTGGTGGAAAGCTTCATCAAGTTCACATGGCCATTTTTTTTGAGCAAGAGGTCAAAATAGTTGAGGTTGAGCCTAAAATTATGATCTTCAAATTCAGCAATTGGTTTCACCTCAACAAAGTTATTAACGAGAGGCCATGGAATATTAACAGACACTTATTGGTTGTTCATGACTATATTCTTGAGATGATTTACACAGAAAAACATTTGGTTTTCAACTCTTTTGGGTTCAACTTAAGTTCGTATTGCCTGAACATATAAACTTTGATTCAGTTTCGAAGATGGACAGTATTCTTGGTGAAGTGATAGCTATTCAACCAAAAGATGCAATGCCGTAGGTAGCGACCCTGTGAAAGTTTGTGTTAATATAGAACTCACATATCCACTTAGAAGAGGGGTGAAAGCTATCACTAACGCATGAATAACTTGATAGATCAAGTTCTTTTATGAAAGACAACCACCTGCTATCTGCTCCGAGTGTTTTGTTATCATGCATTGTAAAGTTGCTTGCAAAGATGTAAAGGATTTCTTACTCAAAGCTCATGAAAAGCCATACTTCTTTGGCAAGGCAAGTAATATCAGGAAAAACATATCTTCAACTACAACCAGTAAAGCTCCATTATCTAAATCCAATCCAAAGAAATTTACCAAGACTGCTTCTTTGTTCCACCTAAAGATGGTGAAGCCGTAAATATGGAGTTCTTGCTAAAGAAGGGTGAGAGTGAAGATACTGAAGCCACAAGACTCGGAAAAAGGATTAGAACCACTGAAGGCTCTACTACTGTTACTCAGGATGTGTTAGAGCATTGCTCGGTCGAACTCGCATGCGTTGCTATCTCAAGTATGTTTTTCAATGTTAGTGATCAAAACTATAAATCTTGATTTCTAGTCTACTATAGCTAAGGTCTCAGACTAGGATAGAAAGTGTAGTTGAGCTCAAGAACTCCATGGCAATCATCATACAAGACGAAGGACTACTCAAGGAACCGGTGGAACTTCATCAACTAAAAGGTATGTGGAGACTTGAACTTATCTATCACTCAAAAGTCTATTTATCTCCTATCTTGAGACAAAAGTCGTTTTGTTATATAGACTAAGATTATACATATTTGGTATTTCGAGCCGAGTTTATCTCGCGTATCTATTTCTAGAAATATGTGTTAGTAAGCTTTCGCTTTAGCCAAATTCATCTTTACCTAGTGACTAAAGTCATGTTATGTTTCAATCACTTTGAAAATTGCTCTGACGAAAAATAGTTTGTGAATAACAACTATATAATAACATCCTCTGAGAATGTTTCAATGATTGAAATGAGAGTTTAGATTATATAACCATTGGTGGATATAAGCATTATTGTGGAAACACATATATGTATAAGTCCTATTCCTTGAACCAAAGTTTGCGAACTTTGTTGATCAAGAGAACTAGAACAAGAGCCGTGAACTCAGTCTGCGAACCCAGTCCGCCAACTGGCGGAAGTTCTCGACCCGAGAATTTCTGCTGGAGTTTGTGAACTCCTTCCGTAAACTTGAGTCCGCGAACCCAGTCCGCGAACTTGAGTTGGTTATATCTAAAAACGATTTTTCTTGAACTCATGTTTAAATAAACTAAGGAATGCTTTTGTAAACCATGGCTATAAAATTCATGAACCGATTCGAGTGCATCAAATCGTTTTTGCTTCGATTGTGTCTTGTGTAGTTACATAAAGATCTAAGCAATTGAACAACTCTCTAACTAGTTCATTTGAGTCATCTGGACTAGTTATGGTGAAGAAGAATATGGTTGATATGAAATTGCTCATATGGCTAACCTTTGGTTAACTACTTTTGAACCAACAAATGTACATGTTTGGGTATGGTTTCACAAGCCTAGAAACGTGCATTTCATGTGTGTATAACAAGCTAAGTTTTCGATCTAACGGTTGAGAAATATTAGCTTGAATCTAATCAGGTTTTCATCTAACGGTGAATATTGAATGCTTTGTTACCAAGCTAACATTGATTGCAAACCTGATTTGAAAGACTATATAAGGGAGAACTCTAGCAACTGGGAAACCTAATCCCCACACCTTACGTGTGATACTAGTTGTATAAGCTAGAGTCGATTCTCTTTTCTTCTCTAAACCAGGTTAACGACTTAAAGACTTCATTGGGATTGTGAAGCCCGACCGATACTACTTTCTCGTAGTTGTGTTATCTGATCTTGCTGTTTCTATCGTACGAGTACAATTGTAATAATTGGCTTGAGATTTCTATCTCCGATAGGCAAGATAAAAAGAAGTCACAAACATCTTCGTCTCATCGTTTATGATTCCACAATACCTTTTTCGCTGCGTCGATTAAGATTATTGTGAGGTGGTCGATAATACTAGGCTATTCTTCGGGAATATAAGTCCGATTTATCTATTGGTTCCTGTTCGCCTTATTTATCAAAAGACAGAACAAAACTCGTAGGTATATTCGTGAGATACGGATTTATCTATTACCGTAGACTTTTCTGTGTGATATAGATTTGTTTATTAAAGTCTTCGACTTTGGGTCGTAGCAACTCTTAGTTATGGGTGAGATCAGCTAAGGGAATCAAGTACGTAGCATCCTGCTGGGATCAGAGACGTAGGAGCATAACCGTACCTTGGATCGGTGTGAGATTGGTTGGGGTTCAACTACGGTCCATACCGAAGTTAATTTGGAGTAGGCTAGTGTCCGTAGCGGCTTAATACGTGTGTGTGTTCAACTGGACTAGGTCCCGGGGTTTTTCTGCATTTGCGGTTTCCTCGTTAACAAAATTCTGGTATCTGTGTTATTTATATTTCCGCATTATATTTGTTTATATAATTGAAATATCACAGGTTGTGCATTGTTCAATTAATTAGAATATCCGACCTTTGGTTGTTGATTTAAATTGATTGAGACTTGGATATTGGTCTTTGGTACCATCCAAGTTATCTCTCTAGTATTTGATAAAGACTCGCAGATTTCTAATTGCTTGAGTATATATCAAATCGAGAGATTGAGATATAAACTCTTTGATATAATTTTTGTCTAGATTGAGTCTGACTGTCTAGTTGATTTTCTAGAAAGTATATTGGAGTTTGTCCATACATATTGCTAAGCGAAATATTGGGTGTGGTTGTTGTACCCCCGCTTTTTCAATTGGTATCAGAGCAGGCAAACACATTAAAGACCTTATAAGTCTGTGTTTGTAGCAATCTGATATGTACAATAGCTATCTCAATAAATGCACCACCAGATCCAGGGATTCCAGAATTCTCTTCCATGTCTGATTTAATTAAATCTGTAGAAGGAATTCTGTCTAAACCTCCACCAGGTTTAAAATCCTTGAAGTGTTTTCAGGGCTTGAAAAGAAACTTGAAAGCTTATCTCTTGATGTTGAGTTATACCTCCAGAAAGAGCAAGAATCTCTTGACAAGCTAAATCAAGTTATGAGGAATAATATTCATGTTGAAGTCGACATTGATTTACTAATCAATGAGAGCAATGCTCCTCCTCTGCGTAGTTCAATTAATTGTAACAAACTAAACGAATTACAAGAGGAGTTTAAATCTCAGTCATCTAAGTATATCACTTCAAAGCATGAATTGATTCATTGCTCAATTCCTGATACTTACTATCAAGATAGTAGTAATGTCTTCTTTTATGAAGAAGCTAGGACGTATCTTTTTATCAAAAGAGTTTCCCTTCGCAGTACTAAAAACTATCTACATAAACTGTTTTTTATAAGTTGGAAAACAAGAAATCAGAAATACAAATCTTTTTGGGTTCTCTTGAAGTTCTTTGATAGACTTATAAAAATAGTCCCTTGGGTGTTTCTCAACACTACAAGATGTAAGAGTTGCTGGAAAGAAACTATTTCTTGGTGCCATGGTGAGCAAGATATTTTCACCTCAACACAGCTTGATTGTGTTGAAAGTGCATCCTCACCAAGGAATGCCCTGCTATGTATACGGTGGGGGAAGCACAAGAATTGGGGCACACAGATTATGTTCGGTAAGGCTGTAGAATTATTTGGATTCTTTTAAAAAGGTATGTCTATAAAAATGAGCAAGATTTGTGTTTTTATTTGCTTAGAGTACTTATAATGATCCATGTACCTTGCTTATTGTTCAGTTCTACCTAACTTGATCCGTGTTTAAGGTTCTTAAACGTTTAGGTTTGAAAATAGTAGTTCGAGATGTTTGGACTTCATGGTACACCTACCAGGTATGCATAACATCATTTAAAATCAAAATCCAGGGGTTTAAGTATGCATACCCATTTGCATACTCCCCCAGATCATGAAAATTCGTTTGCAAAACGGTATGCATACTTAACATCGATATTCGGTAAACTTGTTTTGGCCGTAACTTCTTCGTCCGAACTCGGAATGACCTCATTCTTTTTGCATTCTCTTCCTATTTGAATTATCTTCAAAATGAATATGATAATTACTTAATTTGGATGAGTTAAGATTGGTATTTGTCCTGTCTCTTGTTTTTGAGTGTTTTGCTCCGTTTCGTCGCACTTTTTCCACTTCTCTTGGACTTGGGCACTTGGATTCTTGGAGTAATACTCTTCTAAGATAATTTGTAGCTTTTAAAAGAATGTTGTTGGTGAATCACAAAGAAGGAAGTTCAAGAATGGGCAATAGTATGCATTACTATGGGATTCTTGAATGTTCACAATCATCTTATGTGAACTATGGTGCATGGTCATTAGTGACTTTGTATGTTCTTATTTGTTAAGAAAATCTTTTTATACGCCTTTGGTAGATATTCTTGGTGTAAATCCGTGCAAAAAAGATTAATTCTACCCTCTAAGGACAAATTATCTTATATGAGCATTACGAGTTTGTCTTGATACCTAGGAAACTTATTATGAGAATTTATTCTTGTTTTTGAGAAGGATTACTAGAGTTTGGAATAGCAATTATTGTGATTACACACAGCTATGTCCAACGTTTTCATCTTCATGTTTTTAGATTTATTTATTTAAATTCTAAGTTATTTGGAAGATGATTTTTGCAATTTTAATCTTTATGATTTTATATATTGCAAATTGTTATGGGATATGTGTGTTTGCGTCCGTGAACTACGACTGTCCCATATCTTATCAAAAGTAAAGTCTTTCGTATGTCGATATGCATATATTGATAAAAGAATGAATGGACTTTTGACAAATACAAAAGTTAAGCCTATTATGTCAATTATTGATGGAAGATAGGTTAAAATATTTTGTTTACAAGGATTATGCCTATTGTATGTCATTGTGCAAATGGTGATGGAAAATAGAATGGTCCTTGTTTATTCCACGATATTAGGTCGACCTGCGATCCACAATTTTTGTGTATATACTGTGTTGTTCCATATGGTGTCTTATGATGAGCTCTATCGACTGATATATTGTTTTGGCTTAGTTGTTTCTCCGTGAGGTACTTTATGTCGAGTATGTTCAACTAAATTAATCATCTTGTTTGGTTATTTAGTTGTTGCTCCGTAAGTTTTCTTATGTCGAGCATGACCAATCAAATTGATTACTTTTGTGATTAGTTTGGTTGTGTATTTCGATTAGATTAATTATGGGTTCTCTTGTGATTAATCTAATTGAGTATTTTTGAGTCTCCATAAGTTCACTTATGTTGAGCATATCTGATTAAATTAATCATGGGTTCTCTTGTGGTTAATTTAATTGAGTATTTTGGATTCAAATTCATACTTGTATGTGATTTATCCAAAGAAATCCTTATTTTCTCTTGAAATTAAGGTCGCTCTTGTTGTTCTTTCGGGAATGACATATTATGGGGGAGAGTTCTTAATTGAACTTGTGCTTTAGTGCCAAATCTTTGTGGGGAGTGCGGTTGTGGAATATTTGAGGGGTTATCTTGTATCTTTAAACTCCTTGATGAATGCATTTAGCTTCGGATTTATGATTGCATCTAAATAAGATGATATGTGTTTTCTTTCTTTTGGTCATGAAATGTCTCTTTCGGAAATTTCATTAGGATCCCGTTCTTTTACCTTTGCCAATTTTATTGACAAAAAGGGGGAGAATTAATATGTAGTTCACACTACAAATACATATGGTTTTCGGATCATTATGTAAGGGGGAGTGGTTTCCATGTGAGATGGAGTATTGACTAAGGGGAAGTGATACATATCACCATAGTATTGTTTTTGAAGTTGTGATACAATTGAACTTTGACGATGTGTAATGATACTATGACCCTGTATAACAATGATTGAGAACTCTTGTTTTCTTGTTGTTATAGCTATGGATTTACAACAACGATGATGCTAAACTTACAACCTTTGGGATCATTGGAGTACTTGGAAGTGATGAATATTTCGAGTAATGTTGAAGATTAGACATGTGGAATAGGAGCTACAAAAGTTAATTTATTTATTTTTTGTATTCCATATGTATTGATAGTTTTGTCACTAAAATTGACAAAGGGGGAGTTTGTTAGAGCATTGCTGGGTCGAACTCGCATGCGTTGCTATCTCAAGCATGTTTGTCAATGTTAGTGATCAAAACTATAAGTCTTGATTTCTAGTCTACTATTGATAAGGTCTTGGACTAGGATAGAAAGTGTAGTTGAGCTCAAGAACTCCATGGCAATCATCATACAAGACGAAGGACTACTCAAGGAACCGTTGGAACTTCATCGACTAAAAGGTATGTGGAGACTTGAACTTATCTATCACTCAAAAGTATATTTATCTCCTATCTTGAGATAAAAGTTGTTTTGTTATATAGACTAAGATTATACACATTTGGTATTTTGAGACGAGTTCATCTCGCCTATCTATTTCTCGAAATATGTGTTGGTAAGCTTTCGCTTTAGCCAAATTCATCTTTACCTATTGACGAAAGTCATGTTATGTTGCATTCACTTTGAAAATTGCTCCGACGAAAAATAGTTTGTGAATAACAACTATATAATAATGTCCTCTGAGAATGTTTCAATGATTGAAATGAGAGTTTAGATTATATAAGCATTGTTGTGGAAACACATTGTTGATGGTGGATTTTCATTCAAGGTTAGATTTGTAAAAAACCAGAAAAATCATGCGCTGACATCTTGTAAAAGATAAAGCCATTTATAAGTGTTGGATATTCCCTCACTTAATTCACCAAGAATGGATCATGTAGCAACAATCCCTTCTTGTGAATTTCATATCGAAACCTTGTATTTCTGTACTCATTATCGGTGTGGCATGGCGATGAGTGTTACTCTTATAGAGTAACATGAACCTCCAAGCACTATAATGAATCATTATCGGTGTGGCATGAGACCGAGTGTTACTCATATATAGAGTAACACGAACCTCCAAGCACTATAATGAAACCATGTACGAAATAAATACAGGGATGCTCGGTGTGTTATATTAGCCCGAGCCCCTCTCGGTGTGTTATATTAGCCCGATTGAGCCCTCTCGGTGTGTTATATTAGCCGATTGAGCATCCCAGACTTGACAGTATCAGTCTCGGATATGATCTGATGCAGTCATCCAACTCCATAAGCATGATTGGGTGACCACGAGATCAATTCCATCACCCTAAGCATGGTATGGAATACCCACGGCCTTAGCTCGCCAAATATGATTCGATCGTGATCATCCAACTCCGCAAGCATGATTGGATGACCACAGATCAATTCCATCACCCCAGCCGAGGTATGGAATATACACGGCCTTAGCTCGCCAAATATGATCTCGATCGCGATCATCCAACTCCACAAGCATGATTGGATGACCACGGATCAATTCCATCACCCCCAAGCGGTATGGAATACACACGGCCCGACCCGCATGGTCGACCATTGGCTTCGCTTGCCAAGAAACCGTCCATACCAAGCATTATGGGCGGGAAAACCTAAATTAGGGTTTGCGGCATATTACATGTGTCGCAAAAGCGGTCTCAAATCCGTCCATCTTCGCGAGGTATAGATGGAGGGTGTAGATGTAGACTCAAAAGGGCCCGGAGCATGTCGACACAATCACCATGTGACCGCCTACACACTTGGCCAATCGGTCAAAGCCAACCGTGGTTGGTTACAACAAAACCGTCCGCCCAAAGGAGCATGGTCGCGGCTTTGAAAGCCAAAAATAGGGTTTGAGCCATCACGCGCGTCCATCTTCTCCGGCACGAATGGAGGGTCACTGATCAAATCGAGCAGGTCCGGTCATACCAGCATGACCACCGTGGGCCCATCTACCTCCTCTTGCGGTCGGCCAAGGCACATCATTCCCGGCCAACCCAAAACGCACGCCCAAACTCGTGCGGTTACACTCCCAAATCCTAAACCGATCTCGACCGCTCAACTTCATAGGATGATTTGAATGGCTTAGATCACGTTTTCATGGGATAATCAGGGTATAGGTGTGAACACCAACCTACCACCTACACGGTAGTGTGATCGACCAAAACCAACCAATGTTGGTCGCTTGAAACGCGTGCCCAAACTAGGGAAATCACGCCGGTTTCCAACTCCTTTGCGGCAAGGGATTTCGCGCAAAACCAATCTCGACCACTCCTCTTTACGGTCAAATTGAGTGGCCCGAGATCGCGCTTTCATGAGGGAACGGAATACAGGCGCCTACACCATCATGCGAGTCAACACGCATGTATGGTCTGGTCCTCTCTAAAATCCTTCCCATGCTTGGTTTCGACCAAGGTGAAGAGTGATGCTTGCGCACCTCTTTTAAAACCCTAATCTCATCAACGGCCGCAGATGAGTGTCTCAAACATCATCTCATCCGTCCGACCTCACCTGACTTGGTTATACAACCCCCGGTGGGGAGTTATTTGGTTAGTGAGCAGTCATTACACATCACTTTACCACACCGTAATGCGAGACTAGCATAAAATACATACGATATCTGCACAAGTATCGACTTTCGAATAACGCAGTTATTCAATTCAAAGCATTACATGCTATCTTCCGTGGACCCACGATCCACATTCCGGACATCAATCATGTCACAAACTGGGGATACTTACTGGGGTATTGGTCCGGCGGTTTACGGCGTGCGGCGTGCAGCAACGCGCCATCACAAGAACGTGTCGGGGAGGTCATGGACGGTTAGAGATGAAGCTGGAAAAGTGGGCAAGATTGGTCGTGCATCACCGACATGCAACTCCACTACTCCATCATTCCACTACCTCCACTTCCCACGAGAAACGTGAATGAGGCTCAATGACTTGTATAAATAGGTTCTCCGCCCTATTTCAAACAACAAGGAAAACAAGGCAGAGAAAATCAACATCCGAGCCTCCTTACATTAGCAGTAAGCCTGCTCACTTTTCGTCACAAGTCATAAGCAAGCCAACACCTTCACAATCTCAACACCTTCTTCGCTTCCCTCCCTAAGATCAACCCCATCTCCTTCACTTTGTGACCAAAACAAGTCCTGGAACGGCCATTTCTTGGTTTAGGCCGGACTTGCACAGATTGATCTCTCGAATCTACAAGCACTCTCAAGGCAGTCGTGCATTTGTTGTAGGTTTAAATTCATTCCTCATCACACCCCAAATTACCAAATTCGGCGGGAGTAATTTTCACCCATCAACAATTGGCGACCACGGTGGGAGATTGATCTATCGGTTGCATAAAATTGAATCCTCAATTTTTGGTTTCCATCTCGCAATGTATCCAGGAAACTACGGGCGGTTCGAGATATCATGGGAAGCATATTTGGAATCTTTGGAGGATGTCTTGGCAAATCAAGCCGGTATCACCGGGAGGCGAGAGCGAGACATTTCGCCTTTTGAATGACATAGCAAAGCACAATTACAAGAAGGATGCATCCACTCCGCAAGAAACGGTGAATCCTTGGCCAGGGATCACACCTTTACCGGGGAGAAACAAAAAGAGCGCGTAATCGCGGGGACTCGGGGAAAGATGAACGGCGGGGTCCGGTCGACGATGAGAATCCGAGACGACTCCACGGGAGAAGAGACTTGTCAGGGCACTACAATGATATGCGAGATAAAGAAAGGGAACTGCATCCTATGGAACCGTGTTAGAAGATTTATATCTCAAAACCCTCATTTGAAGCAGGAAGGCATTCGACCCGCATCAACCTTTCAATTTGAGTGAAGAAATGCTTGAGGAAGGAGAGATCAATCAAAGGAATGCGTGAGTACGAGAGGATGGGAACGTTCAATTCGATCACTCGGCGGTGACATTACGACACCTTCCACATCACTCTTGCCTAGGCAAGCGATCCTGGATATGATGACATCCGCAAGTCTTACAACTTCATCTCCTATTCCACATCAAGGCCACGGAGAGACATTGCAACGCCCTCTAACGCAGTAAAAGCTAGACTCAAGGTACTTACATTTCCCCTTCCCGGTGAACAAGATCCTGGAACTACTAGAGACGTGGGTGCGAAATGGAGAGTTGAAGCTACCCTGCGGCGCCCACCTCGATCAACAAGTAATGGATCCGAGGAATGCTTGTCATTACCATCGGTTCCTTCATCACCCCACCAGTGAATGCAACGCTTTGGGCGCATTGTTCGGGAGAAGCTCGGTTCGAGAGATAGCTTGCGGAGGATTTTCTTAGAGGCTACTCGGTCGATGCGGTGAGGCTTCAAAAGGCAAGTAAGTTTTACTCAACAACTTTACAAGAAAGATAGTTTAGAATTCTTTGGGGACTTAGCATCCCGCACGTGGAGAAAGAGGCTCGGTGATCAAACGCCATGTTTGTTTCCATTCGTACCTCCTTTTACATAACATTTGCAACTTCATATATGTGCAATCATTCATGACCAAGATGCAAACCTCATTTAACATAATCTCTTTCAAAAAGTTTGTTCACAAAACTATCTCAAAATAAGCCAATTCAATTACCTATTCAAGACCAGGAAGTCGGAAGAAAATCCTCACTATCACTCAAAAAAAAAAAAAAAAAATCTAAGAGGAAAACAAGTCGGTAGCTACAATCCTTCAAGGGAAGTCCTTCAACATCAACTCATCCTTGGGCAAGAGAGACTTTCATCCTTTGAAGTACAACACCTTGACGGTTCCTTAGGCAACTTTTCAACCTCTTTCTTCTGGCGAGTAACACCGGTATACGAAGGGGCTCCGTCCATAATTTCGGAGCTACAGTGGTCAATACACCTTATGCAGCCGTCACTTCACCACCGGTGCCGGCGTAGCAGGAGATATTCCAACAAGTGTAACACCTCCGTCACCGAGTCGGAGCGCCGCAAAATCCGATAACTCCTCAAGCGTAACGCCTCCGGTGAGTCACCCCGAGCAACAACTTTCACTCCTGCATCGGGATGAGGAGGGGAGGGACGAGAGGAGGACCACCATCCATTACCATTTGGACTTGATGGAGAAGCGGGAAGTTCTTGCTAAGACTCAAACGGATGGCGCAACTCGAAAAAGAGGTATTTCATGCAGCGCGGACCTACGTGGACACGATCAAATGAGCGACATCCAGTTGAGGCGGTCTGTCATGGGAGATTCCTACACTGGGACTGATCCTCACAATGATCCTCCCAGAGTCAACAGATTTACTACGAACAAACCATGTAAACCACGCTTGGGGATCGAGGCTCGGCATGAAGTTCCTTCACCTTGATCAAAGACTTCTTCAACACGAGAAAGATGGTCGAGTCAAGAATCATGGAATTCGCAAGGGTAAATCGAAGGCGAAGAGCCGCTCCGCTTCAACGCTTCCTCCAGCGAAGGCTGCTTCAATGGTCTATCCAAGAGCCGCCTCAATGCTCTCTCCAGGACCCCCTGTTCACTTGGAATCACCTTCAACACTCTCTCCAGGATCTACCTCAACGTTCGCACCGAAGCCACTTTAACATCCTCTCGAGTCGTTTCAACACTCAAGCTACACCAATAATCTGCGCTCGGTCAAGTTGTCTTTGATGTACTCATTGCTCAACGTGCGTCTCATTCATCCTTCATGAGGATCCAGTGAGCATGAAAAAACCGAAGTCGATAGGAGGAGGGTTATCTGTGGAACGAATATTTTCATATAGTAGAGAGAGCGCGGTGAACAACTCATCATCAATGTTCGGCATGTATTTGAAGCATCAACACTTCCACCAGCATTATCTTGAGAGAAGATATATCAACGGGAGTTCTTTTCTTTCTACCGCAATGAAATAAAAGGCAGGAGTTAGAACTTCTATGAAAGCACATGAGAAGTGTAGTCACACACGGCAAGACACAACTCACATCGGAGCACACAATGGCCAGGTCCAAACATCGTTCAAGTATGTCAGTATTGATTTGATCAGAGTATAAGTTTCAAGACCAGTATTGCTCAAGTCTCAAGTCTGGCGCACCATGACAAGGGGGTTTGATCGAAGCACATGGCCGACGTTTGAAGCATGTACACAGTGGACCCACTTTCAACCGAAGCAGACACAACAAGCCCACGTTCGATCAAGCGGGCGCAGTGCCCCACGAACGAAGCATGCGCAGCGATCGATCGATTAGGCACATCCCCACGATTGAGAACGGGCGCAGCAATAGCCCCTCGGCCAGGCGATCATCGCAAGGTCGATCGAAGCGAGCAAGGACAGAGCATCATGCTAGGGAGCACTTTCCTGGACGTTTCTTGAACGTGACATGCTCGAAGGACCAGGACGACCGTCTCTCCTGGTAACATCTAACTTTGTCTCATAAGTTTTATCTTTAACTGTCACCATCTCATGCCTACCACACAATAGTGTAACCATTATGTGCTAGGCGGGGGACTTTAATGTTGATGGTGGATTTTCATTCAAGGTTAGATTTGTAAAAAACCGGAAAAATCATGCGTGACATCTTGTAAAAGATAAAGCCATTTATAAGTGTTGGATATTCCCTCACTTAATTCACCAAGAATGGATCATGTAGCAACAATCCCTTCTTGTGAATTTCATATCACCTTGTATTTCTGTACTCATTATCGGTGTGGCATGATTTGGCGAGTGTTACTCTTATAGAGTAACATGAACCTCAAGCACTATAATGAATCATTATCGATGTGGCATGAGACGAGTGTTACTCATATATAGAGTAACACGAACCTCCAAGCACTATAATGAAACCATGTACGAAATACCCATAAATTTGATGCTCGGTGTGTTATATTGGCAGAGCCCCTCTCGGTGTGTTATATTAGCCCGATTGAGCCCCTCTCGGTGTGTTATATTAGCCCGATTGAGCATCCGGACTTGATGTATCGGTCTCAGGATATGATCCGATTGCGATCATCCAACTCCATAAGCATGATTGGGTGACCACAGATCAATTCCATCACCCTAAGCATGGTATGGAATACCCACGGCCTTAGCCTGCCAAATATGACGATCGCGAGTCATCCAACTCCGCAAGCATGATTGGATGACTACGCATCAATTCCATCACCTAAGCGGTATGGAATATACACGGCCTTAGCTTGCCAAATATGATCGATCGCAGTCATCCAACTCCACAAGCATGATTGGATGACCACAGATCAATTCCATCACCCCAAGCGGTATGGAATACACACGGCCGACCCGCATGGTCGACCATTGGCCTTAGCTTGCCAAGAAACCGTCCATACCAAGCAGTATGGGCGGAAAACCCTAAATTAGGGTTTGCGGCATATTACATGTGTCGCAAAGCGGTCTCAACCGTCCATCTTCGCGGTATAGATGGAGGGTGTAGATGTAGACTCAAAGGGCCGGAGCATGTCGACACAATCACCATGTGACCGCCTACACACTTGGCCAATCGGTCAAAGCCAACCGTGGTTGGTTACAACAAAACCGTCGCCCAAAGGAGCATGGTCGCGGCTTTGAAAGCCAAAAATAGGGTTTGAGCCATCACGCGCGTCCATCTTCTCCGGCACGAATGGAGGGTCACAGATCAAATCGAGCAGGTCCGGTCATACCAGCATGACCACCGTGGGGCCCATCTACCTCCTCTTTGCGGTCGGCCAAGGCACATCATTCCCGGCCAACCCAAACGCACGCCCAAACTCGTGCGGTTACACTCCCAAATCTAAATCGATCTCGACCGCTCAACTTCACCGGATGATTTGAATGGCTTAGATCACGTTTTCATGGGATGTAAGGTATAGGTGTGAACACCAACCTACCACCTACACGGTAGTGTGATCGACCAAAACCAACCAATGTTGGTCGCTTCAAACGCGTGCCCAAACTAGGGAAATCACGCCGGTTTCCAACTCCTTTGCGGCAAGGATTTCGCGTGAAACCAATCTCGACCACTCCTCTTTCCGGTCAAATTGAGTGGCCCAGATCGCGCTTTCATGAGGGAACGGAATACGGGCGCCTACACCATCATGCCGTCAACACGCATGTATGGTCTGGTCCTCTCTAAAATCCTTCCCATGCTTGGTTTCGACCAAGGTGAAGAGTGATGCTTGCGCACCTCTTTAAAACCCTAATCTCATCAGCGGCCGCAGATGAGTGTCTCAAACATCATCTCATCGTCCGACCTCACCAGACTTGGTTATACAACCACAGTGGGGAGTTATTTGGTTAGTGAGCGGTCATTACACATCACTTTACCACACCGTACCGTGAATGCACTGCATAAAATACATACGATATTGCACAAGTATCGACTTTCGAATAACGTGATTATTCAATTCAAAGATTACATGCTATCTTCCGTGGACCCACGATCCACATTCAGACATCAATCATGTCACAAAGCGGGGATACTTGCGGGGGTATTGGTCTGGCGGTTTACAAGCGTGCGGCGGCAACGCGCCATCACAAGAACGTGTCGGGAGGTCATGGACGGTTAGAGATGAAGCTGGAAAAGTGGGCAAGATTGGTCGTGCATCACCGACATGCAACTCCACTACTCCATCATTCCACTACCTCCACTTCCCACGAGAAACGTGAATGAGGCTCAATGACTTGTATAAATAGGTTCTCCGCCCTATTTCAAACAACAAGGAAAACAAGACAGGAAAATCAACATCCGAGCCTCCTTACATTAATCGTAAGCTCGCTCACTTTTAAATCACAAGTCATAAGCAAGCCAACACCTTCACAATCTCAACACCTTCTTCGCTTCCCTCCTAAGATCAACCCCATCTCCTTCACTTTGTGACCGAAACAAGTCTGGAACGGCCATTTCTTGGTTTAGGCCGGACTTGCACAGCATTGATCTCTCGAATCTACAAGCACTCACCGCTGTGATGCATTTGTTGTAGGTTTAAATTCATTCCTCATCACACCCCAAATTACCAAATTCGGCAGGAGTAATTTTCACCCATCAACACACATATATGTATAAGTCCTATTCCTTGAACCAAAGTTTGCGAACTTTGTTGATCAAGAGAACCGGAACAAGAGCCGTGAACTCAGTCCGCGAACTCAGTCCGCGAACTGGCGTAAGTTCTCGACCCGAGAATTTCTGCTGGAGTTTGTGAACTCCTTCCGTGAACTTAAGTCCGCGAACCCAGTCCGCGAACTTGAGTTGGTTATATCTAACAACAATTGTTCTTGAACTCATGTTTAAATAAACTAAGGAATGCTTTTGCAAACCGTGGCTATAAATTTCATGAACCGATTCGAGTGAATCAAATCATTTTTGCTTCGATTGTGTCTTGTGTAGTTACATAAAGTTCTAAGCAACTGAACAACTCTCTAACTAGTTCATTTGAGTCATTTGGACTAGTTATGGTGAAGAAGAATATGGTTGATATGAAATTGCTCATATGGCTAACCTTTGGTTAACTATTGTTGAACCAACAAATGTACATGTTTGGGTACGGTTACACAAGCCTAGAAACGTGCATTTCATGTGTGTATAACAAGCTAAGTTTTCGATCTAACGGTTGAGAAATATTAGCTTGAATCTAATCAGGTTTTCATCTAACAGTGAATATTAAATGCTTTGTTACCAAGCTAACATTGATTGCAAACCCTGATTTGAAAGACTATATAAGGGAGAACTCTAGCAACTGGGAAACCTAATCCCCACACCTTACGTGTGATACTAGTTGTATAAGCTAGAGTCAATTCTCCTTTAACCTTGGTTTTCTTCTCTAAACCAGGTTAACGACTTAAAGACTTCATTGGGATTGTGAAGCCAGACCGATACTAATTTCTTGTAGTTGTGTGATCTGATCTTGTTGGTTCTATCTACGAGTACAATTGTAATAATTGGCTTGAGATTTCTATCTCCGATAGGTAAGATAAAAAAAAGTCAGAAACATCTTCGTCTCATCGTTTGTGATTCCGCAATACCTTTTTCGCTGTGTCGATTAAGATTATTGTGAGGTGATCGATAATACTAGGCTTTTCTTCGGGAATATAAGTCTGGTTTATCGATTGATTCATGTTCGCCTTGATTTATCAAAAGACGGAACAAAACTCGTAGGTATATTCGTGGGAGACGGATTTATCTATTACCGTAGACTTTTTTGTGTGATACCGATTTGTTTATTAAAGTCTTCGACTTTGGGTCGTAGCAACTCTTAGTTGTGGGTGAGATCAGCTAAGGGAATCAAGTACGTAGCATCCTGCTGGGATCAGAGACGTAGGAGCATAACTGTACCTTAGATGAGTGTGAGATTGGTTGGGGTTCAACTACAGTCCATACCGAAGTTAATTTGGAGTAGGCTAGTGTCTGTAGCGGCTTAATACAGTGTGTGTTGAATCTGGACTAGGTCCCGGGTTTTTTCGCATTTGCGGTTTCCTCGTTAACAAAATTCGTGTCTCGTGTTATTTCTATTTCCGCATTATATTTGTTTATATAATTGAAATATCACAGGTTGTGCGTTGTTCAATCAATTAGAATATCCGACCTTTTGGTTGTTGATTTAAATTGATTGAGACTTGGATATTGGTCTTTGGTACCATCCAAGTTATCTCTCTAGTATTTGATAAAGACTCACAGATTTCTAATTGCTTGAGTATATATCAAATCGAGAGATTGAGATATAAACTCTTTGATATAATTTTTGTCTAGATTGAGTCTGACTGTCTAGTTGATTCTCTAGAAAGTATATTGGAGTTTTTCCATACAGATTGCTAAGCGAAATATTGGGTGTGGTTGTTGCACCCCCGCTTTTTCAGGATGAATCTTCCATCATCAATGCTTCTGATATCAACACTGACAATCAAAAATCTCAAATGATCAAAGAGAAATATATACAAGCTGCTAATTCACAGAAGGAGATACATGTAAATAAATTTTCAACTAGTTCTCTCCTTTTATTTTACAGTCTTTTTAATTTTTTCAATATCTTTATATTTTTGAGTTTTTTGTATGGGTTAATATTACTACGTAAACATTATGTTTTACTGCATGGCATTAAATGTTCTCAAACCCTAGTTGTCCATATTTTGATAGTTTTAGTCTTTTCAAACTCTTTGTTTACTCATATAGTATAAGTAAAGCGTTCTCGATGAAGATCATCTCATGGATGTTCAGGGCTATAATAAGGCTAACACTAGAAACCATCTGAGTGATTTAATTAGATTCCAAAACCCATATATCATATTTCTTTGTGAGACCAAAATTAGCCAACTCAAGTGCCTCCCTCTTCTTAAAAAGTATCAATACCCAAATAATGCTTATATAGAACATGTAGGACTTTCAGGTGGACTGGTTTTACTTTGGAAGAATGGCTTTACTTGTGATGTGGTAGATTCATATAGTAACATGTTCAATGTTTTAATTCAGGGAGATCCTAGTAAACCTGAATTCCTTTTAACATGCATGTATGATTACAACAACTATATATAGCAAGAAAAAATAGCAATGGGATATTATTTACAGGATAAGCAGAGCTAACAATAATCCCTGGATTGTCTTAGGTGACCTGAACTTCCATCTCATTGAAAATCATAATGTTGCTTCATCCTCTTCAGATGGCCTAGTTAATGGCATCATAAAAGACTGTGGCTTAGAAGATATTGGATATATAGGAAATTAAAAACTACACTTGGACCAACAACAATTTAGGCACAGGTTCTAAAAAATATAGAATAGATATGGCCCTAGGTAATGGTAACTGGTCTTTCTATTTTCCTAATTCTAAGCTCATGCATCTGTCTTAAGTTGGAAGTAATCATAGTCCCATTATGCTTGTAACTGATGCCACAATTCCAAACTGTTGGAAGCCTTTTAAGTTCTTTCTAACTTGGTTAAATGACCAAAATTGTTCAACTGTCATTGCTAATGCTTGGAAATCTAATGTCCAAGGTTCACCTGCTTTTCAGTTTAACCAGAGACTTTATGTTACAAGGAAGAAACTTTCTCTTTGGAATAAGGAGCATTTTGGTGATATTAATCAAAAGGTAGACAATCTTCAAAAGGAGCTGAAGTTGCTTCAAGAAATCCCTCAAGACTCTAATGTCCAAGATGGTATTATCAATATCAATAATGAGTTGAACAAGTGGCATAATGTACAAAGTGATTTCTACCAACAAAAATCTAGAGATAACTTCATGAAGGAGATGGATTACAACAACAAATATTTTCACACAAAAGCAAATAAAGGGAGAACAAGGAATAACATAGATTCCATTCAAGATCATGATGGAAACTAGCTTCAAACAAGAGATCAAATATCAATACATCTCACTCAGCACTTCAAACAAATCAGTTCAATATCAAATCCTCAACTTGAATAAGGTCTTTACAACATCTTGCCTACAATTATCAATGAAGTTGATAACACCCGTCTCACCTATATTCCTTCATCTCAAGAAATATTTGACACTCTCAAGAGCATGTAGAACTGGAGTGCCCCATGACCAGAAGGCTTTCAAGATGGTTTCTACAAAAGTCAATGGAATGTAGTTGGTAATGATCTTTGTTTGATGATCACCAGATTTTTTGAGACTAAGCATATCTCAAGACAGATCAATAAGACTTAAATTTCACTCATCCCAAAAAAGAAAAAGTCTATGTGCATGTGCAGCAGATTACAGACCTATAGGTCTGTGCAATACTTCATACAAGATTATATCAAAAATATTAGTGAACAAAATGAAGCCACTGATGTCCAAGATTGTGTCTCCTTTTCAAGCTGCATATGTGTCAGGTAGACTCATCCAAGATAACACAGTTATTGCTCAAGAAATCATACACTCCATGAAAAAAAAAAGAGAGGACAAAATTGTTGGTTAGCACTCAAGCTAGACATGTCCAAAGCTTTTTATAGATTGGAATGGCCTTTCTTATTGAAAGTTCTTCAGTATTTTGGTTTCTGTGAAGATTTCTGCACTCTGGTTCACCAATGCATCAGCACTACTACATTGTCAGTATTGCTCAATGGCAGCCCCTGTGAAGAATTTACTCCTATAAGAGGAATAAGGCAAGGATATCCCCTTTCTCCCTATATTTTCATCTTGGCAATGGAATTTCTTTCTAGGCATCTTACTGCTGCTCAAGAAAACAAATCCATTCCTGGTATTAGAGTGGATGCACTTTCTTCAATCATTAATCATTTGCTCTTTGTAGATAACTGCTTGATTTTCGCTCAAGAAAACATTTCTTCAGTCAATAATTTATTGGAGTTACTTCACAACTTCAGTTCACATCCAGGAAGGTTATTAATTTTGATAAATCTGCAGTTCATTTCAGTAAGAGAACCAAGCCTGAAGTTGCAGAAACTCTCACAAATATTCTTGGTGTTATGATAATGAATTCTAAAGAGGAGTACTTGGGTTTACCTCTCATTATTGGGCATTCAAATCAAGAGGATTTCAAGAACATCAAGGACTGCTTTGAAACAAGATTCTCCACATGGTCTTCTATTAATCTCTCTCAAGCAGGAAGGGGAACTATGATCAAGCATGTTCTTAATTATATCCCAGTGTATCAGATGGGTACTTTCAAGCTTCCAAATAATCTCATAACTCAGCTCACAACTATAGAAAGGAAGTTCTTTTGGGGTCATAAATCTAATAGAGGCTCAAATACAATTTCTTGGCATAATATTTGCACTTCTAAAAACATAGGTGGTCTTGCCTTTAGAAATTTGGAAAAACTCAACTTAGCTCTTCTCACCAAGTTAGCTTGGAGGATATGCAATGAGTTTAGCCATCTCATGGTTCAAATCTTGAGCAGTAAATACTTCAAATCTAAAGATATCATTCATCAAAACATAAAAACAAAAAACTGCTCCTATTCTTTGTACTGGAATTACTAAAGGTTTGAAGATTCTACAACAACATTATTTCATGGAGATCAATAATGGTGAAGATACAAAAATCTGGCTAGATAAATGGATCCCAGGTATAAATCATCCACCTATCCCACAAAATGATAATTTCAGATTTTATGGTGATGTTACTAAGCTCATGTTGCCAGATACAAATCAATGGTATATTCCCCTCCTTGATAAATTGTTTGATGCTAATACTTCAAGAAGAATCAAGCTCTCTTCATTGATAAAACTAAGAAGGATGTTATGATTTGGATGCCTGCTAAGGATGGCAAGTTCTCAGTTAAAAGCACCTATAAGATTCTCACTATGTATGACAGAGAAGTTATAGTTAATGGTGTGCCAATTAATAATTTAGTGTGGAGAAGATTATGGAGATGCAGTACTGCTCACAGAATCAAGTTATTTGCCTGAAAATGTATTAGGGAGCTTCACTCTACTAAACATAGTATTGCTAAGTATAATGCAGACATATATAATCATTGTGACACCTGTGGTCACTATGATGAAACTATGTAACACATAATATTTGAGTGTAGTCATGCCAGGAAGGTCTGGAAGGAGATTAACATCAACATAGATTCAGTCAGGCAGCTTTATCAAATAGTCTCAGCTTGGGTAGTAAGTTGGTTCTCCACTGACTCACATATAGAGGAAAAACTATTGTATACCTTCATGATAGGTGCTTGGATGATCTGGAAGGACATATGTGATGTAGCTTTTCAGGGATTTACTCTAAACCCAATTACCTCTATGCATAAGATTCTTTATTTATCTAACTCCACATTTGCATGAATCTGCATCTCATATAGGCACACAAAATTCTGACAATCATTCTCTTTGGAAAACACCTTTGAATGGAATTAGCAAAATAAATGTGGATGCTTCATTTGATATTGAAACTAATAAACTTGGTAGTGGTATTGTTTTGCGAGATCATACAGGTACATGCAATGGTATCAAAGGGAGTTATGCAGATGGAACATTAAGTGCAGAGGCTGTAGAATGTATGTAAGTGCGAGAAGCGGTATCTTGGGATAAGCAAATGAAGCTAGACAATATACAAATTGAAGCTGGCGCAAAGATGGTCATACAATCTATTACTGGAAGCACTTTGCTAGTTCAATGGGAGAATAGGTACATAATAAAAGAGATTAAACACTTTATCTCAAGTTTTAATAGTTGTGTTTTTACATTTGTTGGTAGAAAAGACAATCAAGTAGCCGATTCTAAAGCTAAATCGTACGAGCTAGCTTCAAGTATTGTTACATATGAGTGTTACAATCCTGTGCTTTGTAGTCTTCTGGCAAAATACATGCATAACATTACCAGCTAAACCTCTCAATAAATTTTCATTCTTATAAAAAAAAATGTTAGAAGCAACACTTTTTATGTATTCGATTTCTCTTTTTTTCATACTTATCCCTCCCCCAAAAAGATTTCTTTTTTATTAATAAAAATTCACTAAATTTTCTTAATACAGTAGGACCTCCATATATTGATACTTCATATATTAATAACCTCTACATATTAATAAAAAAATTGTGGTCCCAATTTGGTCCGGTTATAAATAATAATAACCTCTGCAGTTTAATATTAATAGTTTTTCGCAGTCACCTTAAGGAATTTACCTCCATATATCAATAATCGACAATATATTGAAAAAGCATGAATCTTGTTATACAAATTTTATCATTCATATAAGTTCTTTTCCTAACATTGTATGATATTTTGATTTGTTGGAAAGAAAATAAATTGATGATTTGTCTTCTCCTATACGTCATAGTACTATTTATAGGAAGAGGAATCTGTTCATCACCTCCTATTTGCTTTTCCATTCTCAAAAGAAGTTTTTCAGAGAAGTCCTTTAGTCGTTGACATCCCAGATGAAACAACTCCGATGGGTATTATTAAACATTGGCTAGAAAAGGAAGATCAAGGTATAATTCTGAATTAGGTTCTTGTATTCTGTGGAATATCTTGAAGATGAGGAATGATCGAATTTTTAGTGACACTCAGCCTTCAATATCACTATGCATTGAGAAGGCTCTGCAAGACTTTAAGATTTTCGATCTTCATCATGCATTGAACTTCAGTTCCTTGATTCATATAAACCAACAAGATTCAGTTCAATGGGTGCCTCCTCCTTAGTTCATTATTAAGATCAATGTGGATGCAGCGTATAACAATGGCAGAGGTGCTGCTGCAGCTATAACTAGAGATTCTTCTGGCTTATACTTGGGTTGTGGTGCTTTCTGTTTTGACTCTTTTTCTTATATGGTGGCGGAGGCTAAGGCTTATGGTCTTGGCTTACAATTAGCAAGAAGAATACAAGTTTCAAAAATAATTGTGGAAGGAGATGCTGAGGAGATACCCAAAGCCATAACAGGGAGCATGAATGATATTCCGTGGAGTATCTGCTCAATTGTTTTATCTATCCACGACCGCGTCAAGAAATTTAGTGATATAAATTTTACATCCATTCCTAGAGACGCTAATTCAATTGCTCATGAATTAGTTCAATTTTCAATTTCAAACAATGTAAACAGGTGGTGGGTTCATGATGAACCACCATATTATATTATGCAACGTCTCAACTTGTTTGAGGATTAATATAATAAAATGCCTATTTCCTTAAAAAAAAAAATATAATATTTATAGTTGTCAAAAACTTCAAAAATTCTCTAGTAGCCTCAAAAGTTCCTAGATACGTACATATATTTTTGTATGGAACATAAAAATGTATGTACATTTTATTTTTTTGAAGCATACATTGAATAAAAGACTTCAATTGTTATTACAGGGGGAAATTGGATCCCCCTAGAGTCACTTAAAATAATATGATTGATGCAAGGTGGGTTGCATGGTCCCATATCGTAGTCGATAAGTTTCGCTTGGCTTCCGTCCTTGAAGTTTGCTAGACCGTCTCGTAGCTTGGTTTCCTTCCGATATGAGTGTTGGATATCGCAATAGGGTATTTGGCGCATATGTTGTTTTATTTCGGCGATCATTTCTGCAATATACCAAGGTGTTTCTGTTGAGGTATTTATGAATCGCATGAGATTTTCCGAATTCATTTCAAACAACACCTTGTTCTGCCTTTCCGTCGCCATTCTAGTTGCCAGTACAGTCTCCCATGTTTCTGCTGTGATTACATCCGTTATACCTAAAGGATGTGCAATAGCTATCAAAGTGTTCGCGTCTGAGTTCCTACAAATGATCCCTGCTCCTGCCATCCCTGGATGTCCTCGAGCAGCTCCATTAGTGTTTATTTTAATCCAATCTTGTTCTGGTCTAATCCATCTTACGAAAATTGTTTTTGTTACTTTGTGGTTATTTGGTGTAATCCTGGGTGTTGGGTCCCCTTGGAGAATTGGTGGGGTTATCTTTTTCGCCCATTCAAATTCGTGTTGTTGTTGTAGGTCGCGCCTTAAATTTTCCTCTGGAGTGGAGTTGGTTTGTCTGAAGACGAGTTCATTTCTGGCTTTCCAAAGTGACCAAATGAGATAACAAACAGATGTGATGGTAGAAGGATGAGTAGGACCTTGGAGGATTTACGTTATTGTTGTTTGAGTTGTGACAGTAAATGTTTGGTTATTGTTGGTGGGTTGATGTGTTGTTATATGATTGGACAACCTGTCCCATGTGTCTAATGCAACTTGGCAGTGAATAAGCATGTGTACAACAGATTCTGGAGAGCTTCTACATCTTGGGCAAATGTTGGAGTTGGTGAGGTTGATAGAAAAGCTGAATTTTTGGTGGACATGGTAAGGTCCATAGAAATTTGGTATTTGGAAGGAGGTTTAGTTGAGAGAGATTATCTTATTGGATTAGACTATTGTAGCCAGATGAGGTTGTGTATTTTCCTGATTTTGAGAGCGGCCAAATTATTCTATCTGGGTGTTGGTCACTTGGTAGGTGAATATTTATTATATGCTGGATAGCTGAAGGTGGAAGGGTACCTAATTGGTCATGTCTCCAGTTATGGGTAACAGGGTCAATGATGTCTGCTACGGTTTGGATTGGATAGCATTGGGAAGGATCAAGGGTTTGATGGTAAGGTATCCAATTAGCTTGGATTGGGGTGTCTAAACCGTTTCCTATGCGATGAAATATGAATCGTTTGAAGAGAGGTATTAGAGATGCCATTTGTTTCCATTGCGGGCTGGCGTAATTAGAAACGGAGATTGTACTTTGGAAAATAGGTTGATAATTGAGGTATTTCTTGGAAAAGAGTTCGGTGCAGATTGAGTGAGGCTTTTCATGGATGTTCCATAACCGTTTCATGAATAAGGCTTTGTTGTGATGGCTACTTTTCCTAATTCCTAGCCTTCCTTGGGCAATCAGTTTGTTTAATTTAATCCATCCTAAAGGGTGAAGTTTTTTAACAGAGGAATCATGGCCCCAGAAAAAGTTTCTTGCTATCCTATCAATTTGGTTGTGTACATGTGTGAGGAATATTTGTGATTGCATGAGATGATTAGCTGTAGGAGTTAAGGATGTTTTAATAAGAACTAACCTTCCAGCATGATTAAGACATTTTGTCATCCATCCTTGAGCCTTTCGAGCCAACCTTTGAAGTAATGGTGCAGATATGTGCACTAGTGGAAAATGGATTTTTTAAGTCTGATTGGTTTTTATAGATAAGACTTCCCCAGGCTTTCTTTATATATTGGGCCTCCAAAAGCAGCCATTTTTATGACAGAAACAAATCAAGCTCTCGTAGCAGACTTAATGTAAGGGGGCAATTTAGGAAATATAAATTGACTCCACGTGGATTTCTAATAAGGCTGCTGGAGAAAATTGTTTATGCGGTCCCACTTCAAATAAGACTACCTGAGAGACTAGTTTCTATTAAAAATATAAAAAAAACCTGCCTCGTTTCTATCTCTTCTCTCTCATTTATCCCAAACAAATCTCAGTATCTTTTTTTTTCCCTCACAGACCGCAAACACTAGCTTCTTTCCATCTTCATCCCCCCCTCTCTAAATGATAAAACAGATGAATCAACAAGAGAAATCGAATCCTTTTCTTCATGTACTTCATCTCCTCCACAAAACCACATTATAACTGCAAGAGTTTCTTTCTCACCTTCAAAATGAAAAACCCCATCTTCCAAACTATGTTCACCATCGTTACATAAAATCTTTACTTCATCTCCTCGTGATTTCTAATCTCTTTAAAAACCCAAACTTTTCCAATTTCAAAACCCCAATAATCGTTCAATTCCAGATCTATTCAAGGTCGTCGATTGATTAAGAACACAAAATAAAAACCCTAATTGGTGTTGGATTTCATTGTGTTATAGGTAATTATCAGTATTTCATGTACCAATAGCTAATTGCATGGTAAGAAACACAAAATCAAAACCCTAATTTTTCTAGTTTCAGTTTTCTTTGTAACTATAATTTATACTTCATTGATTTTGTTAATTTTGTCGCTGCAACATATCGGTATGAACATGGCTATGGAGAATATGGGGCATGAATAGTTTCTCGAGAAATTGTATGCTGAGCAGGTGTAGGTCAGATTCGCTTCTCCCGATTCATTGATGATGTTTTCTGAATTTGATTTTGTTTTATTGGATTTGTCGTCTCATCTGAATTGACAAATCTTGGTTTACTTTTCAGGGGTTTGGATTGGTGCGTTGATTACTACAATGGGTTTATCAGTATTAACAAGGGAGTCGACCTCGGCTTCATTGTCTGTTGAGTAGTTTGTTTGTCCTTCACATTTTAGTCTGGTAAAGGATATGTTTTAACTTGTTTTTAGAGTTATTTAAAATTATGATGGACATATATTTTCATTGATATTGATCCACAGTATAAGTTCGTATTGTAGGATTTAGTAATTAATATCTCAAACGTACTTGTTCAAAGTTCAAAATGCTCTTGAATTACATATCGGTGGTCCTAGTTCAGTTATGGCTAACTATCATTTGCACTACCAGCTGGCGAGGAAGAGTATCATCTGATCAACATATTTGGCTTTGTGATGAACATTGTGCAGACATCAATGTTTTCATTCAATCACTACCTTCAAAGGTTAGTTTTCTTTAGATGGTATATTGTGCAAATATTCAAATTTCAATGAACTATTATATATGACCGAACGACTAACTTTTTGTCAACACGAATTGCTTGATTTAAGTATGCTTGCATCAATTTATCATTGAAGCCTTTTCACGGTATCTGAATTTCATAGGTTGTGCATATGTTAACAGCTTTTGATTTGGATTGGCAGGTTAGCTTTGAAGTGCTTGTTATCCCTGATTTCTAATACTTATTTGTGAAACCCTGCAACAAAATGAAATTCTTTTTACTCTCATGGAATTCATTATACATCCAAGTGTTTGTTATCCCTGAGTTTTTATACTTACTTTGTTTGTAGGCATTGGTTGTAGCAGCCTGCACAATTACTTCCCGCTAGGTGGGGATACTTACTCTGTTCTAATACTTATTCAAAATAGCTAGGTGAATTGCCACTGGAAGCCTTAATAGAACTACAATATGGAGTTTGAAAACCTGTGTTTTCGTGTATGGAGGTTGGGATAATATTTCTGTTTAGCTTACATCCCCATCTTTGTAAGCTCTCTGACCTTACGAAGATCTCTTTATATATGCTACTCTATATGCATTTGTGTCTTGTTATATATACACTTTGTATACCTATACACATTGTGAAGGCCTAATAGCTTCTGTCATTGTGAAATGCTATATGCAACTTTACTAATTGATATACAAGTGGCTAGTATAGGCAATATGTTATTGCCATCTCTTGACATGATTCTTACTCTGTTCTTTCCCATTTTATCTCTGTCTTTGTATCTTGTGATATTGTTTTTATTTAATATCTTACTGATATTGGTTTTCTGATGGTTCTGATCCTTAGGCTATGAAGTCTTATTTCTATCTACAAACTTCTGATGGTTCAATCCAGCAAGTAGAATAAGAGGTTGATATGTTCATCCTAATTGCAGAGAAGTGCTACAAAATAGTCAACTAAGAACTACGCTATTTCACTTCACAAGCAAATACAACTATATTAATCTTAATACTCGATTATTGTCATTTCTATCAAATACCTGGCCGTTCTAATAAGGTTTGACCTCTCTTCTATAAAATATTTGAATTGGATGCTTTTGTTTGTTTGTTAGCGTTCATTATAGTGGCAAGTCTGGATAAAAATAATGAGTTAGTATTTCAGGTACTTGATCTTAGATCGCTGACGTTGACGAGATTCAAACTACAAATTCATCAGGTATCTGATCAGCTAGTTGACAACAGCGCTCAGGAAGCTTTACCTGCTATAGCGGGTTACAGCCTGGTAAGCATTTCAACACTTCTACGGAAGATGTGTTGCTTCCCTAAGATCCATAGTTCTGTTGGTTTTGCATCTAATAATTTAACCGTTGCTCCTCAATTCTGTAATGCCTTTGCAAATCAAGTAGGGAAGCAGCCTTCTTCTTATAGGTGGACAGTCAAAAGAGTTATCGGATGTCATAATTGGCAGCAGTGTCTCACTATACCTACCTCACTTGCATACTATCAGACTAGTGCATTGCCGAAAGTAAGATTCTTACTTCCATTTCCTCCATTTTGCTAGAGGTTCTTTCCCGTTCCCTTTCCTGAACATCCATGTTTTCCCTACAGATTTGCTGATTTGAGTTTATGAGCACCTCTGCATTCATCTATTACCATTTCCAATTGCGTCGCTCATCATTGCATCAACGTTACATCAAATGCACTCCAGGTTCGTCTGGTGTAAGCTACCATATTTCTTATGTTCTCCTCTTACGAAATTTTAGAAAGTTTGGGCTCATAAGTTGTGGTTTTCTGGTTGTACAAAAGTTGGTGCTGCAAAAGCAGGAACCCTGGTGTTTTAAATGCAATTGTTTGCCTGAAGTTGACCTTACTGGTTGCGAAGCTCTGATGAATTTTATTTGTGAAGTTTTTAGTGATGGACCTCGACAACTGCAAGGTTTGTGAACTAGGTTGATTTTTTGGTACTTGCTGAACATGAATTCAGCAGTACATCCTTAATTTTATTTCTTCGTGTGTCTTGTTTCAATAAATTGTACTATCTGATATCTCTTTATGCAATTGTTGTTGTCCGTTTTGGATCTACTAACGGACCTGATTTTTGTTTTGTTTGCTATTGTAGGTTGGTATTCGGTCTCATAACTTAGGTATATGCCCTAACTTCGAGGAACCTGACATTGTGATGCTAGAATTGAAGGGATGTGGTGTTCTATTCGAAGCTTTAATCATTGTCCCGTCTGATAGCGTTAGATTCTTGTTTTTGTGGGTAATGCTCTTTATTTTCTCTTCAATTCCTTTTGTTCTTTCATTAAGGTGTTGTGCTCAATCTAATATCTGTAAGCAGCAAAACCTAAAAGATGAATGCTTCCACAAGTGCTGCATGGCCTTTATGATTTTGATGTCCTGCCAAACTTTCTCGTTGATGGCCTGTGTCTTTAGTGAATGAAGGCATAGATGGTGAAGTCTCGTTGATCCCTTCTCTAGTGTCTTCAGTAAACAAAGGCATAGATGGTGAAGTCTTCCTTCAATTTTTTGTTGAAGTTTTTCGGTAGCTAAGCTTGTAATAAAAACATAAATTTAAGACAAGAACTTGAAGTATTTTAGATAATCGATGTTGTAAATTGTTAGCCCTTTTTAGTACAAATTCAGTTTTAAAGTTACCATCAATTTAAGTTTTTGATTAATACGGTTTTGAAATTAATATTACTTTAAACGTGATTCAGCTGAATCAACTTTTGGTTCAGGGTTCAGCTGAATGAATTCCTTTTTTTTTTTTTTTATAAAATATGTTCTATATAAACGTCTGTTTCTATCAGTAGGTAAGATCAGACTGATCAAGGAAGTTGTTTTTGAAAAGATTCAAGAGCTCCCAGCCGCAGTCATTTTGAGAAATAAGACTACAGATTTAGGGCTCCCAGAAACAGTCGTATTTGATGCATGTAAGGCTCTTCCTAGCAGACTTATTTTTTTGATTTTCCACTAATGGTGTCGAGATGTTCTTCCATGTTTAAATTGAACTCCCAAGTATATAGGGGGTGTTGATGTGGTTTGCATGTTGAAGAATTGGTGGAGCGACTCTATATGATGAGGTGGAAGTCTCGGGTGGTGAATGTTTGTGGATTTTGCGGTATTGATGTATTGTCATGCTGATGAGCTGTATGACTGAATGTATGTACATCATGTAGTACAACTATAAATACATTGAACACATACTGAATTTATAATTTTACATTCTTTATGTGTACCTCTTTATATTAATAACCTCTATATATTAATAATTTTGTGAATGTCCAAGAGTATTAATATAGAGAGGTTTTACCGTAGAAGAAACAAACATCATGATAGATAACACGCTTCGATTTTAATTGTCTTATCAATCATTAATGGTATAAATCATGAATTGTACACTATGTTCACCCCGGAAAAAAAAAGTTTTTTCACTTTTGTGGGATGGTGGGGTACGTAAGAATTAAGATAGACAAAGTTATCCAACTTTAGACTGAAATACAAATTCTAACACATATAAGAGGGTTGAAGCTAACGAGTTTTTCTACTCTTCACTGTGACCTGGTCAAACATGGTAGAAGAAAGTCAAAGGATAAGGCAACCAAAAAACAAGGTTGGAAAAACGAACCCCCTTCACATAAGAGAAGAAAGTCCTTCATCGTCCAATAGTGCGATGTAATATTATTCGAAATCTAAGCAAAAGTGTAGCTAAAAGCATCCCTTAACAGCATCTTCAACAGAAGGTGCAAACAATCCTCATATCTAAAAAAACCATCTACAACAATAGAGAATTAAAAAAGTAGTGAAAAATATGACGTGGAGGTGGAACCGGAGGTGTAGATAACACTTTCTTGAACACCTTCGTAATTAGTAATTGGTCCTTCCTAGTTTGTAGGACCCTACTGTTGGAGATGAATTTATGCCAAACGGGGGTCTAAATCCTATATGTCACTATAAAAAAGAAGATTCACCCTCTGTTGGAGATGCTCTAAGAGCATCTCCAACAATGGGTGCTACTAATCCTATGTTGAGTTTTTATTTAGATCCTTATTTGTGGGGTTGTATATCTGTAGCAAAAAGTATACTAATTTTCTCATGAACCATCTCTATTAGCGTGGGGTATTAGTTTTAGGATTTGTTTTTCTGGATAAAGATAAATATGATTCCTTTTTACCTATTGGTTTAGAAAATTTTATTTAATAATAATAATTCAAAAAATAGTCAAAAAGATGATATGGAGGTCATTCCCAAGGTCTAAATAAGACTTTCTCTGAGACCTTTATATTTATTTTGACACCCTTCCTACTTTATAGGACCTACTATTAGAGATGGATTTAATCTAAATGAGGGTTTAAAATCCCATGTGTCAAAAAAAAAAAAAACTTTCACCCTCTCTTGGAGATGCTCTAAAGTAATAGGTATAATTAATAATGCGTGTTTTTTTTTAGTTACAATGCACATTAGTTAGTTCCAACAAGTTTTCTGGTGGATAATCATAACATAAAGACATACTTATGCTTCTTATTAAGAGATCTGGAAAAGGATACAGTCATGTAATGCTTTTTATAAGCTTAATAAAGATTTATTTCCAAAAAAAGAAAAAAAAAAAAAATTCCAACAAGTTGATCTTCATGATTGAGAATAGGGCTGGCAACGGATAGATATCCGGCGGATATTGGCAATTCCGTTAAGGTTAAGGTTAAGGATTATCGGATATCCGGTATCCGATAATATCCGGCGGATACCAAAAATTCTAATTCGATAAGGTTAAGGTTAAGCTATCGGATATCGGATTTTTATCCGTTAATATCCATTAGTATGGGAAACAAGCAAAAGCTAAAATTTGATGAGAGTTTTAAGTTTAAGCTAAAATTTGACAGAGAAGAAAAAATGCACAAACAAGAAAGAAAAGAAATGTCCGTGGTTTGATTTAATGGTTTGGTTCTTTGAAATGATGGTGCTGTGATTGATCGCCATGGCGGGCTTGGTACGACGAGAATGGAAGCGGTGGTGAGTATGTGTCCTGTCAATCGATGGAAGTAATGTTGTGGTCGATCGATGGAGGTGTTAAACTCAAGTAAGAGCATTGATTGGTATTGAGCCGATCGCGCAAAACTATGGTCCGTGAAGGTGCTTGAGACAAGAGTGGATTTTTGGTGGAGTTTGAGTCATTGAATGAGGAAGGAAGAGAATGGAGAACGATACTGGGTCCTGGAGAAGAAGTTGTTATAAGGCATAAGAAGAAAATGGTTTTGTCTATGCTTGGCTATTGGTTCGATAAGAACCGAAATTGAGATGGTCAGAGAATGGGAGATATAGATTGGTGCGGTAGTTGCAAGTGTAGCTTGTGGCTTGCATTTGGAAGGATTTGCTTAGGAGCTTGTATAAAAAGTGGTGTCGATAATTAGAAGAATGAAGACGAACTGGAATGGGTTTGTTTCTTTTTGCGAGAGTTGGACGGACATTACTAGTATTGGTAGTATTGAAAATTACTAGTACGCCCTACCTTATCGGATATCGGATATTAACCAATCGGATAGAGCCCAATCCGATTCCGATAGGTTAAGAGAAAATATCCGATAAGTTATCGGATCCGGAGGATATCCGATATCCGATATAACGGATAAAATCCTATAGGATTTCGAATAATCGGAAACGGATCCCGGATATCGGTTATCCATTGCCAGCCCTAATTGAGAACAAGTTGCACCTTTCTTTAATGTAAAATGAAAGGGAAAGCTGATTCATACATTACGTTTGCCATCTGCTTACACCCATTCCGGTGAGCATATACGAGATATTATCTCCATCTAAACGTCCTTAAAACGCATTGTAATCACCTAAAATGTGTAATGTAGGCGATTATACTGCGTGCCGTGTTAGCCAAGTGCTGTGTAGGGTAAGTAATTAATAACATTACATTCAAACATTGAAATATATACAGAACTCGAATAATGAACATAGTGTTCACCGCCAGCGGTGATCCTACCGTCCACGTTATCCATGCGACGACATGACATCAGTCCAATGGTTAAAATTTCTCCCAGGAAACAGTTCATTACAAGGCTCTTCCATGAATTCAATGTGTGCACGTCAATCAAACATTCATCAAATGATCTAATTGCCTTGTCACATAACTTCCGAAACTAAAATAAAAAATCGTGATTGATATATCACATGAACACTCTTTATAAAATATGCACAAAGTCAGACTCGTCTGCCAGACTGCGATGTACATCACCTACACATGTACACCATACGAAGAAAGGTCCACGGGCATTAAAAGAGAAAAGGATTAAAATCAAACAAGTTATATATAGGAGATAAACACCAGCGAGCAAAACTCGAAATGATTGAAAAGAGAGAGAGAGGCACTCTTTACTACATGAGAAGGACGCGTCAATTATTGTTGAAAGCCACTGTCATTCACAACCATCCTTCCAACCACTGCTCTTTAATTTTTGAGTCACTTTTTTCTTCGCGACTTAGCTTTTTCTTTCCCTTCCTTTACAAGATCTGCCAAACTCTTTTTTGTGTCTAACCAACATGATTAACTCAGTAGACCACGTGAGTGTCCAAAGTCTATGGATTTTTAATTAACTTCATATTGATTATGCAGCACGAGCACGGCATAGTATAATCTTATACGGTGGTTCCTTCATCGATAAAATGGAGTTATGTGTATGTTTTGCATTTTTTTTTTCTTCTAGAAACTCATATGTAACTTCTAGAAACTTATATTTAAACTCATATGCAGTTGCAAGGACTAGTGAGGCAGTAAAGAGATTCATCCTTTTTTCATTACATAACATAATACGTTAAAATAGAATCTGCAAATGGGGCAAGTGATGTAGGGTGCGCGTGTCTTGTCGTGTCTCCCGTTTTAAGTTTAAAGGAGAGCGTTCTAAAGTTTCACAGTCTTTTCATTGGACTCTTTTTCTAAAGAAAAAAGGAAAAGTCTCAAAAGAAAAGGAAAAGAAAAATTCACAGTCCAGAAGAAATAATTCAATAAATATCGAAAATAACCTTTAGAAAAACGTTGTTACTTTGAACTTGGAATGCACTTTCTTTAACTAGATTAGTCTCCGGTGTACTGCCCTTTTTCAAAAAGCAAGCCTCGTTGGTTATTTTAAATTGCCTCGTTCTGTGAAATTTACGCTAATGCTGTTTCCTGAGTCTTATGCTGATCAGAGACTCCAGTCTAAAGGCTCCATCAGATTTTTTACCGTAAGTTTTGACATCATCTAGGATATGTCTGCCTTTTGAATTTGTTGGAAAGGGCACTTGTAAGCTAGGTACTGAAAGTGCAAACTACGTATGCATTTGAGCGGCCAGTACAGGCTATACGAATTAGTTAATAGAGCTGTCTTGAAAACTTGTCGGCCTTCTTTTATGTTCTGGCGGCATATAAGTTACCATGAAGTCACTTAAAGATGGTGTCGAAGTAATGAATGGGCAATGTCAAGTGTGATGCCCACATAGCAGGACCTAAACGTAGAGGGTGGACTGGCTTCTCACTCAGCACATGAGGCAAGCAAACAGTGTGTAGAAAACTCTATATGCCACTTGTTTCGTTGAAAGCGAATGCACTTCCTTCTTATCTGGATGGTTTATGGTGGTTTGTCTAATGAAAAATTCAAAAGAAGGATTGCTCAGTATGAACTATTGCATTTGATAGATAGGAACAAGAGTAGGGTAAGGGTACTGTATACGAAATTTAATAGTATGAAAACAAATATCAAAAGAAGGGTAGAAGCAACAGCTTACAAGGTACACCAATCTGCTTCTTATACTACATCATTTGCGGTCATGCACTTGCAACGTAGGACTCAAGTACGTGGCAGCAAGATAACTCAAAGTTCATATGAATCCTTCTAACCGATTTTGGAAGTAAATAGACATGATTAATCATGATCAGTCAATCGTTCATTTCTTAAATACAAGCTGCTAGAAATGTGGCTCTCATTAGCTGGTAAACGCCATTGTCATATTCTTCATTTTCAAAGGGAGTTTTCTATTTTTCTGGTTGAAAATCAAAGTATATATCTAACTTAATTTATGAGCAAAACGTCTACGTGTTAAGTAACGGACCAACATTCCCAAGTAACAAAATTGGCAACAATCCACGATTTTGTGGAAAGCTTTGATCTTACAAATGCTTGGAGTCAGTGCTAAGCATTCTCTGCTCAAAATTTAGGTCTCTAATATTAGTAGCTGTCATATAATATTAGTTTGATCTTTCAAACTTAAATGTTGTGGCATTTATTAGTATCCAACGTTTGGCATGGTGTCAGAGCCAATTATTTTTGTAGTACTAGCTAGACAATGATTCTTTGATGATTCCTAGAGTGGCCGGTTCTGACACATCTGCCGGATTCCTCTCCATAATAAAGCCTAAAAGCTGAAGTTCTCTCTTTGGGCATTTTCTCTACCAGCTTTGAGTAACTTAGCTCTCTTTTTCTTTCTCTCTTTTCCTCTTTCAAAATATATTTACATAAATCATAGTAACTTAGCTCTCTTTATTACCATTGCTAAACCATTCTTACTGTTATGTAACAAATGGAAAATTTGTATTAGCTTTAACTTTAAGAGATGAAGTATTGACGACAAAGTTGACTTGACAAGTCTTTTAAATAAAATTTTGAATCATCACATAAATTGCCTTAAATTGACCTATAAACCCCAACAAATTTGGACACCCACCCAACCACTTTTCTCATATGAACCTAATAGTAGCAAGAGGAAAAGTAGAAAAAGAGTACAAAGGAAGAAGCTTTATACTTTAAAGTTCCTTCAATGAACTAACCTTCATCTCCTCATGTTACCTACCTCTAAAGGCTAAAGCTGAAGTTCTAAGATCTTCACCCCTAAGGAAACCAAGAGGGTACTTCAGTAAACCTAACACAATAATTGGAAAGGAAAAAAAGAAAAAGGAGAAGAAGCAGAGTTAGAAGCCATTCGAGAGATACAACTGTTAGCTAGGAATGGAAATGCGGAAAACTGGTACACGGCTGTGTACTGCACAAATCTTAGCGACTCACAAGCATCACCAAAAGAATAAAGAGAATACTACAAGTACCAGCGATCACCAATTAGGAAATGAAGTTAACTAACACCAAAACAATAAAAGAAAACTACTAACACCAATTAGGAAATAATATCTAGCAGGCCAGCGGGGTATAGTGACATGGTGGGATATCAAAGTTCATTTACATTATAATATGTCATATTTTCCAGTTTTTCAATTATGACTTGTTCAATGACTTGGACCGAACACATCCAAAAATTTTGGAGTCAAATCATCTTGATTGGTACTAATTTAATTAAAAATGACTTGAATAAATATCAAACACGGAAGAAAAGAGAAACAGTGGACACACCAACCGAGAAATGGAAATGGTCTACCATGTTATATTAGCTTAAGTCTAATTTTCTCGACATAATATGCCAGAATTTTTCTTACATTATAAATAAAATAAACGGAAAATGGGTCATTTGTCCAAAAAAATTTAAAACATGGTTCAAATGGACGAGTAAAAATTATTACTGGTGAAATGGACACAAAAAAATAAAAAGTAAGGATTTAAACCTGGATTCATCCTCGCTTAAACTTAAAAAATAAATGAGATGAAACTGGATCATTTGATGTAAATTAAAAATAAGAAAAAGAATTTGAAAATGGGTAGGATTAAACCTGCTACATCCCCACTATTTTTATATTAAAATCCATTTAAACAAAGATCAAAATCTAAATGTCTTTTTCACCCAGGAATTATTGATTTTGGTCTTTTTAACCAATTTTGTGTAAAATAAATTGTATGAAGTAGTGCCGTTACAGCTTAGGTTATGTTTAGTCTTTGTACATTAGGCTGATAATGAGTTTCTATACTTATAATTCACCTCGAGAAGATTTGTACAATTTGTATACTGAAATTTTCTAATCGGCGAATCATTAAAGTTATTAGATGGTGATATCACATGATCTGAATTTGATCTCGATTGTGAATAAAAAATTTCAATCATTTTATAAAATCATAAATTTCGGTTTCAGTACGTATCAGGAAATTGTAAACCTGTCAAAGATGACCTTTTCTTGCTAGAAAAAAAAAAGAATGTAAATGATAAATACCCCATAATGGTCTTTTTCGAATCTATTAATTGTTTTTGACTCTTTTTCGAATCTATAATGGTCTTTTTCAAATTTGCATTAACTCTCTTGAATAATTTGTACATTTTACCTTATAATTTCTATACACCAATTTACCAACAGATACGCACATGAGTAACTAGAATTTTACCAGTGAATAACTATAGGAAAATGAACGCAGGTGTGCAAGGGGACGGTTATTATTCTTTATAGAGCGGTAAAAAGAGAAGATAAACAATAAGTAATATACACTATAAAGGCTAAGCTGCTTATATTAACTAAGAATTACAAGAACCACAAATCCAAATCATTGCCCGAAACAAAAAGAAACAGAAAACAAACAAAAATCAGACCAACAATCAAATCTGAATCTTAAACCGGGGCCATTTTCTTCACTCCTTCTACTATACCATTAGCCCACATGTAAATGATTCAATGTCACAAAGCCATACACCAAATTAGTTTTGCAACCTCAACTGATTATAAAAGTTCTTAATAAATTCTTCAGCTTCTTTATCAACGTGGCAGTCTTCATCATCATTATTTTTTAACGGAAATGGTGAATCCGTTATCCTCAACTGTCTAACAAACGGACTATTCCTTCCATAGCCTCCAAATCCTGGTACAACAGGTGAAGCACCTGATTGATCCGTGGTTAAACCTTCATTGTTTAACATTTCAAGAACCTTCTTAACCGCACTGACAGTCGTTATATCGTTAACAGTGGTGCCGCCGTTGTGATAACTGTTTTTACTATTATGATGACGATAGTAACTGTTGTAATGATTATGGTGTTTACGATTCTTGCTGACATGAAATGATGGGAAAGCAGGACTATTACTACAACTGAATTCATAATCTCTGATACGACTAGGGTTTATGAAAGCAAGATTTGGATCTTGTGGTTTACAACTGAGATTTGATATGTGAGTGTTGTAATGATGATGGAACATCATATTTCCTATAGCTTTGCTTGCAATCTTTCCACGTTTCATCATCAAATGAAAATCAACCATTAATTTACTTTTTGATGATATCCCTTTTCTCATCATCAAGATTACTATTCTAACCATACTCCATAATTTCTTTGCTAGTACTGGTGATGGTGTGGGTTCCATTTTCTGTATATGTACAGAGAGTACGAGCTCTGACAGAAGTAGAGAGGTTTATGAGTTTGGAGAGACAGAGAGTTAGGGTTTTGTTTGTTGGTTGGTTTGTTGTCAGAGAAATAGAAGAGGGTTCAGGTTTGAGTTTGGTAGAGAAGGATCTCAGAGAGAGAGAGAGAGAGAGAGATGTTAATGCTCAGATGAGCTGAGATTTCTTGGCAGAAAGAGTGAGAAGTGAGAGAGGTATTTAAAGGGAGATGCAGCAAAAGTAAGAAGAAAGAAAAAAAGAAGGAAGATGCTAGAGATTAGTGGCCGGGTTGAACAAAGTATGATACTATAGATTCAGATGCTAGATTATTGTAGTGCTACTTGTTTAATTATTGATGGTAGGTCTCATGATAGACCATTAAAGTTCATTTGTGTCGTTGTATTAGAACAAGAGTAGATTTGTAGGTATGATTTGAGTTGTATAATATCTAAGTCTCTGACGGTAGAGATTTGAGAATTTTAGTTTTGTGATATTTTTCCTTTGCCGAGACGGCGGGACTCTTGCTCTTTTAATGTCTGGAGATCGCGAGAAGGTTTTTTTGAGGTCTCTGTACGTATGAGTTTGCTTCATTATTTCATTTGGGGACAGATGGAGCTTGTGTAAATGTATATATGCCTTGCTATAAAGCAAAGAAAAAAATTTAGTAACGAGTCAGTTAAAAAATGCAATAAAGTTGCAAACCCCTATTTGAGATTGATGCTTCATTAATTAATTAGTTAACCCAAGAAAAGATAGTTTAAAATCTTGTCATATGGCTTCGATGTGCAAAAACATCTAAGATGCCACTTTTGCAACGCCCTGCAAAAGTAGTATTAAACACTCTTACGCCTTGCAAAAGCTAGAATTAAAGGGAAAGATTGGATATTAGGATGTCAACAACGTACACGTGATCGCAAAATAAAAAGAACTCAATTAGAAAAGCTTAATTAAAATTTATTCAAAATTAATTAAGAAACTAAATTGAACACACTATATGTTTCTCAATTTTCTGCGTCATGTGGTGGTGAAGAAAACTTAGCAAGGTAGAGATCGCGATAACGTGGTAACTTGAGGAGCATAAGGTAACAATCACGAATCCGGTTATGAATCCTCAGGTTTGCACGATGACTCTCTAGTACACGAATCTCTTCTTCAGCCATCGTATCAACATTGCTATATCTGTTAATCTGTCTAGAAAACATACGCTGGCGTTCGCTAACCCTGTCAAGACCTGCAAGAATTTTTTGAAAGTTATCCCTTGTGTTGCGATCAGCATCTACTTCTTCATGACTGCCCATAATTCAGATTGATTTCTTCTGATTAACCTTTCTTTCTCACAACTTTGGTATTTATTTATGTATATAAATTCAATAGTAAATCCTTATTTCACTGTGAATAGGAAAACGTTACCTTCTACAACATGGAAGTAATATCCTAGATTCTGTATTGTTTCTTAATCTAAGACTTTTTAACCCAAGATTTTTATGTGGTTGACCGGATTTTACTCTCTAGTCCAAATGGGTTCCGGAGCTAGAGCATAGGGCTGACATGTTGTTGTTGTTTTTTTTTTTTTGCAAGAAAATAGAGGCGCAGTAATCTGAAATCAACACACTGCAACCGACACCTAATTACATGAGAAAATTACCAAAGAGATGAACATGTAAGATAAAAGTTTCAATTATCCATACAATCACAATTACCAACGGATTAATTGCAAAAGCTGCACGAATAATTAGCTTAAGTTGAGATGTACACAAAGTAGCAGGTCGCTCTCCTATACTTCCCACTATTCAGGGTTTGTGGTAGAGACAGTAGGCTCGCCAGCCATGCCCATTGGTCGGCAGGTCCACAAAGGAATGAATAGAATCGAAAGTCACCTACTCAACCTACCTGGCATTCTCGATCATTATAAACTTTGACACGTCCCTGGAATACGTATAGAACAGACTCATTCAAGCCTTCTTGGCAATTCAAACTTTGATCTAATTGGATACTGAATAGTGACAGTGACCAATCATAATGTTAAGCCACGTAATAGCGTTGCAAATTTATTACAAGTTGATATTTGGATGAGTAGAAGCGTTAAATTTATTACATGTCGATATGAGTAACAGCGTTGCAATATTTTTGTTTGAGTTTGTTTTTGTGGTTATTACATTATGAGCAGGACCCAAAGCATAAAAGACTCATGTATTGAATGATTCAGCTAAAAAATCCATGCGTCATTAGGGGCGACCCGGAAAGAACTAGGGACGACATAATAAGACAAAATATGTTGAAAATATTTATATATCCCTTCATAATAAGTAATTTAGGTTTTTTTTTTATCTACCGATTGTGACTATGTTCTTCTCTTCTTTGAGAAATCCAAAATTCCATTGGTTTTGAAAAATTTGAATTTGGGGCTCCTACCACAATCAGTAGATAAATAACACCACGATAGATAATAAACATCACGAAACTACCGATTGTGCAAATAGAGAAATTCAAAATTCCATTGGTTTTCGAAAATTTCGAATTTGGAGCAACTACCACAATCGGTAGATAAAAGAACATCACGAGACTACCGATTGAACAATCGGTAGATAATAAATATCACGAAACTACCGATTGTGCAAATAAAGAAATTCAAAATTCCAATGGTTTTTGAAAATTTCGAATTTGGGGCAACTACCACAATCGGTAGATTAAAGAACATCACGATACTACCGATTGTACAATCGGTAGATAATAAACATCACGAGTCTACCGATTGTGAAAATAGAAAAAAGTCAAAATTTCATTGGTTTTTGAAAATTTCGAATTTGGGGCAACTACCACAATCGGTAGATAAAGAACATCACGAGACTACCGATTGTACAATCGGTAGAAAATTAACATCACGAAATTACCATTTTAACTACTGATTATAATTTTCGTAACACAAACCAACATACATTAATATAAACTACCGATTGTAGTATTGTCTACCGATTATGGTTCCCAAATTCGAAAACTTGAGATTTTTTCAAATATCAATTTTGGGGCAACTTCATAATCGGGAGACATGGTAAATAAATACCTTCCGATTGTAGTTTTTTTTCTTCAAAATAACAAAACTTTCAAACTACATATGTACACAATAACCTCCGATTATCCTAACATCTACCGATTACGTAAATAAACTACCGATTGTAGTTTTATCTACCGATTGTGAAGGGTATATTTGCTATTTCAAAAAGTCGGAGATAAGGGGTAGCTTTATTTTAATTTTGGGTGACCCTATTTTGTCTTATATGTCGCCCCTAATTCTTTCCGGGTCGCCCCTAATGACGCCAGGTAAAAAATAGGTCCCATCTTTGTGTATTTGCCTATCTGGTGACTATATGGTTGAGTTGGGGCGATTTGAAGATAGCTAGAGGGTGTTCGGCAACCAAAAATAGAAGTGCTTCTCATAAGCAAGAAGCAAGAATATTTGCTTTTCTTAAGGGACATTTTTAGATTTATAAGCAACTTTTAGAAATTGTTTTGCTTTTCAAATCCATATACTGTATAGAACTTATTGTTAGTGCAGCCTTTTCATCATAAATCTATTTCATCAGTTTAGCTACTGGTTTCAAAAGTTACTTGTTTAACTTTTTAGTTGGCACCTATACATCAACTGTTTTAGAATTGATATGTGAGACATGACGCATTCTTGATAGAGGTTCCTATGGTTTAGCTAGCTAGGGAGGTACCGTCCCAGTTGTTGTTTTTTTCGGAAAATGGGTCATTTGTCCAAGAAATTTTAAAACATAGTTCAAATGGACGAGTAAAAATTATTATGTGTGAAATGGACACAAAAAAATTCATCCTGGCTTAAACTGGATTCATCCTGGCTTAAACTGGATTCATCCTGGCTTAAACTTAAAAAATAGCGAGATGAAACTGGATGCATCCTGATGTAAATTAAAAATAAGAAAAAGAATTTGAAAATGGGTAGGATGAAATTGGTTATATCCTGGCTATTTTTATATTTTTGTCCATTTAAACAGTATCAAAATCTAAATGTCTTTTTCACCCAGGAATTATTGATTTTGGTCTTTTAAACCAATTTTGTGTTTTTTTTTTTGGTTGACCCAACCAGCAGCGTTATGACAATCCGTTGCCACCCTTGTAGTTCTTGAAGAAGAACCCACAACAATTGAAGACGCCTTTATTTAAACAGGTTGTCGTCGATGAAAAATGGCAAACATGACCCTGAAGAAATGAGGAGAGACGTGGTAGATTGTGAACTGGAATTTGTGATGGAAAAAAAAAAAAAAAGTTAACCTAACAGAAAATGGAATTCCAATGCAATATTAAGGCAGCCAAAGTCTCTAAAATTAGTTTCATTATGAGTCGCAATATGGTGCACGCCTTTCTTGGGTGCACGTATCGATGCTCTTATTACCTTTAAGTGAAAAATCTGTCCGGCTAAGTACACCTAATTAACTAGGAAAATGAACAATCGAAAATGCCATTTGTCAAGAAAAGTTTGTGGCACGGACATTCCTACCGAGGGTTCATAAGCCCAACTCAGTTTAAACAACAAGTGAAAGAATAATAAGCTTTGGACAAGTAAATTATGAAGTGCTAAAAAGAAAACTAATCACCAAATGTTTTTTTTGTGTGTGTGTTAAGTGCATTCAAAAAAGCTAACTTGGGGATTTAGTAACCCTTACATCATGATGAGTAGAGCCATCGAATGTAGGGATGGAAGTTTCCATCCTAGCATTTGATTTATCTACTTCAAGAGCGTCCTTAATACAAGAGGGAGGTATATTCCTCTAATTCATAATATGACTAAAAGTTTTGGCTTCCTTGGCCAAGGTATCTGCCACATTGTTTGCAGTTCTAGGGATATAAAAAAAACCTAATTTTTTTTGACAAAGATTAAATTCACTCTTGACTTCATCCATTATGACTTGATTCTGCCATTCAATTTCTGACTCTTTCCCATTCAGATAGTCATAGAGATTTTTGCAGTCTCCTTCTACCAAAAAGTTGGACAATCCTTTTTCAACTGCCCATTTTGCTCCCTTCAACAGTTCTATTGCTTCCGCTTCTTCAGCGGTAGAAGCTGTGAATGGTCCTGCTCGTCCTTGCTCAAAATCTCATGCATCATTCCTAAGAATTAAAGAAAAACCTGCAGACATATTCATTGAAATCCAGGCTGCATCTATATTGATTTTCAATTGTGCTCTCTTAGGAGAAGACCAAGTAGAAGAAGTCAATTTGTCAGTGTTCACATGTTTGAGAGAATGGTTATCTTTAAACCAGAAGTCTAAGAATCTTTTTATTTCTAAACCTAATTGGGCACTGGATTGCTGGGTCTTTTCAAAAACTCTATTGCATCTTTCCATCCATATAAACCAAGGTTTTGTCAGTATTAATTCTATAGATATAGTTGGATTTATTTTTCCCAACCAATGCTTGCAAATATCTAAAAAGGTTGTAGTGCTATTAAAACAAGGCTCAACAGGGCTTGGCTCTGTAGCCCATACAGATTTAGAAAAGGGGCAAAAAATCAGGAGATGTTATGTGGATTCAACTTCATTACAACCAAAAGAACAGTTTGGATGAACATCCTCCATAAATTTAGACAACTTCAAGTTTGTGGAGAGTGCATTGTGCAAGCATTTCCAAGCAAAGATTTTTATTCTATCAGACATATTTAAGTTCCATAACTTTTTCCAAAGAGAGTCTGGTTGTCCTAAGTTGTAATGGTTCACTATTTTCTCATTTAGTTTTTTGTTCATGGACTTAACAGTAAAGATGCTAGACTTGGTAAGAAGCCATCTTAAAGTGTCAGGTTTTCCTCTAGCTATTCTAGTATTAATGATCTTTTCAGCAATGTGATTAGGGAACAGTTCAAGAATTAAAGGTGAATTCCACTTCTTAGTGAATGGATCTATAAGATCTTTCACAAGTGTTAAATGGGAGTTAGTAGTTGTCTTCCAGCTACTGATGTTGTTTTCCAAGTTGGGGATCCATTTATCTTCCCAAATATTAATGTTATTACCATCTCCTATTTCCCAAATACTATTTTGTTCCACTAGTTGGATATCTTTACTTATGCATTTCCAAATCCAGGAACTAGTTGTTGGTATTTTTTCTTTGAAAGGAGAAGCATTTCTAAAATATCTGGGTTTTAATTGTGACACCCATAAAGCTTTTGGTCCAATTAAAAGTCTCCTGGCTAGTTTAGAAATCATAGCTAGGTTAAATTTATGAGCATTTCTTAGTCCTAACCCTCCTTTGTGTTTGGGTTTACAGAGACAAGAATAGGATTTAGGGTAGTATCCCTTATAATCTGTTTCTTTGCCCCACCAAAAATCTCTCTGTAAAGCATCTATTTTATTTGTAATTTTCTTAGGCAAAATGAAGCAGCTCGTTTGATAGTTGGCCATACTTGCTAAAGTTGCCTTATTTAGGACTAGTTTACTTGTCTGAGCAAGAATTTTGCCCATCCAGATTTTTATTTTGTTTTCCATCTTTTCAACCAAACTTTCAAAGAGTTTTATCTTTGCCTTAGTAATGAAAAGGGGAGTTCCTAAGTAGGAGTCTAAAGGGTTTATGTATTTTATTTTTAATAGTTTGCTTATCATTCTTTGATGTTTGGTTGAACTTTTTTACTAAAGAATATCCCTGATTTGTCAAAATTAATAAGCTGTCCAGATGCTTTACCAAAAGATTCAATTAGAGCAAGAATGTTGTGACATTCTCTTAAATATGCTCTAATGAATAGAAGGCAGTCATCAGCAAAAAAAAAAGATGAGAAATTGGGCTATTCTTAGGAGTGATTTTGATACCGTTTAATAACTTCTCTTCCTCCCATGCTATAAGCATTCTGGAGAAAATCTTCATACAAATAATGAATAAATAAGGAGAGAGGGGGTCCCCTTGCCTGAGTCCCCTAGAAGGTTTGAAGTATTCTCCTGGACTTCCATTGAGTAAGACAGCAATGGATGAAGTAGAAATACATTGGTGAATGAGGTTACAAAAGCTATTGTCAAAGCCAAAAGCTTTCATTGAGGAAAGCAAGAAATCCCAATCAACTCTGTCAAAAGCCTTGGACATGTCAATCTTTATACCCATTCCAGTATGTTTAACCTTCTTTTTCTTAAAGGAATGGATTATCTCTTGAGCAATGATGATATTGTCAGAGATTTTCCTTTTAGATAGGAAGGCAGCTTGGAAAGGGGAGATTAAAACATTAAGTAATAAAGGCTTCATCCTATTTGTTAATATCTTAGCTATAATTTTATATAAAGTGTTACAAACTCAAATTGTTCTAAAGCCACTTGGATCTTTAGGGTGCCTACTTTTAGGAATTAGAAAGAGGAATGTTTTATTGAGTTCAGGGTGAAGCACACCTGTTTCAAAAAAACATTGAATAGTAGAAATAACTTGTTCACCTACAGTTTCCCAATTCAGTTTAAAGAAGCTGATTGGGAAGCCATTAGGGCCTGGTGATTTGTTTGGTTTGAGTTGTTTTATAACTTGCCAGATTTCCTCAGTAGAAGGGATAGAGTTAAGGGTGACATTCTCTTCAGGAGGGATGCAAGGTTTTATGTTCTGAAAGAGTAAAGGGTTGTGGGATGGAGATGGAGAAGGGGCTGAGAAGAGATGTGAAAAATAATCATTCAGAGTTTCTTGAATTTCTACTCTTTTGAAAGATATTTCGTTATCTTTTCTCCTAAGGCATTCAATATTGTTCCACATTCTTCTTTTCAGAGTTTTGGTATGGAAGAATTTAGTATTTTTTTCACCTATACTAGATTGTCTCTAGATTGTTGTTTAACTATGGCTTCTTGGGTTGCATAAAGGTTTTCTAGTTGGGAAAGTTTATCCTTAATCTTGTCTTCCTTTTGGTATACTAAGATTGAGTTGTTTAAGTTATCAATTTGTGACAGTAATTGCTTGATATGTTTAGAAGGAAGTCCAAAAATATTTTTTCTCCAGTAGTCTAGGTTGGTTTGTACGGACTTTAGATTCAAGATCAGAGAATTTGTGGGGTTCTCCCTAATGATATGATCCCAAGACTCTCTAATAGTTTGAACACATGAGCTCTCTTTTTGCCAGGTATCATAGAACTTAAAGGTATAGGAGCTCTTGGTATGTGTAGTGTCTAAGTGTAAAGCTATAGGGCAGTGATCAGAACCTGTTGCAACGAGGTGTGACAACTCAACATTTTGGAATATATTATTCCATTCTATGTTGGCCACAGCTCTATCAAGTCTTTCTTGGATATTAGCTGCCTTCTCTCTATGATTATTTCAGGTGTAATCATATCCTTTAAAACCTAAGTCTGTAAGGCCAGCTTTGTCTAAAATATTTTGATAGTAATCACTATCAGACTTCTTGAATGGAAAACCACCTAATATATCTTCTTGGCTAAAGATCATATTAAGATCTCCAAGTAAAACCCAAGGCATTGAATTAATATCTACTTGATTAGCAATATCAGAGAGGAAGTCCCAAGCTACATTTCTATTTGAAGGATAGGGACTACCATAAAAGCATGTTAAAAGCCAAGGTTTTGACTCAGAGTTAGTTTGTACCAGAATGTTGATCATATTTAGGTTCCATTGCACTATTTCAAATGAAAATTCATCTACCCAACCTAGTGCTAACCCTCCAGCTAAACCTACAGGATCGACTATATGTGTGTTGGGGTACTCTTTAAGAATGTTTTTGGCTAGTTGTCTCTTAGATTTAGTTTCAGACAAAAAAAGAATTTCAGGTTTATCATTATTAATTAGCTGATTTAGATGATTTTGTGTAAAAGGGTTACCACACCCTTGAACATTCCAAGTTATAATTTTCATGTTGTAAAATAAGGCAAGCACACTATGCAAACTATGCTAAGGTTGAAATCTGGAAATTAAACCTTGTGAACAAATCAAATAATAAACAAGAGCAAACAATCAATTCTAGGTAGGAGTAAAGAATAATTAAAGGAAATGAAATTCAGAAGTTTTTCGGGTTACCTGGTTTTCGACCTTAGGCACAAAAGGGGAATCTAGATTAAAGGGAACTGGTAAGTATTCATCTGTTGCTTGATTCTGTTCTTTGAGATTGGATCCATATTGATTAAAGGTAAGCAAATTGTCGGAATTTGATACCAAAATTCGGAGCTCCTCAGAAGATGAAGAAGATATGAAATCCGGGATTGATAATTTGAAAGCCGATTTAGGCTGAGTTATATGAGATGCAAATGATGGATGCGATACAATTATGCTTGACTTAGGCGACTTATCATGAGATGCTACAATTGACGATGCAATGGATTCAGCAGAGAGCGGAGAAGAAAGATTTTCCCGTGCATCTTCAAAAGGAGGGGTCGAGAAAGACAATCTTCTATTAACTTGAATAAGTTCTAGTTCTGGTCTAGAGATCTCCGGGATAGCTAAAAATTGTTAAAAATCAATAACCTGGTCCGGTCTAAGTTGTACCGGGTCCATAGAACTTATGACTCTACGAGTCTCTGACTTACCCGATTCATCGGGTTCAGAACTAGAGCCATGCATAGGTATAAAGTTTTTCGGCAAGTTAAAAGGGAAGGTTCTCTTTCCTAAGATTGAATTAGAAGCTAGCAGCATTTCTTCATCATATGGTACTGTCCCAAGAACCTCATAATCACGATTTGAAACTGATTGGCTTATAAGAGTTTGTTCAGCTGTTGGATGTTCTTCTCTGTAAAGATCGTATAACGTTTCTCTATTTCCAGGGATAGCCAAGAACCTCTCAACTGATCCCATATTTCCATGAGCATCAGTATTATCTTGGGGATTCCAAATTAGTATAGGCATGTTATCTAAAACGAAAATATCATCTGCAGGCCCAGGAGAAGGCATAGAGATTTCATAAATATCCTCTAATGGCCTATGTTGAAGGATGACACACTGGTTGATCTTGTGGCCAAAACGGTTGCAGTGGGAACAAAAATTTGAGGGTAGGTTGAGGTAAGAGAAAGAGAGTTCTCTGACAGGATAATGGTCGACCTTAACAAGTAGTTTCTTAACTAAGGGTTTTTCAATGTTTACCCATACTAGGACTCTTGGTTCGCAATCAAAACTTCCTTTTTCAACTCTACTGACTATGCCTATCCTACTAGCTATTAAACCGATTCGTTCTCCAGCTCTATGTTCATGTTTTGTATTAGAAATGCATTCCCAAAGAGGGATTTCCTTAACAACTTCAGTGGATTTTTTCATACCTGGAAAAGTCGATCTTGCCGACATCACATTACCATATGGGTACCAAGGACCATTCAATGCAATCCATTTAAGGTCTTCTGCTGTATGAAAAGTAATGATGAAAAGATTTGGATCAACCTCTCTGATTTGAAACCCTATATTAAGCCCCCAAAAGTGACGAATTACACCTCTTATATCTTCAGTTTTGTAGATTTTAGTTGAGAAAATTCTAGCTAAAATGTTGTTATCTTTATTTAATGCCAAAATCTCCCATTAACGCTGGTGGAGTTGGTAGGATACCAATGTTTGTGTAGTTGGCATATCTATGAGCAACAGGAAGCCCACTAAGATGCTTGTATAAGTTGTAGTTACTCATAATGAATAATAAAGATGTTAACTAGAAATAGATTGGTGGGAAGGAGTAAATTCACATGAGAAGAGAAAGAACTGGTGAAGAGCACTGAAGAAGAAAGAAGTTGGAATTGCTCTAGGGTTTAAGTAATGTCTGAAATATTCCAACAGGTTTGAATTCTCGAGAAGCACATTTTAAATTAAAGTAATATGAATATTTAAGATAAACCTCGGCTAATCGAAAACACACTGTAAAAGGCTAAATGGAAAAGCAACTAGGTTTCAGAGAACATTTATTTCCTAGAATTAGGCAACATAGAGGTGTCAAAATCAGAGACAAGTATCACTCAGCGGGATTCATCGGCAGCAGAAATTAAATGCAAAGAAAACAGTTTGACTAAAACCATACGTTTGATTATTTTCGGGGATGTAAAGGGCTATACTTAGGTTATTAGGAGTCTAAAAGTAATAGTAGAGTCTAATGTTTAGATGTGAACCTAAGAAAAGAAGTATCAAGTGATGTTTCTAGACAAGGGAGATGTACAGGTACTAACTAGATGGGTGACTAAGAAATGTCTATGATAGCTTGTATCCAATTAATGCGCCGTTCATTTAAACAAAGTTAACAGAGAATACAAAGAACACAAGAGGATAAGGGGACTGAATATGTTTCAATTAAATGTAAAGAAAAAGAAAGGGTGTAAATGCAGAGGGAAACCCAAGGGTTAACTGAGATTATAAATTCACAAACTGGTACCGGAGATGCAAACTACAGTTAAGATTATCAGAGAGTAGGGAGAAAAGAGAGATGGCTTGTAATCATTTTAGGATTCCATTAGGTGCCCCAATTTCATCTACTAAGGTGATACGATGTCAGGAGGGACAATTGCATCGAATGCAATATTATCGATGCGCTAACTGTCAACGGGAAGCATTCTTATATCCCGCTCAGGCACAGAGAATGGCTCTTTGCAATTTGAGCACGGCAGAGAATGAGAGATTGGGAAAACAGGCTATCAAAGACCTTCATACTAGATTGGCTACCGGGGTTCCAGTAACCTCCGCTTATTTCGTATCAGAATATCCACCATGCATGGATTATGCGTATGTGCATGAAAAGTCAGCTATCTATCAGTAAGAGAGACATGGAGGTTTAATAGAGGTGGACGATTCCGAAGAGGATGAATAAAGATCCAGAAAACCGCAGAGACTAAGAGAAGAACTGAAGTTTAATTCTAAAGAATGGTCAAGAATTAGTTTTAAGTATCCGGTGTTTAGAGTTGTCGATGTATTGTTGAAGTTATCTTTGAATTTCTAGTTGTTTTATACCAGTGTTGTTGCTAAGTTTCTTTTCTACTACTATGGTTTATCTTCAAATTCTTAAAGTGTCTCTAAATTGCTATTCTAATCTTTATTTAATAGTTGACCATATCACTATGAGAGACGAATCATCCATCATATGAATAAAAAGTTAGCTAGATTGATCTCCTAACTAAGAGAAGGGAATACAGAGATAAGACTCAGAGAGGTTAAAAATTGAAAGTCGATACGAATTATTAGTAAAACCCAGTAGTATCCTATGAATGCAGAGACTTAATCAATGCATGATGCATATGATGAATGAGATGAACAAAGAAATCAGAAACCGGATTAACTCAATGCATGATGCAGATAATGAATGAGAAGAACAAAGGAAGCATATCCCGGATTAACAATGATGAGGAATCGAACAGAATCAGGACAACAATTGATGACTTGAACCCCTTTCCTAGATCCCCATCTGGCTTGGGATCGAAAACCAGATGGGAGAATTACTCAGATAACATTGGATTAGGAATTTTGGTAAAAGAAAAGGAGAAAATGGTCGAAGAAAAGTATCCATTGGGAGGAGAGAGGTCAGAGCAAAATTCGGTGTTACCTTAAAGGCTTAAAGTGATAATGATCACCAAATGCTTTAATGATGAAAAGAAAACTTGTGAACTATCAAGTATCCACTGTATGTTTTTTCCCATTACCAAATGCTCTCGTGGTGACACGCTCGTTATGCGTTTTCCTTTTTACCAAGAAAGAAGATTAGTTCAGTATTGCCATCCTTGCGCCAAAGTACGCCAATTGAGGTCTCAAAACTTATTCTATTGCTGATTTTGAGCAGTTGGTGTATATTTTTTTTAGCTAGAGGTTGGAGATTCCTTAGATCGAAAAGGGGCTTAAGAGCGTGACTGACAGGCCCAAAGCATGAAGTAAGTTGGGTAAAGTTTAGGGCACTACAAATTAACAATAGAAGAACAAGAAAGAGTTACTAGAAACTTGAGAAAAAGATTTAAAGGGAAATCTCCACTTGGTATGCTTTCAATTCTCTAGTCTAGGCCAACTTATTTTGACTTCATAATCTACTTGATTGTTAGATATTTGGAGTTGTTGGAATGTTGTTTTCTAGTCTTTTTCGGCCTTACAAACCTTTTTTCATTTTCATGTAAATTTGAGATTCTCACTTGGTGCGATGGACTAATTTTAACATTGATTTAATAAAAGGCAACCACTTGGGAGTCTAACGTGTCAAACTGTGTAAAATGCCACTTTGCGCCATTCATAGCTTTTAATGTTGACTGGCCGAGCCAAGAACAACGCCCACTGATGGCCTTCTCATTATAGTGTTCTTTTGAATGTTTTTTTTTTTTTTTTTTTTGACAGTTCATCAAGGCTTAAGCAACCTAGTTACTCGTACAAAAACTAAAACCAATCGGGGCTAGCTCAGATTGCCCACAAGGGTAACTTTGATATTTGGAAGTTAGCAAATTGTTCCCATCAGCATAGGTGGGCAAAAATGTTGTGATGGGGCTGGAGCACCCCTCAGTCACCCCTGGTTCCGTCACTAGTTCCCATTTTAATTTTTTTTTACTAGAGTCCCTATTTTAAATTTTGGGTTTTATAAATAACCATTCTTGTGTTAACCAAAAAAAAAAAAAAATATTACTCCTGTAAATATTTACTCGTATTTGTGATTTAAGAGTATTTATATCACAAAACGAGGAATACCTTTCGGCGTTTTGTAGGAAGATATTTCTCGAGACAAGTCATGACGATATAACACATCTTTTTTCGCTTATTTATTATCTACAAAATAAGAAATCATCAATTAGAATAAATGATACAAAAAGATTGGACAATTCAAGAAGGGAAGAAGAAAGAAAGAAAGTAATAAAAAGTGGAAACGGTCAATTAGAGACGGTTAAAGTCAAAGGCGATTTTGGGTTAGGGTTTCCTCGCTTCTTCATGCATCTCCTCTGGAGAGATGCAATCTTCTTCTCGGGTTTCTCTTCATCTGGTGGATTCCTCCATACCACTTGGGGATTCTATTATGGGGGTTGTTCATAATCCTTTAGTTTCTTGGAGTGAATTCTCTTCAGATCCAGTTATTCCTCCTGGGTTCGAAAAGTTTTCCATTCTAAATCTAAAGTTTCTCTAGCTGCTTGGTCTTCTTTGTTTGAAAAACAGAAGGAATTTGTTAATTCAGCGGAAATGGAATTCTATTCATATCCAGTAATTGATGGTAAGAAGTCTATGGATATTCCTTATGAAGTGTTTAATGAAGATATCCGTCTTTGTAAAGATAAGGTCATTGAAGATTTTGTGGGTAGAAGACTTCCTTTTAATTGGGTTCGTAGTGATGTTACTCGTGATTGGAAACCTAAAGGTAATCTTCAAATGACTATCCATGGGGAGAATATTTTTGATTTTCAATTTGCTGAGGATAGAGTTCGTGCTTTAGAGATGGGTTCTATATTTATTTCAAATAGATTGTTCATTATAAAGCCTTGGTCAAGATTAGTTGAGCAGGAAATAGATGAATTGAAAACCATTCCTGTATGGATGAACTTCAAGAATGTTCCATTATTCATGTGGAATAACAAAGGCTTGAGAATGATAGCTAAGTATTTAGGGAAACCTCTTATGATGGATACTCAAACTTTAAACAAGACCAGAATGAGTTATGTTAGGATTTTTGTTGAAGTGGATCTTGAGTGTGAATTTCCTGATTCATTTACCTTTACTTTGGGTGGTAAGGATAGTGTTAAAATAGAGATGGATTACTCATGGAAGCCACCAAAATGCAATGAATGTGCTGTTTTTGGGCATGTTTTAGCTCATTGTCCAAAACAGATAAAACCACTTCAAAAGGTGGTTCAGAAATGGGTTCCAAAAAAGATCATTACAAATATGGATGAAGATGGGTGGATTTCTAAATCAAGGAATATAGTTAATTCTAATAATACTAATACTGTGTAGTTATTGATAATGAGACTTCTCCTATTGAAATTGATGGAGAAGTTAATGATTCTGAACAAGGTATTAACACATTTTTAAAGGAGGTAACTGTAGGTAAGAGAGAAATGTAAATGATTTCTCATTATCAATAACTACTGTCATATATCCTGGATAAGTGCATGCAAAACAATCATCAACTACCATCTGAACATAACAAAGAAGATTTCTAGGCTATTCTACAGGCAACTCAATTAAAATCTAATGTAAATGCTACTTCTAGCTCTAGATCAAGAGCTCATTTCCAGAAGAGAGGAGTAAGTTCACAACCTGGTCTTAACCTTCTTGTAAAGACGACAGATTTGAAAAAGTCTGCAAGAGGTATGATCACCCTGCCCAATAATATTTTATGATGTTCAACATAAGATGTTGAAAAATTAGAAGTCTAAATGATCCAGGGACGGAGCTAGGATTTATTGTTTGGGGGGGGCAAATATATATAGGTATAGTAGTTTCACCGTAAAAGTAGGCGGTCGAAGGCCGCAATTTTTTTTTATCCTTTGGTATTTTCCTTCAAATGATGTCACCAAAATATCCAATAAGTTGTAAGATGTTTTGATTGATGGTTGGATCAAGAGATCATTTCCAGAAGAGAGGAGTAAGTTCACAACCTGGTCTTAACCTTCTTGTAAAGACGACAGATTTGAAAAAGTCTGCAAGAGGTATGATCGCCCTTCCCAATAATATTTTATGATGTTCAACATAGGATGATGAAAAATTAGAGGTCTAAATGATCCAGGGACGGAGCTAGGATTTATTGTTTGGGGGGACAAATATATATAGGTATAGTAGTTTTGCCGTAAAAGTATGCGGTCGAAAGCCGCAAATTTTTTTTAGGCTTTGGTATTTTCCTTCAAATGATGTCACCAAAATATCCAATAAGTTGTAAGATGTTTTGATTGATGGTTGGATTTAATATTTTGATATTTTCACTTCTTTCCTACGTAATTTTGATATTTAAGCCAGGTTTTATACGATAAGTACTTGATACTGGTAGTTTGTAAAGTGTATAATAGAGGATTTAAGGCTCTCTATGTAATATATAAATATAAGGGGGACAAATCTATAAATACTTAAAATTTTCAAGCCTAAAATGATAATTATGTAAAGCCTAAGTATGTAATTAGGAAATCCTAGGGGGGGACTGATGTCCCCACTACACCTGGTGTAGGCCCGTGCCTGAAATGATCCTCCAAAATAATTAGAAGTTAAGCATTTGATTAGGTCTAATAATCTTTATATTTTTAGTATTATTGAAACTCATGATCAAGTTTCTAATAAAAGTGAGAATAAGAAATAACTTAAATCCTTCTTGGAATTTTATAGATAATGATAGTAGTGATAGTGTTGGTAGAATTTGGGCAGGATGGGATCCTGCTGTTGTTCAAGTCACTTTAATTCATCATACTTCTCAAGTTATTTTTGTAGATGTTTCTATTTCTTCTTCGATGAACTTTGTGGTTGCTTTTGTCTATGGTGACAATTATTATGTAATACCCCGATATTCGGAAGTGGTTGGCCGAATGGAATATAAGTAATGGTTTGTCCTTTCGTAACACCGGGGACTTTTCGGCACAATTGGCTCCAGAGTTGGTAGAAAACTCTGTAGTCAAGCGTGCTCGGGCGGGAGTAATCCTGGGATGAGTGACCTCGTGGGAAGTTGCTCCTGGATGACCGCATCGACGGTTCACATGCCGAGGGTGGGAAGGTATGCTGGACGGGGTTGGTTCAGGTGCTTGTCTCATGAGGGGTAGGGAACGTCGGAGATCTGGGCTTGTATATATATTCCGGAGCCGAGGATGACTCCAATTTAAGGTGGTGGTATTGTAATACCCCAATGTTTGGCGATGGTTGTCGAAAGGAATATAAGTAATGGTCTGTCCTTTCCTAACAAGAGCCTTTTCGGACAATTGGTTCCGTAGTTGGCGAAAACTCCGATTAAGCGCCGTGCTCGGGCTGGAGTAATCCATGGATTGGTGACCTATCGGGAAGTTGTAGTTGTATATCCGCAGCGATGCCCGTTGAAAACGCCACACTGCCGGGTAAGTGCAGTGGCTAAGTGGGGACATAATCGGTGGAAGGTCGGGTCATTACATATTATCTTACTAGAAATGCTCTCTGGGATTATTTGTCAGCTTTTGCTTCTTTTAATAATAGACCTTGGGTGATCTTAGAGGATTTTAATTTTATCCTTAGTCCTTCTGAGAAAGTTGGGGGATCTTCTATTTTGCTTTGTCATTATGAATCTTTTTCCAGATTTATTCAACAATCTTTCCTGTTGGATCTTCCTTATTCAGGTTGTTTTTATACGTCGACCAATTGTCAGCAAGATGGTACTATTATAAGATCTAAATTGGACAAAGTGGTGGTTAATATGGAGTGGATTTCTCAGTTCCAACTTTCTAAAGCAGGGTTCCTATTGCAAGGTATTTATGATCACTCTCTAAGTGTGGTGTCTGTTTTTACTAATCGGGTTCACGTACGGTCCTCCTCATTTCAAGTTTTTTTATTTCTTGATGGATGAACCTGATTTTATGGATTTGGTTAATTATGCTTGGAATTTGTCAGTAAATGGAAATACTATGTATGTCATAGTCACTAAACTTAAACTTGTTAAAAATCGTATTATCCTTTCGAAAAAAGTTAAGTTTAGAAATATCTTAGAGAAAGTTCTTTTAGCTAAAGAGAAAATGCATGGTGCTCAATCCCAGTTGTAGTCTTGTCCTTTAGATATTGACTTAGATAGAAGATAAAGAGAGTATGTTGTTGATTATGTCAAGTTAGATAAATTTGAAGAGTCCGCAAAGAAACATCAATCCAGAATTAAATGGCTAAATCTTGGTGATTCTGATACTTCATTTTTTTTCATAATTCTATCAAAGAAAGAAGGTCTAGAAACAACATTTTGTCTCTTAATAATGAAAATAATGTTACTCTGACTGAGGATAAGGAGATTGCTAAAGTTTGTATTGACTACTACTCTGATATGTTTAATTGTGAAGATAAATCTTCTAATTTTCTGAGTCTTCCATGGGTTTATGCTTTAACTCTTGTATTCAACAAGATTATATAACTGATTTGATAAAACCTGTGACTAGAGAAGAAGTGGTCTTAGCTTTAAATTTTATAGGTTATAGCAAGGCTCCATGCCCCGATGGCTTTTCAAGTCATTTATTTAAATCTTGCTGGAATATTGTGGGAAATGATTTTGTTAAAGCTATCTAGAACTTCTTTACTAAGTCTAAGCTCCTCAAAGAAGTAAATAGTACTTTCATTACCTTGATTGCCAAAAAGAAGAATCCTACTATTGTATCTGATTTTAGACAAATCTCTTGATGCAATGTGGTTATAAGTACATAACAAAGATTCTGGCAAATAGAATGAGAACTATTCTAAGGGGTTTGATTAGCCAAAATCAGTCAGCTTTTATCTCTGGGAGATCAATTCAAGACAATATAATGGTGGCTCATGAAATTTGGTGAGAAATTATCATAGATCTTCATGATTTAGGATGTGCTTTGAAGATTGATTTAAGAAAAGCTTATGATAATGTTAAATGGGAAGCTATTATTTATGTCCTGCAACAAATGAGTTTCCCTAGTATGTTTATTCAGTGGTTTAAACTGTCCATTTCTACCTCTAAATTCTCTATTATTATAAATGGTTCTCCTTATGGTTTTTTTTTTTTGAGCTTCTAGAGGTCTCAGGAAAGGATGTCCTCTTTCTCCGTATTAATTTTTTCTTGCTATGGAAATGTTAAGTGCTTTTCTTTAATGGCAGGTCCAACTTCAAAACTTTGGTTTTCATCCAAGATGCAAGTTGACAAGTCTCACACACTTATGTTTTGCTGATGATGTTGTGATCTTCTTCAAAGATACTATCTCAGCTACTCCTAGTCTAAATACTGCATTATCTGAGTTTAGCACTTGCAGTGGTTTTGAAATGAACAAACAAAAAAATTTCCTTTTTTCTGTTGTGGAGGATGGTATTATAAACCAGATTATTCAAATTTTGGAGTGTTCAAAGGGTGAGCTGCCTGTTAGATACCTTGGTATCCCTTTAATATCTACTAGACTTTCCTACAAAAATTGTATTCCTCAAGAGAAAGTTGATGCTAGGATTTTATCTTGGAAGTCTGTATTTCTTGCTTATCCTGGCAGAGGTTGACTCATTAAAGCATTTTTAAGTAGATAGTTATACTTCTGGTTCTCTTGTTTTTTTTCTTTCCAAGAGGGTTATTAAGGAACTCAATACTAAGTTCAAAAGATTCTTGTGGGCTGGTCCTGATATGAAGAAGGGTTATAACCCTATAAGTTGGTCAAATGCTTGTCATGCTTATGAAGAGGGAGGCCTGGGAATCAAGGATCCCGAAGTTACAAATATAGTTGCTAACTTAAGACACATTTGGGATTTGGTTTTTGGTAAGGATACTATATGAACCACTTGGGTTAAAGACAATCTTATCAAAAACCAAGACTTTTGGACTATGAAGGTGGATCAAGATTCCTCTTGATGTTGGATAAGAATCCTTGAGTTCAGGGAGTTAGCAAAACAACAGATAGGGATGGTGCTTGGAGATGGCAGTAACATTAGTTTTTTGCATGAAAACTGGCATCCAAAAGGCAAGCTTATTGAGTGGGTGGATAATGTTGTTATTGAGTCTATAGGAGATGATGATAATATAATGGTAGCATACTTTATCTCTGATGATAAATGGATTTTTACTGACTTTATGGAAGAGGAAATGCAAATTGTGGTGATCCAAATCTGTTGTTGAGTTTAATTCTTTAAGCTGACCATCTGGTTTGGAAATCTAGCACTACATGTGAGTTCTCTATGAGATCTACTTATCTTTTTATCTCCTCTCATAACCCGTCACCTATTTGGAAAGATCTAGTTCGGTTTAAGAATCACATTCCTAGACAATATTTTATCTCTTGGATGGCTTTCCATAAAAGATTAAAGACTAGAAGCAAATTATTTAAATGGGGAGTGCTAAATGATACTTTCTTGCATTTTGTGTAATGGGGCTGAAGAGACTGAAGATTATCTCTTTCATGAATGTGCTCTCTCTGCTGGAACTCGGGAGGGGGTTATATTGAAACTAGTTTATGTCAGAGATGTTCTTCATATATGGGATGAGGAAATAGCTTCGTGTGCTCAGAATTTTGAAAACTCAGGCTACATTTCTACAATTAAAAAATTGGTTTTGAATGGATTTATCTATCATATTTGGACTTAAATGAACCAAAGAATCTTCAAATCTCAATACAATTCTCAAGATCAGATTAGTATGCTTGTGGTTGATGTTAGAATGAAGATTTTTGCTTCCTAGCAAAAGGTTGATGATAACTTAAATAACATATGGTTTATGAACATATGGAGTGTGGATTGTCTGTTTGTCTTGCCTGAAATTATTGATTGCATTTGTTTAGATCCCTCTGAGGATGAGGTGATGATTAACATAGATGGGTCAATGTATGAAGATTCTGGAGGTTTTGGTGTAGTTATTCGTGATCATAATGCAGAGGTTGTAAGTGCAGTTAATGGTGGAAGCTTACCTGAAAAAGCGTGGGTTTAAAAACCACATCTGTTAGAGCACTGCTCGGTCGAACTCGCAAGCGTTGCTATCTCAAGCTTTTTTCTCAAGTTTATTTGCCAAAACTATAAGTCTTGATTTCTAGTCTACTTATAGCTAGGTCTCGGATTAGGATAGAAAGTGTAGTTGAGCTTTAGACTTCACGACGTTCATTGATTGAAGATGAAGAACTACTAAGGAGAGCTTGTGGAACTTCACCAACAAAAGTTATGTGGAGACTTGAACTCATCTATCACTCAAAAGTCTATCTACTCTATCTCCTATTTGAGACAAAAGTCGTATAGCTATATAGACTTCGATTATACACATCGATATTTAGTGAGTTTAACTCGCACATATTTCTCGAAATATGTGTTGGTAAGCTTTCGCTTCAACCAAGTTCATCTTATATTCTTGATGAAAGTCAAAAGATGATCATGTGAAAATCTTCAGTAACATCTTACATGATTTGTGTGAGACAGGTCATTTGATGTAGACTCGGAATGTTTCGTATTGATCATTCGATCACTTGAAAATTGCTTCGAAGCTAATAGTTTGTGTGAGAGAGCTATTCCCGTATTCTAAGAATGTTTCAATGATTGAAATGAGAGTTTATAACAAATTAACCATGATTGGATATAGCACAGTATGCGTACTTGCATGCTAACTGTTGCAAGTTATTCCAAGTCCAAGGGAACCATGGTATGCGTACACATGCAGATCTTGGTTGGTTAATGGACGTCCAGGAACTTAGTATGAGCACCCGTTTGCGTACTGGCGTAAGTTCAATTTCCGGAATTCAACTGAGTTTCGTACTATGCGTACTCGTTCGTGTACAGGCGAATCCAAACTTAGTCCGACTATTTAGGTATGCGTACACGTTTGCGTACTTGAGTAGGTTATGTTCTAAAATCGGTTTGTTCATGAACTAATACATTTATATATTAAGGAATGCAATCTTTTGCAAACCGTGGCTATGATGTTAATGAATTGATTCGAGTGAATCAAAGTCGGTTTTGCTTCAATTGTGTCTTCTATACTTCTATGAGAATATAAACAATTGAACGACTCTAGAACTAGTTTCATTTGAGTCATTTGAATTAGTTATGGTTAAGATGAATAAGGTTGATATGAAAGTGTTCATATGGCTAACTTTGGTTAAATATTGTTGAGCCAACAAGGTGTACACGTTTAGGTACGGTTACCCATATCTAAATGAAGTCACTTTTCATTTGTGTGTAACAAGATAAATTCGGTCTAACGGTTGAAAGATATTATCTTGAGTCTAATAATGTTTTCATCTAACGGTGAATATTAAATGCTTTGTTACTAAGGTAACATTGATTGCAAACCCTGAATTGAAGACTATATAAAGGAGAACTCTAGCAACTAGGAAACCCAATCCCCACACCTCCTGTGTGATACTAGTTGCGACTAGAGTCGATTCTCCTTTAACCTTAGGTTTTTCTAAAACCCAATAGGTTAGCGACTTAAAGACTTCATTGGGATTGTCAAGCCAGACCCAACTATTTTCTCTGTAGTTGCGTGTTCTGATCTTGCTGTTAGTTATCGTATTGAGTACTATATTCTTTCAGATTTGCTCGAGATTTAATCTCCGATAGGCAATATAAAAAGTAGTCACAAACATCTTCGTCTCATCGTTTGTGATTCCATAATATCTTTTTTCGCTACCATACGATTAAGATTATTGTGAGGTGATTGATATTACTTGGATGTTCTTCGGGAATATAAGTCTGGTGTATCAATTGGTTCTTGTTCACTTTGATTTATCGAAAGACGGAACAAAACTCGTAGGTATTTCTGTGGGAGACAGATTTATCTATTCAATAGACTTTTCTGTGTGCGACAGATTGGTTTATCAAGTCTTCGACTTTGGGTCGTAGCAACTCTTAGTTGTGGGTGAGATCATCTAAGGGAATCAAGTGCGTTGAAAAGGCGAGGGTACCAAAATATACCTCAAGCTAAAACTTTTCATACCTATAAGTCCTTTCTCCGAAAGTGATTTTCTATGGACTGAGTTGAGACAATACAACTAATCGGTTCACACTTTGTGTGATCGTCTATGGGTACAAAACCGAGACAATACAACAACGAAGTATGCTTACTTGATACAAAGGTTCAGACTTAACCAAACGCAATAGGATTGCTTATCAAGTAAATAGGAATTAACGTTTGTGTTATTTACTTTAATTATAATAAAATAATTATAATGCGGAAAATAAAAGTAAATGACACAGAAGATTTTGTTAACGAGGAAACCGCAAATGCGAAAAACCCGGACCTTGTCCAGAATTGAATACTCTCGGGATTAAGCCGCTACACAAAATTACACCTAACTTCGTATAGTTGAGACCAAGTAACTAACCCTATAGTTCACTTAGTTCCGTCTGTATTCCCACACCTCCGACTTGTGAATAAGTCACGTACTTGGAACAATTCCTTTGGTTCACTTAGCGTCTTAATACAGTGTGGTGTTCAAATCTGGACTAGGTCCCGGGGTTTCTGCATTTGCGGTTTCCTCGTTAACAAAAATTTTGGTGTCTGTGTTATTTCTTTTCCGCATTATATTTTATATATAATTGAAATATCACAGGTTGTGCGTAATTCAATCAATTAGATAATCCAACCTTTGGTTGTTGATATAAATTGATTGACACTTGAACATTGGTCTTTGGTACCGTTCAAGTTGTTTAACATAATAATCAGGCTCACGGATTTTTATTTGTTTGATTTGCTGATTACATTGTGAAACAGATTTATAACTCTTGGATATATTTCCATTGATTGAGTTTGACTGTCTAGGTTATTCTCTTGGAATTATATTGGAGTTTGTCCATACAGATTGCTACACAAAATATTGGGTGAGGGTTAGACCCCCGCTTTTGACTTAATATTTAGTTTCCAACAAATAAATTGTTTCCAACTAAACTTGTCAAGAATACGATGAACGTAGCTCAAGAAAAAAGCTTCCAACACATATTTCGAGAAATAGATAAGCGAGATAAACTCAACTCGAAATATCAAATGTGTATAATATAAAAGTCTATATAGTTATACGACTTAGTCTTATTAGAAGATAAAATAGAATAAACTTGTGAGTGATACATAAGTTTTAGTCTCCACATACCTCTTGTTGATGAAGTTCCTCCAAGCTCCCGTCAGTAAATCTTCTGCTTCAATTAGTTAACGTCGTGAAGTCTAAAGCTCAACTATACTTCTATCCTTATCCGAGACATAGCTATAAGTAGACTAGAAATCAAGTATATAGTTTTGATCAACTAAAATTTACAAACAAGCTTGAGATAACAACGCTTACGAGTTTGACCGAGCAGTTCTCTAACAATCTCCCCCTTTGTCAATTTTAATGACAAAACTATCAATACATATGAATTACAAAATAAATAAACTTTGTAGCTTCTCATACAACATGCTTGATTTCCTTGGCTCTTCAACATTCCTTGAATTCTTCCCTACTCCAAGTACTCCAGCGATTCTGAATGTGTTCAACTCAATATCATTGATGTTGATAATCCGTAGCCATAACAATAAGAAAACATATGAAAAACATCTATTCTCAATCATTGTTATACAGTGTCATATAATTATTACACATCATCAAAGTTCAATTGCATCACAATTTTGACAATAATACTATGGTGATATGTATCACTCCCCCTTAGTCAATACTCCATCACACAATGAAACCACTCCCCCTTACATAATGATCCGTAAACATATGTATGTAGTGTGAACTTCCAAATAATTCTTCCCCTTTTTGTCAATATAAATTGGCAAAGGTACGAAAACTACGGGATCATAATGAAATTCTCAAAGAGATAATTCCTGACTAAAAGAGAACATATCAACTTTGTTTCGATGATTTCACATAGTCGAAACTTAGTGTATTCATCAAGGAGTTTATAAAAATACAAGATAACTCCTACAATATTCCATAGCCGCACTCCCCACAAAGATATGACAATTAAGCACAAGTTCATTTAGTGAATTACAAAATAAATAAACTTTGTAGCTTCTCATACAACATGCTTGATTTCCTTGGCTCTTCAACATTCCTTGAATTCTTCCCTACTCCAAGTACTCCAGCGATTCTGAATGTGTTCAACTCAATATCATTGATGTTGAAAATCCGTAGCCATAACAATAAGAAAACATATGAAAAACATCTATTCTCAATCATTGTTATACAGTGTCATATAATTATTACACATCATCAAAGTCCAATTGCATCACAATTTTGACAATAATACTATGGTGATATGTATCACTCCCCCTTAGTCAATACTCCATCACACAATGAAACCACTCCTCCTTACATAATGATCCATAAACATATGTATGTAGTGTGAACTTCCAAATAATTCTTCCCCTTTTTGTCAATATAAATTGGCAAAGGTACGAAAACTACGGGATCATAATGAAATTCTCAAAGAGATAATTCCTGACTAAAAGAGAACATATCAACTTTGTTTCGATGATTTCACATAGTCGAAACTTAGTGTATTTATCAAGGAGTTTATAAAAATACAAGATAACTCCTACAATATTCCATAGCCGCACTCCCCACAAAGATATGACAATTAAGCACAAGTTCATTTAAGAACTCTCCCCCATAATATGTCATTCCCAAAAGAACAACAAGAGCGACCTTACTTTTACGAGAAAACAAGGATTTCTTTGGACATTAACAAATTACATGAAACATGAATTTGTATCCAGACAACTCGAATAAATTAATCACAAGAGGACCTTATAGATTAATTTAATCGGAAATGCTCAACATAAGAAAACTTACGGAGCCGTACAATACTTTCATATAGAAGTAGATCAGGGAAAGATTGTTTTCCACCATTATGATAGCAGTCCTCAAATAGATTGAGAAGCATTCTAGTGAGGTTCCATATCCTTGAGCTTTTGTTCACATGTTTCATGAAACGAACCTTTTTAGAGGAACCTATATTTTTTCTTTTAGATTGTTTTCCACCATCTAAGATTTGTAATGTCTTAGATGGCTCGAGATTATCTTGAGAAACCAGAGGTCTTGTAGAAAATAAACTCAGAACAATCTATAAGGATTTCTGGTGTGCATTACAGATGCACCGAACAAGTTTCCCAAAGTGACTTCCCATAAGGACAGACTTTAGGATCAAACAAACACAAACTTTTAGGTTTATCGTGTTTTCCCGCTCTGATACCTATTTAAAAAGCGGGGGTCTAACAACCACACCCAATATTTCGTTCGGCAACGTATGGACCAAATTCCAATACAATTCCAAGAGAATCAACAAGACAGACAGACTCAATAAGGAAAGATATCCAACAGTTATATCTCTTTCTCAAATCAATCAGCAAATCAACATGATGGAATCCGTGAACTGATTGGTATGAGAATAACTTGGACGATATCAAAAACCAATGTCCAAGAATCAATCAATTTATATCCAGCAAACAAAGTTCGGATTTACCAATTGATTGAACTACGCACAACCTGTGATATTTCAATTATATAAAAATAGAATATGGAAAAGAAATAACACAGTGTTTGAGGGTGAAAACGGTTTCTGCTGATTTCGGTAATTTCACGTGAGTGGGTGAGAAACTGAGTCTAAACCCTAAATAATGTACTGCAAGGGAGTACTTTAGATTCGAGAGATCAATCTGTACAAATCCGGCCTAAACCAAGAAATGGTCGTTCCAAACTTGCTTCGGTCCTAAAGTGAAGGAGAAGGGTTGGTTTTAGGGAGGGAAGCGAATAAAGTGTTGAGACTAGAATAGTTGATTCTGCAGAGTAGTTGTTTGACTTGTATCAGAAAGTGAAAGCTAACAGATGGGAAAGCTAGCAAGTGGTTTTTGAGTGTTGTATGCTCCTGACCAAAACTTGTTGTTCGGTGGAAATAGGTAAGACCTATTTATACAAGTCAAAGTAAAACGTACTCTGGTCTCGTAAGAAATAGAAATGGATGAGTAAATGGTAGGAGGTGGTAACCGGTAACGCCTGGAATTGATGTTCCATAATAAAGGAAAGCGTTTCACCATTACTCCCTGTGTTTACTAACCGCCTTATTCTAATGACACTTTCATGTAACGGGCGTAGTGTACGCCGCACGCTGTAAACCGCCAAACATATACCCTATATTAGCATCCCCCAGTTTGTGACATGCGTTAGATATCTCGAGTGTTTTCATGGGAAAACATGTAGCAAGGTGTTACGTGTGGCATGGTGGCATGCCAGTGGCCATGGTAGAGTCTACAAGGCTTTGCCAAAGAATAGGCGCGGCCAAATTTGGGGTTTAGATGCAAACCGTGATGTTTTGGCTTTGGTCCATAAGTTAGGTGGCGAACTTGAACGGTCGAGATCCACATCTCAGAGGGAAGGATAGCCGTTGATTATTGCAACCTTCTGTTTTAGCATTCCGCGTTGAGCATGGCTTTGCCATAGAGTAGGCGCGACCAAATTAGGGTTTAGGTGCAAGCCGTGTGTTTTGGCTTTGGGCGCAAGTTGCCATGCGTCGGTGGCGAACTTGTGTGGTCGAGATCTGCATCTCAGAGAGAAGGGTAGCGGGTTGATTATTGCAACCCTTCGTTTTTAGCAGCCCGGCGTTGAGCATGGCTTTGCCATAGAGTAGACGCGGCCAAATTAGGGTTTAGGTGCAAGCCGTGTGTTTTGGATTTGGGCGCAAGTTTCCATGCGTCGGTGGAGAACTTGTGTGGTCGAGATCCGCATCTCAAAGAGAAGGGTAGGCGTTGATTATTGCAACCCTTCGTTTGTAGCAGCCAACGTTGAGCATGGCTTTGCCATAGAGTAGGCGCGGCCAAATTAGGGTTTAGGTGCAAACCATGTGTTTTGTCTTTGGGCCGCAAGTTGCCATGCGTCAGGTGGTGAACTTGTGTGGTCGATATTTGCATCTCAAAGAGAAGGGTAGACGTTGATTATTGCAACCCTTCGTTTGTAGCATCCAGCGTTGAGCATGGCTTTGCCATAGAGTAGGCGCGGCCAAATTAGGGTTTAGGTGCAAACCGTGTGTTTTGGCTTTGGGGCGCAAGTTGCCATGCGTCAGGTGGTGAACTTGTGTGGTCGAGATCTGCATCTCAAAGAGAAGGGTTGCCGTTGATTATTGCAACGCTTCGTTTATAACAGCTAGCGTTGAGCATGGCTTTACCATAGAGTAGGCGAGGCCAAATTAAGGTTTAGGTGCAAACCATGTGTTTTGGCTTTGGGCCGCAAGTTGCCATGCGTCAGGTGGTGAACTTGTGTGGTCGAGATCCGCATCTCAAAGAGAAGGGTAGCCGTTGATTATTGCAACCCTTCGTTTGTAGCAACTGACATTGAGCATCGCTTTGCCCATAGAGTAGGTGCGGCCAAATTAGGGTTTAGGTGCAAACCGTGTGTTTTGGCTTTGGGCCGCAAGTTGCCATGCGTCAGGTGGCGAAATTGTGTGGTCGAGATCTACATCTCAAAGAGAAGTGTAGCCATTGATTATTACAACCCTTCGTTTGTAGTATCCAGCGTTGAGTCATGGCCTTGTCAAAGAGTAGGCGCGGACAAATTAGGGTTTAGGTGCAAACCGTGTGTTTTGGCTTTGGGCCGCAGGTTGCCATGCGTCAGCTGGTGCATCTTAGATGGAAGGGTGGCCGTTGATCGTTGCAACCCTTTGGTTTGGCAGTCAATGACGTGAAAGAGAGGCTAGCATGGTATAGGCGCGGCCGAAACTAGGGTTTGGTGCAAACCGTGGTGTTTGGCCTTGGGCCACAAGTTGTCGTGCGTAAGGTGGCGAACTTGGATGGTCGAGATCTGTATATCGAAGAGAAGGGTAGCCATTGATTATTGCAACCCTTCGTTTTGGCGTGGAGAAGTAGCTGGCATGGTTTGCCATTTGCACGGTGGAGCGACGGGCATGGTTGGCGTGCCTTGGCGCAGAGACGTCGCTGTCATGGTTTTCCATTGGCACGGTGGTGGTCGGGCATGGTAGGCATGCCTTGGCGCAGTAGACGTTGTGGCATGGTTTGCCATTGGCACGGTGGTGCGGTTGGCATGGTTGGCATGCCTTGGCGCAGACGTGGCTGGCATGGTTTTCCATTGGCACGGTGGTGCGTACGGAATGGTTGGCAAGCATTGGCGCAGAGACGTGGCTGGCATGGTTTTTCATTGGCACGGTGGTGCGGCTGGCATGGTTGGAATACCTTGGCGCAGAGACGTGGCTGGCATGGTTTGCCATTGGCACGGTGGTGCGGCTGGCTTGGTTGGCATGCCTTAGCACAGAGACGTTGCTGGCATGGTTTTCCATTCGCCTTTGTGGGAGAATTAGGGTTAGGTGTCTGAGAGGTGATGTCGAGTTAATACTAAGAGTTACGTCGTGGAACATGACACATGTATAAAAAAAAAAAGAAGGTACCCCTAGTAATTCTTACGTAAATACGCTGATTGTTTCAATAAATGCGTTATTGGTCATAGTGAAGTCATGCTAGATGTACGGTTTTAAGATTTTATCCCTAAGCTAAAAGCCACCATCAACATTAAGTCCCCTGCTTAGCTCGGAACATGAGCATTGTTGTGAGGTAAGCATAAGATGGTGACAAACGAGGACAAAATCGAAGCAGAGGGTCATGAAAGATGGCTAGGAAAATTCGTCTAACCATTTTAGAGAGTGTCCTGAGAATTTGTGATCCTTGTGTTGGCGGCCTTGCATAGATTCTACTTGTGGCGGCTGCGAGTTAGGCTGCGGGAGTGGTAGAGGCTGGTTGAGATGTAAGTTGTTGGCTTCGGACGGAATGGTTGTGCTCTTAAGGCCGGGCTTTGGAACGCGAGGCGAGCGCTAGCATAGACTTGGCGTGAAATGGAGCGTTGGCGTTGATCAGCTTAGAATATAGCCGCAGGCATTATATTGGCTTAGAATGGAGCCGTTAGCAGTGGATTAGCTTGGGATGGAGCCGTTAGCATTGGTCGGCTTGGAATGGAGCCGTCAGCATTGGTCGGCTTGGAATGGAGCCGCTTGCGTTGCGCGGCTTGGAGTGGAGCTATCTTGAGTTCCTAGGAAGGATGACGACTGGCTTCAGTTATGTGGAAGGATGACGACCGGCTTCAGTTCCGTGGAATGATGACAACTTTGTCTAAATTAGGGTTTGGCATGCCGAAACCCTAACTAGCGCCCTTTACTAGAATCGCTGTAGAATTCTCGTACGGACTCGGATTTTGACGGTCCTCCCCTCCATTCTGAACGGAAAAGAATTTTCTATCTCCCAAAGGAGGAATATTTAGGTTTTGAGCTCGTTCGGGAGGTGAAAACAGTTAGATAGTAAAATTCAGGAAGACCTCAGGAGGAATGTTGCGGGCCCGAGGTGGCATAGTCGCGCCCAGTCACCTATTCCCGTTCATGGAGCAAGAAGGAATCTTCATTCCGTTGAAACTCTAGAAACTCCGTCCGCGTGAAAAGAGGTATCGACCCTCTTCTGTTGCTCGTCTGGATCTGTGCTTTCGTATGTAGTGTCTCTCCAGTGGGTTCCAAAATTTACCAAAACTCCACTGCATTCTTGGGATGGATGGGTAAAATATATGTTCGGCAACGATCATGTCAGGGCTAATCTGGAGATTGTTGTTGCGTTGTCGGTCCATCCTTGACTTTAGGTTGTTCAGTGTCTGGACCTTCTGATCGCGATGATTGATATGTTGTGGATGATTGTACGGTAGAAATCTTCCGGAGACACAAGATGAAATAGATGAGTTGGGAGACATTTTGTTGCCGATGTGCTACTATCAAGTCTTCAAGGACTTTGTTCCAAGATACATCCTTCGAACCAGCTTCTGAATCTTGGACTATCGTATGGAATGGGATGCGGTGAGCAGTCCCCATTTATATTTCGGTTAGATCCGATGGCATGGCCGAATATGTGAATGTATCTTTGTGGCGTGCTTTTGGAGTTTTCGATGCACATGTACGGCTTCATGTTGAGAAATTCCAGCGGCTTGTAAAAGTTCGACACTGATGATGTTGAAATCAGAAATAACCAGGTTGAGGGGAGTGAAAGCGTCTCATGCAGGTAGTCCCCATGTGTAGCCTACTTTCATCGCATCGCCTTGAATCCATGTCCACGGGATTTGATACAAGCTTATTGTACTCTTCTGGATGTGACGCTGGGATGCACATGGATGAAATATTCTGGATAACGAAAAGGAAGGAATGAGAGAGTTATGTTGTTTATCGTGGCTCCCTATGTTTCTTCAAGAAAATGTTTCAGACGCATCTCTGGAGTTATCTCATGAGTCTTTGATGGTCGTCGAGATGGACTGCGATGAGCAGTCCCCAATCGCATTTTTCTTTAGTTTCTGAAGTTGTTTTCCTATGAGTAGGCTTGGGATCCGCCGCGGCCTCGTAAAGTGTTGAAGTCGTCTTCTAGACAGACAGGTGATGATATTCTTGCGCTACACCCTTGAAGAGTAGATGACCTTGTTGTGGTTATGGCCTTTTGGTTGATTGTGTCTTCTGAGATTTGACAGTGAAAGGATTCCATGTAGATCCTCAGTCCCCAAGTATGGTTTACATGTTTCCATCTTGTATGGTCAGTGGGTTTACCATGATAAAGACACCATCGTGCGTTCGTACTGGTGATTTTGTTACTTCTTCCACGTGAAACTAAAATATGGAGGAGTACGGGTTACCTTTGTAGTGATTGCTGTTACGGTGAAGCAATGGCTGGTATCAAAAAATGAGCGGCAATAGTTCTTAGTAGAAGATGTAATCAAAAGAGACTACATTGTCATGGGAACAAAGTAGGTTGGCCAGAATTGTATGGGCATCCATGGAAGTAAAAGGATTGGCTGGATGTGTAAGCGAGCAAACTATCCATGGTCACGAGTTTTTGCGGGATGGATCAAAAGGTGGCCATGACTACGAAGATTGGCTAGATGCGATCACGATCCTTGACATGGGGAGTGTGGTGGCACGACCCTTTGCAGGAAGGATTGGTGTTGAAGCGGCTTCGGCTCTTGGAGAGGACGTTGAAACTTAAGGAGCGAAATGCTGCTTCGGATCCTGGAGCAGCTTATGGAGATAACGCTAAAGCGGAGCGGCTGCTGGAGCGAACGTTGAAGCGGAGCGGATGCTGAAGCGAACGTTGAAGCGGATCCGCTGCTGAAGAACGTTGAAGCGGAGCCATATCTGGAGAGAACGTCGAAAAGGCTCCTTGAAACTCTCAGAGCCTTGACGGTTACAATGTTGAAGCCGGAGACTGCGTCACTCAGCGTTCTGTCAAACTAGACATCCCTCAAGTGAACAGTGGTTAGGAGTCCCCAGTTCCATCTATCGATCGTGCTTTCCAGGAGAGGTTGGGGTTTGGGGACGGTTTCCTTGGATGAAAACAGCTGATTTCCTGATGCAGTGCAGTTGAGGGATGCAAATATGTCTTGACGCTACGCCTTGGAGAATATAGAATCTCACATAACTGTTTCATCATAGCCTGCACTATTTTGTGGGCGAAGTCCCCAGAAATCATTCATCTCCTGACGGGAAGAGGGTCTCTGTAAATTCAGAAGGGTTGCTGATTTCTTTTGCCTCGATTTTGGAGAAGTCGTTCCTGATATTTACGTGTGATGAAATTGGATTGCTGATTCCCTTCTACTGGGCGTTCAAGAGAAACGCGAGCCCCTTCATCTTTAAACTCACGTCCTGTTGAAGTGCCTACGCCGGATGTTAAAAGTATTCCTTGTCAGCTCCCTCTTGGGTTGACGTGACTCTTATGGTGGCCGCTCCGTCAGTGTCTTGAGGAAATAAATATCTCTTTCCGAGTTATAAACACGTCTGTCTGAGCCTTACGAGAACCTTTTGTCTTTCCATCAAATCAACAGTGGCAAAAGGAGGTCGACTTCTTCCGGCTCTTCACTACAAGAAGAATGGTCTATTGCAGCACCACATGTTTGAGTGTATGTGGCAAAATGGCTATATTGCTACACTTTCATCCCATTGTGTGAAACCTCTTTCTAGCCACATGAAAATAACTGACGAGGCAAAATACTTGGTTTTTGCCACAACAAGCTTAGATGTGCGGCAAAAGAATGATATATTGCCGCACGACACAATCTAGGTGTGGCAATATCGTTATAATTTGCTTCCCATATATATTATTATTATATTATATATTAGAAAAAAAGGAAAATCCATTTATGTATGGAAAGAGTCAAAGTCCACTTTCTACCCATGCACATATCCCCTTCATCCCCACTATCTCTTTAACCTCTCGTATTCTCTCTCTCCATTTTTCTTATTCAACCTTCTGAGATCTAACATATCTAAACAAAAATTTAATATTTTTTGTTGATGTGATTAATCTTTTGGAAAGAAACAAGCTCTCAGATTACTCATGATTCTTTTTGGGCTTGCGTTCTAAATTTTTTCTTTGATTCAACTTTCTTAAGATTTGAGGTTAGTCAAAAATAATTTAATCTTTAAAATAATTTTATAATCTTAAGGAGTCATTTAATTGAGATGAGATCTATAATTAGGGGTTGTAATCACATAATTGTTTTTCTTTTGTTTCTTTAGATTGATAATGGGATAACCTTCGGGTTTTTTTCCTTCGTTTTCAGTTCTTAAACTAGACTCTAGTTTGATAGACTCGTTGATCAAGGTTGGATTTATTCCGGGACAAGGTATGGATCTTCCAAAATTAAAATCTATTGGGTATTATTTAGAATGATATTTGATTATGAAAATTACTATCTTCCTTGAACATTGATTTTGCAGGAGCAGAGAACAAGATCAGAATAAGTTGATTTTGCAGGAGCAGTGAACAAGATCGGAATGAAGTTTAGTTTTTTTTTTTTTTCCTGAAAATTATCATGTGGTCTCATCCTATGATGTATCATGTATATGTACTAAATTTTTATATGAATAAAAATAAATAAACAAATTGAGAATTTTGTCCTTGTTATTTGTTTCAGTATAAAATCAAAATCAATAACAAGATCAAATTAATTACTATTGTTATCATGAACAAAAAATATGGTAATAAATATTTTTGACCCATTAATGCGGTAACGGATTTTTCAATTAAAATAAAATTTAAAATAAAAAAATATTAATAGAAAACCTTTTTGCCTCATGTTTTAGCCTCACCAATGGGTGCGGCAAAAAACACAGCTATTGCCGCAATACATCTTAGGTGTGGAAATAACTTCTTGTCACACAGTTTCTTGCCACAGGGTGTGGCAAAAGAAAATTGTGTGGCAAAAGGCTATTGCAACACAAAATACGGGTCCATGCCACACAAAGAACGTGTTGCAATACATTAACTTTCTTGTAGTGCTTCCAGTATCTTGACCTGATGGTAGAGTAGCAAAGATCTCCGGTGTGATTGGAGCATCATACTTGAAGAAACGTTGGGGTGGCGGCGGCTCTCGGTTCCGGTGATCGTAGGTGTATCATGCGAGAGATGGCGCGGTTTTGATCACGGAGTCTTTGGAGCCATGGCGCTGCTTCGAAGGGTGAGGATGGCGCCGCTTTGTCTAGTTGTGGAGCGAAGATGATGGCGCGGGAAGGGTGCAAGTTAAGCGCTGGAAAGGATGCAAAGCGCTGGTATTGGAAAGATGCAAGTTGTTAGTCTTTGGAAGGATTCAAGATGTTAACGCTGGAAGGATGCAAGCCGCCGGCGCCGGGAAGGATGCAAGATCTTAGCGCTGGATCGGCTTGGAATGGGCGCTGGCTTGGCGTGGGCGCTGTCTTGGATTTGGTATGGCGCAGACTATTGGCTGGGCATGGTGCGTGATCGTTGTCTTGGCACCTGGCCGCTTTAGCGTGGCGCGGACTGTTGGGTACGGTGAGGCTTGTTCTTGCGGGCCCAGTTGTTTCTTTCCATACGTAGCTCAAATAGGAAATCCTTTCCTTATAAAAATCCCAAAAGTGTTATGTCAATAAAAGGGGTTGGCTCTCCTCTTTTTTTTTTGAAAGGCAAACAAAGCGCCTGGTTTATGGTTTTATTTGAATTGATAGATAACTGTTATCTAAGAGGGTTTTGGATTATTCTTTTGGAATGAATTGTTTTAGAATGATGTTGTTTTGGTTATGACTGTAAGTAGCATAAGCACCCCGGGAAATCTATGGAATTGGGAATGTTTTGCGATAGTAGAAAGCATGAAATGAAACATGGGAACAATATGGCTATCGGTTTTTATCATCTCTATGAAGATTTGAAGTAGTAGACCATGTATTTTGCCTAACAAGACTTACTCGGTTTTTTGGATCTCCTAACGGAACTGGATCTCCCGGGCGCAAGTCCGAGTTTTGTGGGAAGCGCCGCCGTGATCGCGAGAAGTCCCCAGTCACTCCTTGTCGTGTGATAGCTGATAATTGAGCCATTGATTCCCGAGCGGATTTTTTTTGCTTCTACCTTCTTGAGATCGGCGTTTGAAAGATGAAATCAGGAATTGAAAGTTGATATTGTAACCGAGAGATTAATCTCCCACTGTGGTCGCCAATTGTTTGAGGGTGAAAACGGTTTCTGCTGATTTCGGTAATTTCGCGTGAGTGGGTGAGAAACCGAGTCTAAACCCTAAACAATGTACTGCAAGGGAGTACTTTAGATTCGAGAGATTAATCTGGACAAATTTGGCCTAAAACAAGAAATGGCCGTTCCAGACTTTCTTCGGTCACAAAGTGAAGGAGAAGGGTTGGTTTTAGGGAGGGAAGCGAAGAAAGTATTGAGACCAGAATAGTTAATTCTGGAAGCGTAGTTGTTTGACTTGTATCGAGAAAGTGAAAGATAACAGATGGGAAATCTAGCAAGTGGTTTCTGGGTGTTGTATGCTCCTGACCAAAACTTGTTTTTCGGTGGAAATAGGTAAGACCTATTTATACAAGTCAAAGTGAAACGTACTCTGGTCTTGTAAGAAATAGAAACGGATGAGTAAATGGGAGGAGGTGGTAAATCCTGTGAATTCAGGGAATTGATGTTCCATAATGAAGGAAAGCGTTTCACCATTACTCCCTGTATTTACTAACCGCCTTATTCTTATGACACTTTCATGTAACGGGCGTAGTGTACGCCGCACACTGTAAACCGCCAAACCAATACCCTCTATGAGTATCCCCCAGTTTGTGACATGTATTAGATATCTCGAGTGTTTTCATGGGAAAACGTGTGGCAAGGTGTTACGTGTGGCATGGTGGCATGCCAGTGGCCATGGTAGAGTCGACATGACTTTGCAAAGAAAAAACAGCGCGCGCCAAATTTGGGGTTTAGATGCAAACCGTGATGTTTTGGCTTTGGTCCGTAAGTTAGGTGGCGAACTTGAACGGTCGAGATCCGCATCTCAAAGGGAAGGATAACCGTTGATTATTGCAAACTTCCGTTTTAGCATCCAGCGTTGAGCATGGCTTTGCCATAGAGTAGGCGCGGCAAAATTAGGGTTTAGGTGCAAACCGTGTGTTTTGGCTTTGGGCCGCAAGTTGCCATGCGTAAGGTGGCGAACTTGTGTGGTCGAGATCTACATCTCAAAGAGAATGGTATCCTTTGATTATTACAACCCTTTGTTTTAGCTGCCAGCGTTGAGCATGGCTTTTCCATAGAGTAGGCGCGGCCAAATTAGGGTTTAGGTGCAAACCGTGTGTTTTGGCTTTGGGACGCAAGTTTCCATGCGTCAAGTGGCGAACTTGTGTGTTCGAGATCTGCATCTCAAAGAGAAGGGTAGACGTTGATTATTGCAACCCTTCGTTTGTAGCAGCCATCGTTGAGCATGGCTTTGCCAGAGTAAGCGCGGCCAAATTAGGGTTTAGGTGCACACCGTGTGTTATGGCTTTGGGCCGCAAGTTCCCATGCGTCAGGTGGTGAACTTGTGTGGTCGAGATATGCATCTCAAAGAGAAGGGTAGTCGTTGATTATTGCAACCCTTCGTTTGTAGCAGCCAGCGTTGAGCATGGCTTTTCCATAGAGTAGGTGCGGCCAAATTAGGGTTTAGGTGCAAACCGTGTGTTTTGGCTTTGGGCCGCAAGTTGCCATGCGTCAGGTGGCGAACTTGTGTGGTCGAGATATGCATCTCAAAGATAAGGGTATCCGTTGATTATTGCAACCCTTCGTTTTAGCATCCGGGCGTTGAGTCATTGCCTTGTCAAAGAGTTGGCGCGTCCAAATTAGGGTTTAGGTACAAACCGTGCGTTTTGGCTTTTTTGGGTCGCAAGTTGCCATGCGTCGGGTGGCGAACTTGTGTGGTCGAGATCTACATCTCAAATAGAAGGGTAGCCGTTGATTATTGCAACCCTTCGTTTGTAGGATCCAGCGTTGAGTCATGGCCTTGTCAAAGAGTAGGCGCGGACAAATTAGGGTTTAGGTGCAAACTGTGTGTTTTGGCTTTGGGCCGCAGGTTTCCATGCATCAGCTGGTGACTTTGGACAGTTAAGATCTGCATCTTAGATGGAAGGGTGGCCGTTGATCATTGCAACCCTTCGTTTTGGCGATCAATGATGTGAAGGAGAGGCGACATGGTATAGGCGCTGACCAAAACTAGGGTTTGGTGCAACCGTGGTGTTTGGCCTTGGGCCGCAAGTTGCCGTGCATTAGGTGGCGAACTTGGATGGTCGAGATCTGTATCTAGAAAAGAAGGGTAGACGTTGGTTATTGCAACCCTTCGTTTTGGCGTGGAGAAGTAGCTGGCATGGTTTGCCATTGGCACGGTGGAGCGGCGGGCATGGTTGGCATGCCTTGGCGCAGAGACGTGGATGGCATGCTTTGCCATTGGCACGGTGGTGCGGCTGGCATGGTTGGAATGCCTTGGCGCGAGAGACGGGCTGTCATGGTTTGCCATTGGCTCGGTGGGCCGGGCATGGTTGTCATGCCTTGGCGGTGAGACGCGGCTGGCATGGTTTGCCATTGGCACGGTGGTGCGGCTGGAATGGTTGGCATGCCTTGGCGCAGAGACGTGGATGGCATGGTTTTCCATTGGCACGGTGGTGCGGCTGGCATGGTTTTCCATTGGCACGGTGGTGCAGCTGGCATGGTTGGCATGCCTTCAGCGTAGACGCGGGTCGGGCATGGTTTGCGGTCGGCATGGTTGGCATGCCTTGGCGCAGACGTGGGCTGGCATGGTTTGCCATTGGCACGGTGGTGCAGGCGGCATGGTTGGCATGCCTTGGCGCAGACGTTGGCTGGCATGGTTTTCCATTGGCACGGTGGGAGAATTAGGGTTAGGTGTATCTGAGGTGATGTCGGTTAATACTAAAGGGTTACATTAGTGGAACATGACACATGTATAAAAAAAGGTACCGGGTAATTCTTACGTAAATACGCCGATTGTTTCAATAAATGCGTTATTGTTCATAGTGACGTCATGCCGGATGTACGGTTTTACTATTTTATCCCTAAGCTAAAAGCCACCATCAACACACAGACACCAGAAATTTTGTTAACGAGGAAACCGCAAATGCTCCTGACCAAAACTTGTTTTTCGGTGGAAATAGGTAAGACCTATTTATACAAGTCAAAATGAAACGTGCTCTGGTCTCGTAAGAAATTGAAACAGATGAGTAAATGGGAGGAGGTGGTAATTGGTAACGCCTGGAATTGATGTTCCATAATAAAGGAAAGCGTTTCACCATTACTCCCTGTATTTACTAACCGCCTTATTCTAATGACACTTTCATGTAACGGGCGTAGTGTACGCCGCACGCTGTAAACCGCCAAACATATACCCTTTATGAGCATCCCCCAGTTTGTGACACGTGTTAGATATCTCGAGTGTTTTCATGGGAAAACATGTAGCAAGGTGTTACGTGTGGCTTGGTGGCATGCCAGTGGCCATGGTAGAATCTACATGGCTTTGCCAAAGAATAGGCGCGGCCAAATTTGGGGTTTAGATGCAAACCGTGATGTTTTGGCTTTGGTCCGTAAGTTAGGTGGCGAACTTGAACGGTCGAGATCCGCATCTCAGAGGGAAGGATAGCCGTTGATTATTGAAACCTTCCGTTTTAGCATTCCGCGTTGAGCATGGCTTTGCCATAGAGTAGGCGTGGCCAAATTAGGGTTTAGGTGCAAACCGTGTGTTTTGGCTTTGGGCCGCAAGTTGCCATGCGTCAGGTGGCGAACTTGTGTGGTCGAGATCTGCATCTTAGTGAGAAGGGTAGCTGTTGATTATTGCAACCCTTCGTTTTAGCAGCCAGCGTTGAGCATGGCTTTGCCATAGAGTAGGCGCGGCCAAATTAGGGTTTAGGTGCAAACCGTGTGTTTTGGCTTTGGGCCGCAAGTTTCCATGCGTCAGGTGGCGAACTTGTGTGGTCGAGATCTGCATCTCAAAGAAAAGGTAGACGTTGATTATTGCAACCCTTCGTTTGTAGTAGCCAGCGTTGAGCATGGCTTTGCCATAGAGTAGGCACGACCAAATTAGGGTTTAGGTGCAAACCATGTGTTTTGTCTTTGGGCCGCAAGTTGCCATGCGTCAGGTGGTGAACTTGTGTGGTCGAGATCTACATCTCAGAGAGAAGGGTAGACGTTGATTATTGCAACCCTTCGTTTGTAGCATCCAGCGTTGAGCATGGCTTTGCCATAGAGTAGGCGCGGCCAAATTAGGGTTTAGGTGCAAACCGTGTGTTTTGGCTTTGGGGGGCAAGTTGCCATGCGTCAGGTGGTGAACTTGTGTGGTCGAGATCTGCATCTCAAAGAGAAGGGTTGTCGTTGATTATTGTAACCCTTCGTTTATAGCAGCCAGCGTTGAGCATGGCTTTACCATAGAGTAGGCGAGGTCAAATTAAGGTTTAGGTGCAAACCGTGTGTTTTGGCTTTGGGCCGCAAGTTGCCATGCGTCAGGTGGCGAACTTTTGTGGTCGAGATCCGCATCTCAAAGAGAAGGGTAGCCGTTGATTATTGCAACCCTTCGTTTGTAGCAGCCAGCATTGAGCATGGCTTTGCCATAGAGTAGGTGCGGCCAAATTAGGGTTTAGGTGCAAACCGTGTGTTTTTGCTTTGGGCCTCAAGTTGCCATGCGTCAGGTGGCGAAATTATGTGGTCGAGATCTACATCTCAAAATGAACTGTAGCCATTGATTATTGCAACCCTTCGTTTGTAGTATCCGGCGTTGAGTCATGGCCTTGTCAAAGAGTAGGCGCAGACAAATTAGGGTTTAGGTGCAAACCGTGTGTTTTGGCTTTGGGCCGCAGGTTTCCATGCGTCAGCTGGTGACTTTGGACGGATAAGATTTGCATATTAGATGGAAGGGTGGCCGTTGATCGTTGCAACCCTTCGTTTTGGCAGTCAATGACGTGAAGGAGAGGCTGGCGTGGTATAGGCGCGGCCAAAACTAGGGTTTGGTGCAAACCGTGGTGTTTGGCCTTGGGCCGCAAGTTGTCGTGCGTTAGGTGGCGAACTTGGATGGTCGAGATCTGTATCTAGAAGAGAAGGGTAGACGTTGGTTATTGCAACCCTTCGTTTTGGTTTGGAGAAGTAGCTGGCATGGTTTGCCATTGGCACGGTGGAGCGGCGGGCATGGTTGGCATGCCTTGGCGCAGAGACGTGGCACGCATGCTTTGCCATTGGCACGGTGGTACGGCTAGCATGGTTGGAATGCCTTGGCGTAGAGACGTGGCTGGCATGGTTTGCCATTGGCACGGTGGTGCGGCTGGCATGGTTGTTATGCCTTGGCGCAGAGATGTGGCTGACATGGTTTGCCATTGGCACGGTGGTGCGGCTGGAATGGTTGGCATGCCTTGGCGCAGAGACGTGGATGGCATGGTTTTCCATTGGCACGGTGGTGCGGCTGACATGGTTTTCCATTGGCACGGTGGTGCGGGGCATGGTTGGCATGCCTCAGGCGAGACGTGTCGGCATGGTTTGCCATTGGCACGGTGGTGCATTGGCATGGTTGGCATGCCTTGCGCAGAGACGTGGCTGGCATGGTTTGCTATTGGCACGGTGGGAGAATTAGGGTTAGGTGTATACAGAGGTGATGTCAGTTAATACTAAGGGTTCTGTCGTGAAACATGACACATGTATAAAAAAAAAGGTACCTGGTAATTCTTACGTAAATACGCTGATTGTTTCAATAAATGCGTTATTGGTCATAGTGACGTCATGCCAGATGTACGGTTTTACTATTTTATCCCTAAGCTAAAAGCCACCATCAACACACAGACACCTGAAATTTTGTTAACGAGGAAGCCGCAAATGCAGAAAAACCCCGGGACCTAGTCCATCTTTGAACACCACACTGTATTAAGCCGCTACAGACACTAGCCTACTACAAGTTAACTTCAGATTGGAATATGGTTGAGCCCTAACTAAGTCTCACACCGATTAAGGTACAGTCGTGTTCCTTACGCCTCTGAATCCCATTAAGATTCTACTCACTTGATTCCCTTAGCTGATCTCAACCACAACTAAGAGTTGCTACGACCCAAAGTCAAAGACTTATAAACAAATTTGTCTCACACAGATAAGTCTATTTTGATAGGTAAATCTTTGTCCCACAGAAGTACCTCTGAAGTTTTGTTTCGTCTTATGATAAATGAAGGTGAGAAGGAACCAATTGATAATCCGGTCTTATACTCCCGAAGAGCATCCTAGAAATATCAATCACGTCACAATAACTTAATTATATGGTAATAGAAGAAGTTATTCCGGAACCACAAAGTCTGAGACGAAGAACTCTTACCTATCAGAGATAAATCTTGAGCAAATCTTAGAGAAGATAGTACTCAATACGATAGAACAAGTAAGATCAAAATACGCAATTACAGAGAAAATAGTTGGATCTAGCTTCACGAATCCTAAATGAACTCATCTCAGCTCGAAATATCAAATATGTATAATATAAAAGTCTATATAGCTATACGACTTAGTCTCATTAGAAGATAGAATAGAATAGAATTCTGAGTGATAGATAAGTTTTAGTCTCCACATACCTCTTGTTGATGAAGTTCTTCCCCTTAGTAGATATCCGTCTTCAATTAGTGAACGCCGTGAAATGTAAAGCTCAACTACACTTCTATCCTAATCCCAGACATATCTATAAGTAGACTAGAAATCAAGTATATAGTTTTGATCAACTAAACTTGATAAAAAAGCTTGACATAGCAAGGTGAAATCCCGCTTTAGAAATTATTTCCTAAAATGAGGCCCCTGAACCAAATATGGCCCCTGTCCAAATGCATCTTACTATGTAAATGAAGCTTCAAGTTGAGACGATCGTCGTCCCAACTTGAACCGATGCTCAACTTAAGTTGAGCCGATCGTCCAAGGTCAATTGATTTGATTATCCAAGATGAATTATTAACCTAGTCTCGCTGAAGATGTCCTCAGCCGTGGAATTTCTCGTCTTTTGGATCAAGGCCTTATACATGCTATATCATCGCCCAGAGGTATTGACGCTCCCTATCACATATTATATGCTGACAATATCATGGTATTTTGTAAAGGCACTAGACGTGATGTTAGTAACTTAATGACTATGTTAGATGAATATGGTGCTTGCTCGGGTCAAATAATTAGCACCTCAAAGTGTACATTATTTGCGAGCAAGCGTATTACTACTAGAGATATTATTATTGCTGCTCATTATGGTATCCCGATGGGCTCATTTCCTTTCCGTTATCTGGGTGTCCCTATTTTCCAAGGTAAGCCTAGGAAGAAATACATTCAATGGATGATGGACAAAATCAAACTAAAATTCTCTACCTGGAAGGGAAAGTCTCTCTCCATGATGGGTAAAGTCGAATTAGTTAATCCTATAATAGTTAGTTCCTCATTATATAGTTTTCATGTGTATGAGTGGCCAAAATCCTGTATTCATACTTTGGAAAGTTGGATGAGAAATTTTATTTGATCAGATGATATAAGCACCGTGAACACAATAAAGTGGGATGTGATAAACTTTGTTTGCCTCATGCCGAAGGTGGGCTGAATATCAAATCTTTGGTGAGATTGAATAATGCTGCATTAATGAAAATAACATGGAAAATCATGACTAGGGAGGAATATTGGTGCCCAGTATTGGTCGACAATGGGAACGTATAAAACATGATGTTTTTTGGTTAGTTAGAATGGCTCAAAGATCGACTTTTGGCGAGACAACTGGTGTGGTGATCTTGGAACCTCGATAGAGAATTATCTGGATTTGGATGTTTCACAAATTCATATTAGTGTTTCTGACTTCATAGTAGACAACAATTGGCACATACCTGACTACATGCCAGAACTACAAGGTTTGATGAAACAACACATTCAGGGTACTCTTTTTGCTGGGAATTTGAGTGATAGGATGGCTTGGCAGATCGACGACAAGGGTATAGTGACTATGAAAGCTGCATATGAATATTGCAGGCCTAGAAATCAGTTGAGTAATGACTTTGCAGACCTCTGGAAGATTAAAACACCACCTAGAAGAGCTGGTGTGGTGTGGAAACTCCTACTTAATCGGGTACCTACTGATGATGTGGCTATTTATTTAGCAGTTAGCTCGGCTTCTTGTTGTAATCTTTGCGACAAGCTTTGATGTTTCAAAACTCAGCAACACCTTTTCTTTGAATGTAAGTGTGCTTGTGCTCTTTGGAGTTGGATATGCATCATTTTTAAAGTGCACCTCAATGCTAATGTCATTCGTGGCATGTTCACAATAGTACGTAATTTTTTTAGTAACTCACAAGTTAAGAACTTACTTTGGGTGGCGCTTATAAATTGCATTTGGCTGATATGGGATATTAGAAATCGTATAAGTTTTCAACATTAAATCTTTCCTGCACAGATTGCAACGACTAAGCGTAAACATTTGATTAATGAATCGGGTATGTTAAATAGAGGTTATATGCGCAATTCGATGGAGGAGCGGTATATACTCAGAATTTTCAAGATAACGGGTAGAGCTTATAAAGCGCCCCAAGATCATAGAGGTTTGTTGACAGTCACCACTTTATGGCTGGTTCAAAATAAATGTTGATGGGTTCTCTTTAGGGAATCCAGGTCCAGCGTGGTGTGGTGTTATTTTTCGAAATCATAACTCCTTGGTAGTCGGAAGTTTGGCACAGTCCATTGGTGTGGATAACTCATATTCAGCGGAATTCTGGGGAGCCATTCATGAGTTCATAATTGCTAAGTCAAAGGGTATGTCACGAATCTGGTTTGAATGCGACTCGATATATGTTATCAAAGCATTGTCTGATTATTATTTGGTGCCATGGAGACTAGCAATGCATTGGGCTAACTGTATGAAGTTCTTATCCACAGTTCAATTTAGATATTCCAACATATATAGAGAGGGAAATTTAGTAGCGGATCTCTTAGCCAAATGGGGAGCTTCTACAGGGTCTTAATGGTGGCCTGAGCCGCCAAATTTTATTCGTTATGCTATATGAATTGATAGGTCGAGCCTGCCAGTTTATCGCTTCGATAGTTTGTATCATGTTTTTTTCGCGTTTTAGATTTCTTTTATTGTCTCTTTTTCTTGTCTTTTGAGGTATTGGCCTAGTCCCTCTCATTCTTTTTTCTTGTCTTTCTCAATAAGTTGCTCTTTGTGAGTTTGTCAATAATAATAATAATAATAATTATTACTATTATTATTAACCTAGAGAAACTTGCTTTGCCCATCCATGTGAGCATAAACTAACCAACTTTCCCAAATCATTGAACTTTCCCTAAGAGTAGGAGTGTGCATAAAAACCGAAACCGCGGATTTCACCCGTATCCGTCCGCAAAATTGCGAGTGAAACCCAATCCGCAAGATCTATGGGCCGGACACGGGTGGGAATCTCAAATCCGCATGCGGTGAGGGTGCGGTTGCGGATAGACAATGAAAACCGCCGATTAACCGCGCCGTAAGATAGTTAGGGGATTTAATAAAATTACTAGGGATAATATGGGAAGTATGGATTTTATATATAAATATCTTATCTTTGTAAAACCTAATTCACTTTCACTTCACGCTCATCCTTCTTCTCTGCCTCTGAGCGGTTCTCTCTACTCTGAGCAGTTCTTCATATCTCTAGTATTAGATTCAACATTAAAAAGTATTGGATCGTGTTGAAGAAGAAGTTAATGCATTAGCTGATTGTTGCACGCAACCCGAAGTAAGTTTATTTATCTGTTTTTGGGATTCAATTGTAGAAAATACCCCGGGTTTTTCATCTTTAAGTCCAGAAACACAATGAAATTGAACTGGGTTTAGTTTGATTTGTGAAACAAAAAGCGTAATTTTATAAGGAATTTGTCTTTGAATAATAGGTTTTAGGTTAGTATCTTTGTGATCTTAGTAAGTTGAATTTGGTGTTTTGATATGAATTAGGGTTTGAGATTTATGAGTGGTTCATCTAATGGTTTGATTTGTCTAAGTTGAGTAAGAGTGCAACGTTGTTGGAATCATCGAATTGGGCAAAACCCCAATATTGATCATCTCGTTTTTCCATATTGTCCTTTCTTTGGTCTTAGTTCGGTGTTTTGATAAATAGACAAGTGCATGTAAGGTTTATAATATTAAAAGTATCCTTGAATGAGGAAAGAACTTATGATTTGCGATATGCAATTTTTTGAACATGTTTGAACATCAGATGGCTTAGACAGTTTGGATTTGCGATTTTTTGGAAGCATCCCAAATTGTATACGATGACAGTCTTATTATTTAATGTTTAACAAGTGATACACTGGTGGAATGAGAGGAGCAATGAGAATATTAGAGAAGAAGAGAAGAGTAAAGCAGGAGAAAGGTTGGGTTTAGTCCCCAGAAAGACTAAATAATCTTTAATTTATTGTTGTAGTTTCATTAGTTCTTGTTTCCGTTGTTCATACACTTATTTGCATATCCTGAATGTGCATTATTAACTTGAATGTAATATTTATGTTTTTAGTATCAAACGTAGAAAGCTTGGATTGTTCTAGAAAGCTTGGATGTAGTACTGTTGATATGTTTTCAGTCTGTTGTCTGTCATTTTGCGTAATCATGCATAATAAGGCTATTTATTTATTTATTTCGTCTAAATCCGCGGTTAATCCGCATCCGGCCCGTATAATCCGCTGATCCGCATAGGTCAAATCCGCGGATGATTGGGCCAGTCACGGTTCAATTTTCCAAATCCGCAACTTTGACGGTTTGGTTGCGGGTGACCCCTAATCCGCAACCGTACGTCCGTTGCACACCCCTACCTAAGAGTGAATATCCATAAATTGGAATACATGCAGATCGTGCGTATTTGGCAAGTTCATGCAGCAAACTTCCAAGAAAAATAAAATAAAAATCTAAGAAACTGCACCTGTGATGGGAAAATGCAATAATTACCGAATTTGATAGCTGCATTATCTGACATCTAAACTAAAAATTAACTTGTTATAGTGAAGCTGCTACCCACCGCTCCTTTCCACCATTAGGTGGCATCATCCAAGCCCTTGATTTCGTCATCTTTGATCCTTGGAGGAGCAGGGGTCCCATTATTATTGGTTTTAGCCAATACTTACATGACACGTAGGTGTGGGAAGGGAGCGGTGGACGTATAGCATTTTCGTTGTTATAGATTCACTTCCTGATCTAACCGTCGGAATGACTTGCGCACATATCGGTAATCCCTCGCATCTACACGGGGATAGCACGTTGTGGACCACGACGCAACTATCGAACCCACTTGTCTTCCTTTTCCTACGTGTCGGGCAATCATTGGTTCAAATGTTCAACGGTTCAATCTCATTGGGAACTCACTCAGTTCCCCATCACATTGGGAACTCAGTTCCTATCACACGTTCTACTTCCCTTAAACACCCTCAATAATCACCATAAATTTTGCACAACACCTAATAAATCCTAGGGGTAATCTGGGAATAATGGACATAAAATAACTGGCTTTGAGATCCCAACTGTCTTGCTTTATTTTTTTCAACTCTTTCTATTCTTCGTCAGCAAAGCCGTCGCTCAAGAAATAAAAAATACACTGAAAATAATAGAAATTTTAAAATTAGGATATCGATACATACTCGTTGACCTTATTGGCCTCTTCTTCACCGGTTCGAAGTTCTTGATCATATCTTGTTCACTAACATCCAGTCTATATCGCACGAAAAGGCAAGTTCGAAAGCTTTTCATTTTGTATAAATTTTCAATTAGTTTCGCTTAGTAATTGTGTTTTACTTGTTTTAAGGTTTTCTACATCTTAACTTACTGAGAACTTGTTAAGTTTTTGAATGCGAAGTGGATTTGAAATTTTGGGGATTTTCTCCCTATGATTTAGATAGATTGAAGCTTTAAAACGTGTACATGTTTTGTGTTTTTGTTAATTCACCTTAATTTATTGCTTTTTCCTATTAGGGGGCGAATCGTGATTGATGTTTCAGCAGTCCGGTGGCCGGGTTCAAAGACCCAAGTGGTCTAGAGTTAAACGGGCATTGCAATTTGGTTTACTCTTGGCAGTTTGTATATGGCTATTCTATAAACTTCAGCACTCTAATGACAAAGGGTCAAGTAATGTTGACAGTGCAGAAAGGAGGATTAGTGAAGTGTCCCGGACAGTAGACTTGGGACGTAAGGGGAAAGCCGGTGGCGTTGTGAAATTGTTCAGAGACCAGAATGGGGTTGAGGATATTGGTGAAAGGGAAGAAGTGGAAGTGGATGGAGATGATGACTTAGATAAGAATGTTGTTGTTCACGAAGATTTGATGGAAAGTGTCGTTAACGGTGAAGGAGAGAATGAAGAGGAAATGGAAACGCAAGAAGGGGATTTACAAACAAGTGGAGATCCTATTGATATTAAAGATGGGAATGTGGAGTTTTCGGATACGAACGAGAAAGATATGAATGAAAATAATGCAGAGGAAAATGTCATGAATCATGACGAAGAAGTGGATGAGACGAAATCGAACAAAGATTATGGTGAGAAAGAATCTGAGAAGGAGCTGAATAGACGAGCAGAAGATTCTGAAGGAAATGCAAATAGAGATGAAAGAATGGATTTAAACAGCCTTGATGGCTCCACAAATACGGTCGATAAGATGCAAATGCAGCCTTCTCAAAGGGAGGCAACAAATGGTGCTGATGCGAGTGAAACGGAAGACGGGGTTGATAGTTTTCAAGATGTCAATGGAATTCCACCAGATGGTCTTCAACTGGTAAAATCTTCTCCCAATGCGGATGAAGCAGACGAGCCTGATGCAAGTTCAGATAATGAGACTAGTCATGGTGAAAATACAACAATATACGAGGACACTGATAAATCATCTCAATTAGATGGTGGAGTTGATGATGAGGTGCAATTTAGCAAGAAGGGGACTGATTCAGATAACAATGAAGGCATTGATCCATTGCAGGAACTTATACCGCTCAGTAGGTCTACAAAACACGCAAATGAACCCTCGAACACAAACATCGTCGACGCATGAGCTGGGTTTGTAGTGTCTCTTTTCTTCGTTTGTTGTATGGTTCTACCTTGTAACTTTTGCTGGCAAGTTTAATTGTAATTATAATCGGCAAAATTTACATCAAAGAAATTACCGTATGGAGTACAGTTTTCTTAGTAGTCAAGGTACTGTAAATACACCTGTCTGACGGCTCAACGTGGTGACCCAGTGTTACATAGGTCCGCACGTAGAGGCTTAAGCGCCAATTCAACTAATCCTGAAATTGCAGCATAACTTGCAACGAGCCACTCCTGCACTGAGACATGGTTAGAAATAAATCATTCTGAGCAAGGCCAGTTGTGATTTTCTTCTCACTGCTTCAGGCTGGTCATGGTGCATTTCAAAGAAAATTCTTTCTCATGCGCAACAATGAAAGATGCTTGTACCGATGTTGGGCTCTAATACCAGCAGTGGGCAGTTGTCTGGTGAAATTCGAGCGACCACAACAAAAGGGCTTTTTTATCAAACGTTCAAAGCGTCAAGATTCATGTTTTGTTTGTTTATATTCACTATTTTTCTCCTTGTATGGGCTATGGACACAACCATGTAGGGAATAAACTTTTGTGTGCAAACTCGATCAGCCAATCATTTTTCATTTGCTTTTGCTCAAGTTCTATAGCTATAGTTGCAATCAGAAGGAGACAGCTTTAGGCAGTAAATCTAAAGCTTTCTCTGTCTAGGATGTTATTTTGCAAAAATTTCAGCAAAGATTAAGTAACTGGCAAAGAAGATAATGAAGTGGTAGTAGTTGCAAATATGCTGCAACTTATCAACAATCCTGTTCTGACTGATTCTGGTGATGACTACTTCAAGTGGATGCCTGGTAACTCTTACTATGTCAAATCCTGCTACAAGATCATTGGGTTTGAGGGTTTTATTAGATTTCTTCATAAATGTATCTGGAATCCAAACATTTTTTCACTTGGTATTCATGTTATAATATCGCTCAAATTTTGGATTCTCTCATAAATTCAATTGTTGTCAACGTGTGCATCTTGTGAACAAAAGCAGCTGACTCTAACACTCATTTGTTCATTCATTGTGAAAAGACTAAGAAATTATGGCGCACTTCTTTTTTAACAGTTTCAAAATAGTTTGGAGTTACCCTTTGCTATCTGGTGATGGTTTGGAATGAGAGAAACATAAGAAATTTTCAAGGAAAATTAAAAATTCAGCTCGACTCTTTATCAAAATGCCTTCACCACTGGGATGTTGCTGTAGGTCATTCTTAGCTTTCATATATATATATATATTTTTTTTGCTCGGTAAAGAAATTTTTGTATTAATGAAACGGTGAGTACAATGTACAAACCCCCAAAGCAGAAATGCAATTCACAAATAAATGTGAGAGCCCACTTACAAATAGTAACCCAAATCTAATAAAATTAGACAGCCCACTCATATGAGCAGTGAAACTGGCCACTTTAGCTTTCTTTTGTTTCAGCTTCATAGCTTTTGGTTAGAACCATTTTTTGGGGACCATGTTTTTTTTGTGGGGACCATGATTCTATTTTAGAAAAGACATTACAAGTAATCCTAAGTCACCCCTTATCTAAATATTTTTTTTAATACCAAACTTACCCTCCTTAATTAAATGTTTTGTTTAATGATTAATTAGTTATTAGTTAATGATTAGTAATTAGTATGATTAGTAATAATTAGTTACTCTATTACAAAAAGTTAGTTAATGATTAATATGATTAGTAATGATTAGTTGCAGTTCGGTTACAAAAATTGAAAATTTTCCTTACGATCAAACCGAACTATATAGTTCGGTTGAATTTTTTTTTAAGACTTTCAAAATTTATTACCAAGAACTTAATGATTAGTAATGATTAGTATGATTAGTAATGATTAGTTATCAGTAAGAAGTTCGGTTATAAAAAATTGAAAATTTTCCTTTAACACTTTTTAGGACCAAACCGAACTTAATCATTAGTAATGATTAGTATGATTAGTAATGATTAGTTTCCACTAAGAAGTTTGGTTAAAAAAAATTGAAAATTTTCCTTGCGATCAAACCGAACCATATAGTTCGGTAACAAAAAAAATTTAAGACTTTTTAGGACCAAATCGAACTTAAAGTTCGGTTTCCCAAATTTATTACCAAAACCGAACTTAATGGTTAGTAATGATTAGTATGATTAGTAATGATTAGTTACCAGTAAGAAGTTCGGTTAAAAAAAATTGAAAATTTTCCTTGCGATCAAACCGAACCCGAACCATATAGTTCGGTTAAAAAAAAATTTAAGACTTTTTAGGACCAAACCGAACTTAAAGTTCGGTTTCCCAAATTTATTACCAAGAACCGAACTTAATGATTAGTAATGATTAGTTACCAGTAAGAAGTTCGGTTAAAAAAAATTGAAAATTTTCCTTCCGATTAAACCGAACTATATAGTTCGGTTACAAAAAAAAATTAAGAGTTGTTACGATCAAACCGAACTAAAGTTCGTTCCCAAATTTATTACCAAGAACCGAACTTAATGATTAGTAATGATTAGTATGATTAGTAATGATTAGTTACTTGTAAGAACTTTCCCAAATTTATTAGTGATTCGTATGATTAGTTACCAAAAATTGAAATTTTTCTCTCGGTGGTAGTCGGAGGTGGTGGTGGACGGTGGGAGGAGGTGGTGGTTATATATAGGTGGTGGTGGTGGGCGGCGGTGGGAGGAGGTGGCGGTTATATATATATAGAGAGAGAGGTGGTTATTAGGTTAGTTTTAAATTAAATTAGGTTAAGGGTAGGTTAGTCATTTCCACACTTTAGGACACCCCTTATAACTATAGGGAAGGTGGCCTAATAAGACCATGGTCCTCCAAAAAAAACCATGGTGCCCAAAAAATGGTTCTTTGGTTAGGGGTGAGCATTTGGCCCGTAATCCGCGGATTTTAGGGACCAACCGTTCATTTTGCGGATGGATGTCCGGACTAGATTCGTTAATGGGTTGGATGCGGATGGAATTTTTGAAATCCAACGGATAACGGATCGGGCCGGATGCAACCTTGAAAATCCGTTGGATATCCATATCCGTTAAATTAAGGGCATTTATATAGTTCTAGAAAATACTATGGATCATTTAAGAATTTTTAAGATGTTTGCTTAGGGTGTTGTACATGGCATTTTAATATTTGTATACATATATAGGATATGTAAGTTTTATAAGGAGTCATTTATGTTAGCTTTATTTTCTTTATTAAATTTTTTAACTAAAACGAATCCATTGGATTATCCGCATCCAATCCGCCCATCCGTGCATCCATTGGATGCAAATCCGTTGGATATGGATTGGATGCGGATGCCAAATTTGAAATCCGTAGTGCAATGGATTGGATGCGGATGAGGCGAAAACCGGTCCATACCGGCCCATGCTCACCCCTACTTTTGGTTGATCTCAGTTTTCACTTTGTAATTTTGGTAGCTTTTTTCTCCACAATTTTACCACTTCTTTGCATCTTGTAACCTCTTTATTTAATATAGCCCTTTTCGGAGTCAAAAAGAATGTTTTAATCATACGAGAAATTTCGCAAAGAGCTTGGTGCTATTTCGAATCTTTTTACAAATGGATGTGAATTGGTAAGGTAATCAGCTGTTTTGTTGGTCGATAGTGAAGTATTCCATCTCCCTAATTAGTTGAACTGTTTACGATTTTAGTGGTGGTAGCTAATCAAATTTGTTTTCCATTTTTCAAGTTGTTCATTTATGAAAACAATGTATCTTCACAATGTTCCAACATCCACGCTATTCAATGTCATTCTTTGGATCCTTTACGCCACTTACCTAACGTATTGTTGTGCATTTTCTTGGTTATAAATTTCAATTTTACACGTAATATAGTGAGTATAAACCTAGATTAGGAACTCTATATAGATAAAGTTCTACTTCTACTTGTACACTCTATTTCAGCTTTTGTCAAGAAAAAATACACGCTACAAGATGATATTTGAAAAACTCTATATCCGGGACAATTGTTATTGTCCAAATCTAGGACAATGAATCCTGACCTTTGATAATTCCCCTCTCCACCCGATTACCAATCCCAATGCTAGAATCATTCCCCTCTCTACCATTCAGATTGTGCCACGTCGTGTCCCAAGATTGGACAATCCTGTCTTTGTCTCATTTGTAGGAGGGTCGACGATATTTCTACATCGGAGCCCAAGTGCTAGTGCCTACAAGATACTGAGTACTCCTTCCCAGGTTATATATGGTTGACCTTCAGTTATTGCAAGGGTTTTTATCTGAGGCTGCTTCAGTGAAACACTGCTGATACTAATACAAATCTACTTAGAGATGTACCAAAATCATCCTACACCTATTTGAATTGGTATATCCCAAACAAATTAGTACATGTTTGAATTGGTACCCATATTAGCATGAATGAGGATACTAGAAGATAGAATCAGCTGAGTTGAGCTCTGCAATTCGGCGATTGAATAGGCGAAAATTTTCTTCTCGATTTTGATCCATTGTTCATCAACTTCACCAATTGGTGAAGATTGAATCCATCTTCCTGCATTAATTCTTCAGAGTGATTAATATTTTTGTAACGATGATTCGTAGTGTTTGAAATCTGAAGAAACATGTCAGATTATTCAAATTCTCAATAAGATTTTGAGGCTGCAAAATACCTCAGATCTGATAATACTTCTGTTTCACATAATTTTAGTACTTCAGTTTTTATTCTTGATGAGGTGATTCATGAAAGCTTAAATGAACGGAGGTTTAGCTTAATTGGTCGTTTGGATCTTGTTAAGATTAAGATGCCAGCTGCTAAGTCGTGTTTAAGAAAGCAATGGACACTCAAAGGTAACTGTCAATTCATTCATATTGGTAAGGGTTTCTTTATTATTAAATTGGAAAATGTTTAGGATATGAAGTTCATCTATGAGGGGTTCTGGGAGATTGAATCTCAAGTTTTAAGACTCAGATATTGGGAACGTTATTTTAAACCAGAATTACAAAAAACTTCTAGTGTTTTTGTATGGATTGTATTCCCAGGTTTATGTATTGTGTAATACCCTGTATTTTTAGCTATTGTTTCGGGTCGATTTATACCCGAATTAGTTAACCTTGTGGCAGAGTTTATTGTTTCTTAGCCTTAGCCTAGGTGGGTGGATTGAACTAGTAAGGCTACACGTTAGGGTGGAAATAGAATAATCAATAATAAATAAAATTAAGGGAAAATGAAAAGATAATTAAAATAGTTAAGAAAAAAAATACTAGTTAATATATAGGTTTCTATTAATGTAAACAGAAATAATTTTGGAAGTTGGAAAAGAAAGGCTATAAGAAAAACAAGGAGATGGAGATAGGTTTCTTTTAGAGAAGAAGAGTATGGAGAATCAAGAGTATGGAGGATCAAGAGGTAGAATGGGAAACCCTTTCTCTTTAGGTGTTCTTCTTTGGTGTTTATTTTATATGATTTTGTATTGTTATGATCAGTAATTTATTTGAATAAATATTTACCTCTTGTTGATGATCATGCTTCTCTTATTGATATAAAACATGATTAAGTATCTCTTGTTAAAATTTGATAATCTTCCAATGTAAATTCACCGTTGAATGTTTGTTTGAATTTGAGTAATATTTTAAGAATTCCGGACAGAGTTTCATTTTTTTTTCTCGTGGTTTTGATGTTCTTTGAAGTCTTAATGATGTTAAAACAATTTTAGGTATTAACAAAAGTTGTAGATAAATGTCTTATATTTCATTATGCTTTGGATTTGATTAATTTCAGATTGTTATGAATTTATCATGAATTGTTTGGTAAAGACATGTAATTTGTCCAGTTTTTAGGAAGTCATTGTAAATTCATTATCTTTTGAATGAGCCGTTAGTTCAATAAAATGTTGAGGTAGATCGGACAAAGTTATCACCTGAAATGCATAATGTAATATGGTTGCAGTTAACTTGTTTGAATAAATGCTTGAAAGAAATTCATGTTGTTAAGCCATGGTTGCTTGTGTTGTTTGTGAAAATGATTTATAAAAGGAAATGAGTTCATGTTTTACCGTTATATGGAATATTTTTCATGTTAACGGCGGGTAATGATCCCCGAGAGTTAAATGGGTAATGATCCCCATGGGAACTTGTGTTTTACGACCATCGATGACATTGTCCGTGCCTTAAATGATAGGTGGATGTACGAACCAAGGTTTTTGTACCATGAATGAAACGGGTAATGATCCCCGAGAGCATATGGGTATGATCCCCATAGGAACTTTTGTTCCTGACCATCGATGGAGGCTGTCTGTGCCGATAAACGATAGGTGGGTTTACGAACCAAGGTTTTCGTACCGTGAACTCATGGCTTCTCACTAATCCCCGTTGCTAAATTTTCGCAACGGCGAGTATTGGTTACGAATTCGGCAACCGCTCCGGCAAGGTTGTGAATAGAAACTGTTCTGGGTTCAAGCGTGTGAAGCACATGTGTGGTCGGGAACACTAGGACTGATAACTACTCCCAAGTCAAACTTCGGTCAAGGCTTCTTATTTTTGTTTCCACCCTTCGGCCAAATATATCATATATGCCTGCCTTGTCGACTTTCCTTCTCATTTTTTTTTCTCCATTTTTTTTCTTCTCCAGCCATAGAACTTCATCTCCTCTCCACAGCTCTGAAGAACTTCATTTTTCCTTCGTCTCTTTCAATCTAAAACCACTAAAATCAACCAGGTTTCCTTCACATAATCGTTTCGTTTCATTTTTTAGACTTTAGAGATTTTGATTTCTAGCGTTTCAGCTGTGAATCAATTTTTTTATTTTATTTTATCGATTTTATTAGGGTTTCATCTGTGAATCTTCTAGTTTCAATTTCAAGGGTTTTGATTTCAGTTTTTCGAATTTCAGTTTTTCAATTTCTTGAACTCACAAATACAAGGATGAGCCAGTTGAAGAGAAGGTTATGAGTTGAGCCAATGTTGTGTAAGAAGAGTTAGAGTAATCATTGAATAGAAGGTGATGGTGATGATGAGTTGCAGTTGGTGAAGATTGGAGCTCGAGTTTGATTCAAGCAATCTGTTTAATGAATCTGTAAAGGAGATCGAGAGGAATTAGGATGGTACTGATAATGGAAGAACTGAAATTAGGGTTTGAGTTGAAATTAACAATTGATGGTGGTGATTATGTTGTTTTGAAGAAGAAATTAAGAGAAATTCTGATGTAGGACATCCATGCCTTAGCTTACAAGTTATATTATTTACTTTTTAGTATTTCCCTTTATTTAGAACTCTAGTTATTTTAGGTAATGAATAGCCTATATAAAAAGGCATACGATTGTTTTAGGGTAATCAATCTTATTATTAATCAATATTCTTATCTTGTTTATCAAGTTTATCAACTCTGTTTGCTTATTCTCAATCTAGTTTTTCATCCAATTCGTATCTCTTTCGTCTCTTCGTATCACTTGCAATCTCCGAATTGCTTTCTTCCTATCGGTTCTACATTAGTTGGTATCACAACAAACGTTTCTAGATTCTTATCTAGAAACCGAACCATACGAGTTTGCTTCCAAAAACTCAAACCCAAATACCCAAATAAAAAAATAAAAACTAGTTTTCTTATTCTCGTTTTTGATCATGGAAGAAGTACCTATTAAAGATGTTCTACAGCTTAGACTATAATTATCAATAAGAATTCAAAGATATACCGAGAAAATAATAAAGCATCGTTCTAAGTTTTATTTTTGACGAAGAAGAATAAAAAGTAAAAAAACTTCGTCTTGCCGGAGAGTTATTTTAGGTAATGAATAGCCTATATAAAAAGGCATACGATTGTTTTAGGGTAATCAATCTTATTATTAATCAATATTCTTATCTTGTTTATCAAGTTTATCAACTCGCATTTTGCTTATTCTCAATCTAGTTTTTCAATTCTCGTTTTTGATCATGGAAGAAGTAGTCTCACTATTAAAGATGTTCTACAACTTAGACTATAATTATCAATAAGAATTCAAAGATATACCATCCGAGAAAATAATAAAGCATCGTTCTAAGTTTTATTTTGACGAAGAAGATAGAATAAAAGTAAAAACTTAACGTCTTGCCGAGAGAAGAGATTTAAAACAAATATTGGGAAGAATTTTAGAGAATTTCGAGAAGGAAGAAGTTTGAAGATTTTAAAGCTATCGCCAAATCTAAACGTGTCGATAAAGAAGTTTAAGAGAATTCATCGTCTTCTAATGGTTCTGTAGCTGTTTCGGCTACCTCAGTTAACACAAAGGAGATGGAAGTTGATATTCCCGTGGAAGAGTTTAAAGATACTTATTAAGAGAAAGATAAACTTCAGGTTAAACAAGTTTCGTCTTCAACTCAAGAGGTTTCGTTATCATCTGTGGATGTTAAAGATATTTTGACTACATCTGTTCTTGAAGAAGAAAATCTGGTCGACGAAGAGGAGGAATCACATAACGATAAAGTTGTATCGTTATCAATTCAAGATGATTTGTCGTCGTCTAAAGGTGCTGGAGTTATTTCGGCTACATCAGCTGGTGAAGAAGAGAAAAATATTACTTCTTAAGAGAATGTTGATGTGATGTTGGTTCCAGTTTCAGAGGAGACTGATGAAGTTCTGAAACCTATGGAAGTTAATTATCAAAAGGAAGAAGAGATAAATCAGTTGAAGGAGCTATCGCATAATTCTTTGGAGTTTATTGGTGAGTCATCTAACTTTAATAAACCTTTGGATATACTAGTTCATGATAATGAAATATGTGTTTTACCTACTGTTGAGGATTATCAAGTTCTTATTCATGAGAAAGCACGTATGGTTTCTTATGAAAACCATAACAAGTTTCAATTTGTTGAGTTTACTCCTGAGAATGTTTTCGTGGTATATCGGGCTAATACAATGAATTATAAACCATTGTTTTCTATTTCTGCCGATGAGTTTGTATGTCGATCTCTTGAAGATATAAGTGTAGAGAATTACACTGGAAAATTTCGTGGACGTATATTCTCAAACGCCGAAAGAGTATCGTTGGCACAGAGTTTAGCAAAAGATTTGGTAACAAACAACATCCATTTTCTAAAAGATAATGGTGTTTGCATGTATGATAATTCGTTGCGATCAGCAAGAAGCATAAGTTGGTCAGTTGTATATCAATCACTTTCAGTTTTAGATGGGATTCATTCATCTCTGTTTAAGCCAGGACTTTTGACACCAAGTGATGGATATGGTGTTGATATCAAGTCGGGTTTGGTGAGCTGTAGCTATGAGAAGTTTGCTCTGTTTGGTAATATTATTCATCCTGGAGTTGTTATATATCTAACAACCGTGTTTAAACCCAGTGAAGAGAGGTTTGAAAAACAAGTTTTGATGCATGCAGAGTTTGATAATCAAAGTGTTGTTAATTTTGTCGACTCCTTAGATTTTTATTTCCAGTCTGTTAAAGAAGTTAATTCACTATGCTTCCGATGGGTTGGCGTTAATTCTATGAACGGCGATGAAGTTGTGATGGATTTTTATTCAAAAAGAGTTTATGTTGTCAAATATATGGGTATAGGTACTTTACATTCTCACTATCTTCCTCTTTTGTTTATTGATAGCTGTGGAGCAATTTGTTCGTTATATAGAGAGGCTTTAACAATAAATTCAGGATGCCAGTGCGAATGCCATACAAAGCTCAAGGGAAATACCATCTTACTATCTCAAAAGTTTGGAAACATCTCCATGGATGGTGCTCAGCTTTGTATCAATACTGCCTATTCACAATTTAATAATAAGAATGGTGCCAGGATCATTATAAGAATATTGGTATTCAGTCTTGACACATACATAGAACTCAAGTGTGATGCGTTTACAAGGAAATGTGTTCTAGCAGACGGTGATTTTGTAAAGAAGAGTTTTTCAAGATGTTGACGGTGGATTTTCATTTAAGGCTAAAATTGTAAAATCCAAAATTATGTGCTGACATCCTGTAAAGGATAAAGCCACTGATAAGTGATGAATACTTCTCCACTTTACTAATTCACCTAAAATGGAGCATGTTGCAACAATCCCATATACCCTGTGAATTTATAGCATTATTAATTAATGCATGACGAGCCTTGTATTTCCTGTGTTGTTCCCTCTGAACTCTCATTATTGGTGCGGCATGATGACTGAGTGTTGCTCTCAGCAGAGTAACACGAATTTCCAAGTGTCACTAATGAGGCATTCACGAAATACCCGTATAGGCTACAACTCTCGGTGTGTTATACTAGCCCGATTGTGCATACATCTCTCGGTGTGTTATACTAGCCCGATTGAGCATATTTTGAATCCGGGAATGTCCATATCGGTCTCGAAACAATCATGATCACGCAAGTTGGCCGCACGATTTAACCAGCCTTGACGAACCCTAGCAGGAGCAGGCAACCACAACAATGACCACCAGCGGGCCCCTTAGTGCCATGGCCGGTCAAGTACAAGTCACGCCCTCCAAACAACCACCAAACACTAGCCTGAAGTTGGATATCCAGGCCGGTATGTAGCGGCTTGGAGGAGCTCGTACGAACAAAGGCTGCATACGGCAGTCTCCAATCCATCACGTCCGTTCATCTTCGTCGGCGCGATTGAACAACGCGGATCGCCTCATTCCCGGTCGGACAAGCACCGTTATGTACACCGGTGGGCCCCCTTTTCTACCTTTATAGCCGACCATCTCACGACCAAGCCAGGGAGGAGCAAACGCTTGCTCAAAGTTCGGCCGGCGTGATGCTTTAAGGGTCGCAGGAAATTCCACTAAGGGTCTTAAATTGATCACGGCCATCCAACTTCACCGGCATGTTTGGATGGATTAGATCAAGCCTATAACCGCCATACATGTATTGGCGTGATCACCACCGGCCCAATGTGGGTCCCACATGGTCGGCCTCCCCAAAAGAGGAGCGTAGCTTGCCAATTCGTCCAGCCAAAGTAGCGTGGACCCTAATTAGGGTTTGAGGCATATCACATGTGTCGCAAATCAATCACGACCATCCATCTTCGCAGGTATAGATGGAGGGTGTAGCTGTAAATTCAAAGGGTTCTGAGCATGTCAACACGATCACCGTGGGCCCGTCTACACGCCTGACCAATCTGCCAAGACCGACCATGTCTAGATGCCTCGATTCGTGCGCCCAAACTAGGAATGATCGCGCGGTCCCGATTCCTTTGCGGCAACGGATTTCTGCTGAAAATCGATCTCAACCACTCAACTTTGCCAAAAAAATTGAGTGGCCTAGATTATATGTTCATGGGGTAATGAGGTATGGACGTGTACACCGGCAAGCTGTCTACACGCATGCCTGGTCGGTCCTGCCTAATACACCTCCCATGCTTGGTTTCGACCAAGCTGAAGAGTGATGCTTGCGCACCTCTTCAAAACCCTAAAACTTCATCAACGGTCGCAGATGAGCGTCACAGATCATCTAGTCCGTCCAACTCTACCAGCTTGGTTAAGAAGCCCTGGTTAGGAGTTAAGAGACAAGACAAGACATAAAACCAAGTGTTGATACAATCGTATCCCAACACCATAACTGATAGCTTATATTTTGCAGGCCAGTTCAGCTTTCTGATACAAGTCGTACACAGCCAACACTTTCACAATCTCAACACCTTCTTCGCTTCCCTCTCTAAGATCAACCCCATCTCCTTCACTTTGTGACCGAAGCAAGTCCGGAACGGCCATTTCTTGGTTTAGGCCAGAGTTGTACAGATTGATTTCTCGAATCACAAACACTCTCGTGCAGTGCATTTCTTTAGGGTTTAGATTTATTTCTCATCCACACACCCAAATTACCAAAACCGGCAGAAATAGTTTTCACCCATAAATAATTGGCGACCACAGTGGGAGGTTAATCTCTCGGTTGTAAAGTCAATTCCTTCAAAATCTAATTCAATTTTGTCAATTTCGAAGGGGTGGATCTTAGATTCAATTCAATCATCAATCTGTTTCAACATGGTAGAACTTAGGTCAGGATCAGCAATCAATTCTGAGGGAGCTAACGCAAATAACACTCTTGGAGCTACTGTGGTCAATACATATCGTGGAGCCGTCTCTTCTACCACCAACGCCAGCGGAGTAGGAGATGTTCCAGTAAGTGTAACGCCTCCTATCACCAGAGCCAGAGCAGCTGCGAATCCCGGCATCTCCTCAAGTGTAACACCTCCGGCGATCACCAGAACAACAAATTTCATTCCTTCATCAGGACGAGGAGCCGGAGGCACAAGAGGAGGACCATCTCCCATTACCATCGCAGACTTGATGGAGAGGCAGGAAGTTCTTGCTAAGACTCAAACGGATATGGCTGCAACTCAGAAAGAGGTACTCACTTTCCTCAAAATTTTAACTGAACGATTTCCAGAAGATTCACGGCAACCCTTGGATCCAACAAGGGATGCCTTCAATACACCCGGAGCAGGCGTTTCCACTCGGACCCACATGAGTGGAGAAGCTCGTGTTCCTCCTGAACGCCCAAGGGAAAGGGACCAACCATCCAACTTCATCACACGTGAGGACCTGGAACGACTTCTCCAAAACCGAGGCAAATGAAATCTGATGGATGCACACTGACATCAGCCGCCGTACCCTCAAGATGTGCAACGAATCCCTCTTCCAAGAGGATACACTTCTCCTCAGTTCTCCCTCTACGATGATACTGGTAACGCTCGTGAACACATCTCTAAATTTTTGGAATCCTTGGGGGAGCATGAGTACAATCATGTTCTCCGCCTGAAAGAGTTATCGAAGTCACTTACGGGAAGGGCGTACACCTGGTACAACAACATCGCACCTAAAAGCATATCCAATTGGGGCGAGATGGTCGGTGCTTTCTACATGAAGTATTTCTTCGTATCTGAGCAGATCACCTTTTCAGATCTAGGGAGAGTCTCTCAGCGGAATAACGAGCATCCGAACGACTTCGTTAAGAGGTTCAGAACTCAAGCACTAGATTGTCATAATCCGAACGTCACTGAACGTCAGTTGGTGGAGCTGTGCATCAACGGGATGATACCCATATACCGCGCTTTACTAGAGAATCTGGGCTTTCAGACGTTCTCCGAACTCCATGAAGCTGCCAAGCGTTCAGCCACAACTGCCCCAACGTTACTAGAGAGAACCAGGGTTGTTTGAAACGAAGATCCACGTGAGAGTCGAGGAAGCATGCGTCTCACAAACAAGCAATACAACACTGGTCCTTCTGTGAGCGTGGTAGGCGAAGGAGGAAAAAGGAAAGCTTCAGCAACGGAACAACAACCCAAGCGTGCGGCTCTAGCACACACGACTTCTTCTCAAAAGGAGCGGGCAAGACTCTGCAAAAGACACCGAAGATGCAGGCTTCCCATTCCCCATGAGTCAAGTAATGGAACTCTTGGAGGCATGGATTCAAGACGATGCTATCAAGCTTCCTCCTATCAGAAGACCGCCAACTGAGAAAGACATGGCAGGCCCCAAGTACTGCCGCTACCATAGGTTTGTCCATCATCCGACCGGACTGAAACAGGATGAAACAAATCTTCAGAGAAAAGATAGAGGCAGGAGAACTCCAGCTTGGAAACGAATGTGTTCATAGAGATGCTCTCCCTATCAGGAACTGCATGATTTCCGAGGATTCTGTTCGCAAGACAGTACAATCTATGATGGAGCGCTTGTGTGAGATCTTATATTTCTCTAAGGCGCAATGTCAAGACATATTTGCAGCCCTTAACCGCGTTGTCTCAGGCAGGCATTTGTATCTGGAAAAGGAAGCGGTCTCGGAACCTTAGTCTTTACTGGAAGATGCAAACAAGGGAAACTGGGGACTCTTAACCGTCACTCGTTTGAAGGATGTCGAGTTTGATAGCACATTGATTGATACGGCCTCCGAATTCAACATCATCACTGTCAATACTTTGAAAGCAACAAGGATTTCAATGCAGGAAGCCACTCGCAGCCCAACTGTGATTAAGAATCCAGAGGGAGAACTTGGAAATGCCTATGGATACATCGATCTTGAAGTTAAATTGGGAGAAGACCTAACGCAAGCGAAGTTCTACATAGTCAAAGAACATCCCAATTACGACATGGTCTTAGGATACTATTGGATACACGACAACAAGGCAACACTGGGAGTTTTCCCTCTACCAGCTACGACACTCTAAAGGATCTCTAACAAGCCGTCTGGACCTGAAGACTGTCTGTTGTCGCACCTGCAGCTTGCCAATGTGACACAACTTCCTGGAGAGAGCCCATAAGCATACATTAAGAGGTTCCGAGCTCAAGTAAGTCTCATCACGCAATCCTTCTTGCAACCAATCACTCCTCACTCTGATAAGTCCTGGGACTGGCTCCAACCAACAAACCAACCCCGGCTAAGAGATGTGAATGGGAAGTCGGCGGCCCCTTCAAATGTTTTATCAAGAGCTTAGAGGCTGTCTTGGTTAAAGACGATAAGGCCAAGGTCCAGGTATCTGCACGCCCAAACCCATTTGGAATTGGAGATCTGGTGACGAAGACGACTGCATTCAAGGTTGGGAGCATGACGGTGAAAGTGACCACTCCACCTGACTCACCCACCGAAAGGGAGGATGAACCGTACCTGGTAGCAGATGTTATCCTAGGCGGCTACTGCAAGCTCATCAACGCTAACAAAATGGAAGGCGTAACAATTCACTCACGATGGCTCAAACCCTACCGAACTTAAGACGCTGTGCTACCACTTTCCAACGTCCTCCACACTTTAAAACGCTGTGTTATTTCCTCCAGCGTGTTTCTTTTACAATTACCTTTTCATTCCATATTTGTAATTCCTCCAGAAAATGATTGCGATACTTGCATTCATAATTAGTTCCAACTTTCAATTTTCAAATTAATTGAAATATTATTTCCATCTAGGAACTTCTTTACCTCCTAAAGGAATACACAAAATTCTAAGTTAGTATAAACCACCATTTACCCAGCAAGACTAGGAGATCTCGCGTCAGGAGAATAGACAGGTTCGTGGTATTTTATCATGGTATTCTCTTTTTCATTGCAAGAACAACATATGATCACATTTGATATAGCCATGTTGAGAGATTTACATCAAAAAACAATGTAAAACCTTTATTCAATCAAGCAAGCAAAAAATACCTTAAACTCAGCCGCCACCGAGTGCAAGGAGAATGTTCACAGATCACAAGAAAGCCCAGAAAGGAAGAAAAAAGAAAGAACAAGAAGATTTAGTCGTCAAGAAGATTGGTTGTGTCTCCACCACCACTGGAGCCTGCGTCAACACCATCGCCATCGTGGACCGCTACTGCTTCTTCCTCTGGATATGCCTCAGCTTCCACTTCGGATATTTCTGCGGCAACGTTATCCGCCTCAACAGCATCAACAGATACAGCTTCCACATCTTCCTCAAAAACCACGGCAGCGTTGGGAATTGTGTTGGTCACTTTCAGACGCTCAGGTTCGCCTGTGTCAGAATCGAGGATTATCACGCCATCGTGGATTGGATAATCACATTTATCTTCACCAAGAGGCCGTTTGTGTTCAACCCTCCGCCTCTTTAACCGTGCTTCAAACCTATCAGCTCTTGCGCTCTTTGGAACTCGCAACGCTTCATCACGCCTCCATTGCTCCTCCATGTCGATCGTAGCTGAAAGGGCACAGATACGTCCCCTGTCAATACGCAGGTGCAGAATGGACATCCCCTTTATAGCACAACCGACTTCGCGGAGTGGGAGATCAATCTTAGCCATTACCTCCTCATGTGCACCAGCCTCCCCAGGCTTGTTGACTTCGAAACTTTTTTCTGGAGAATTTACAGAGTGATCATCACCAACCGCTTCCATGATAAGTGCGGAGCAGTACCTGAAATATAGCAGAAAACGATAGGAGGAGTCCTTAGAATTTTCTTTATATTTCACGAGCCAACAGAATCCCAGGGAGAAAAGGAGTCTTCACTTGTCACCTATAAAGGCTGCTAATTCGGGATAATAATCAACAACACTTATCGGATATATTTGAGAGAATCCGCAGTATAATGGAAGGGAGTGCACCCAGTCCAGGAAATGGTCCAAGCTCTGTCCAGATATGTAAGGAGGAAATCAAAGGGAACCGGATCACCTGACCAAGTCCTGCTTCCTCCACAACCCTAATCAGGTTTGACCAGCTCCAGACAGCACCTGACGATATCTATCTATGCGGTAAACGCATATTTGCTTTAGCCTAATCATTTCAGTATACAAATTTGTCACCATATCATGCCTACCCCACAATAGTGTAACCATTATGCGCTAGGCAGGGGACTTAATGTTGATAGTGGATTTTCATTTAAGGATAAAATTGTAAAAGCCAAAATTATGCACTGACATCCTGCAAAGGATAAAGCCACTGATAAGTGATGAATACTTCTCCACTTTACTAATTCACCTAAAATGGAGCATGTAGCAACAATCCCATATACCATGTGAATTTATAGCATTATTAATTAATGCATGACCAGCCTTGTATTTCCTGTGTTGTTCCCGCTGAACTCTCATTATTGGTGCGGCATGACGACTGAGTGTTGCTCTCAGCAGAGTAACACGAATCTCCAAGTGTCACTAATGAGGCATGCACGAAATACACATATAGGCTACAACTCTCGGTGTGTTATACTAGCCCGATTGTGCATACATCTCTCGGTGTGTTATACTAGCCCGATTGAGCATATTTTGAATCTGGAATGTCCATATCAGTCTCAGAAACAATCATGATCACGCAAGTTGGCCGCACGATTTAACCAGCCTTGACGAACCCTAGCAGGAGCAGGAAACCACAACAATGACCACCAGCGGGCCCCTTAGTGCCATGGCCGGTCAAGTACAAGTCACGCCCTCCAAACAACCACCAAACACCATCCTGAAGTTGGATGTCCAGGCTGGTATGTAGCGGCTTGGAGGATCTCGTACGAACAAAGGCTACATACGGCAGTCTCGAATCCATCATGTCCGTTCATCTTCGCCGGCGTGATTGGACGACGCGAATCGCCCAATTCCCGGTCGGACAAGCACCGTTATGTACACCGGCGGGCCCCATTTTCTACCTGCATAGCCGACCATCTCACGACCAAGCCAGGGAGGAGCAAACGCTCGCCCAAAGCTCGGCCGGCATGATGCTTTAAGGGTCGCAGGAAATTCCACTAAGGGTCTTAAATTGATCATGGCCATCCAACTTCACCGGCATGTTTGGATGGCTTAGATCAATCCTATAACCGCCAGACAGGTATTAACGTGATCACCACCGGCCTAATGTGGGTCCCACATGGTCGGCCTCCCCAAAAGAGGAGCGTAGCTTGCCAATTCATCCAGCCAAAGTAGCATGGACATGAAACCCTAATTAGGGTTTGCCGCATATCACATGTGTCGCAAATCAATCACGACCATCCATCTTCGTAGGCATAGATGGAGGGTGTAGATGTAGATTCAAAGGGTCCTGAGCATGTCAACACGATCACCGTGGGCCCGTCTACATGCCTGACCCATCGTCCAAGACCGACCATGTATAGACGCCTCGATTCGTGCGCCCAAACTAGGCAAGGTCGCGCGGTCCCGATTCCTTTGCGGCAACGGATTTCTGCCGCAAATCGATCTCAACCACTCAACTTTGCCAGACAAATTGAGTGGCCTAGATTATATGTTCATGGGATAATGAGGTACGGACGTTTACACTGGCAAGCTGTCTACACGCATGCCCGATCGGTCCTGCCTAAGACACCTCCCATGCTTGGTTTCGACCAAGCTGAAGAGTGATGCTTGCGAGCCTCTTCAAAACCCTAAAACTTCATCAACGGTCGCAGATGAGCATCACATATCATCTCGTCCAACTCTACCAGCTTGGTTAAGCATCCCTGGTTAGGAGTTAAAAGACAAGACAAGACAGAAAACCAAGTGTTGATACAATCGTATCCCAACACCAGAACTGATAACTTACATTCTGCAGGCCAGTTCAGCTTTCTGATACAAGTCGTACACAACCAACACCTTCACAATCTCAACACCTTCTTCGCTTCCCTCCCTAAGATTAACCCCATCTCCTTCACTTTGTAACCGAAGCAAGTCTGGAACGGTCATTTCTTGGTTTAGGCCAGAGTTGTACAGATTGATTTCTCGAATCACAAGCACTCCCGTGCAGTGCATTTATTTAAGGTTTAGATTCATTTCTCATCCATACACCCAAATTACCAAAACCGGCAGAAATAATTTTCACCCATAAACAGAAGCTTAGATGGAAACTATGCAGTGCAGTTCTACATGTCAAGAAATGTTGTTGTGGATATTCAAAAATGGAGTTTTGGAGATGTTTATGCCGAGCATCACTCGCAGAAAAAACAAGGAATGACTGGAAGAGAGTTTATATCGTATAGTTCATGTTTTTCTCGCTATATAAATTTATTTTGCAAATCTGATCAGTGCCACTTGGTATTTTTAATGATTGGGTTAACGAAGTGTTATGCTATTTGCGTACATATTAGCTATACAGATAATGATGACATTAATGTTATCAAGGAGCTGGTGGAGATTTCTAAGATGGTGCAAACACATAGGTCCAGTAATGATTGGAAATGTGCCCCACCTTTCCCAGCTTCGACAAATATTTTAGTAGGAAAAAAAGAAGTGTTGGACTATCGTATACTACTAATCCTTTTAACGTTAGACTGGTATGTCTATTTCTCAGAACAAAGAAACGAACTCCAGCAGAGGCAAGATGATTTGGATGCAAGAGTTTTTATTCAAGAAAATGATATTGTAAACAGGATGTTGAGAGCATTGATCATCAATTTCTTTTCTCCTCCTACCGCGTCATCGTTGTTGGTTGGAACATTACTAGATAACACGGTTTATGCTAGAAGTTATGTTGAAGATAGAAGACTCGGTTGGTCGATTCCTTGCCAAAACAGAATTGTAGATAATGCAGTCAAGGAGCTATTCCAAAGTGTTGCTCAGAATTTGGGAGAACCATTCCATATGCTTGTGGTCACTGCTCGCATGATTGACAACAATACCACTACTATTACATCTCATCATGATTTGAGAAGCATTTCTACGTGCCTACTTCATTTTACGGTCTTTGAAGCTATGAATTTTGTGTTCAATCGTGGTAAACCATATTGGTGGATTGAGAGCAATATTTTGAAAGTGAAAGAAGCGTTGCGTTTACTAATCATGAAAACATCTCATGTTTTTATGATGACAACTCGAGGTCGCTTTTTTCTCAAGAATGGAGAACTGATGTAGGACATTGATGAGTGCCAAATAGTGCATATTTATACACCTTTTTATTGGCATTTTACTCATCTTTTGCGTTTAGAAATCAGATATTATCCCAGATTCTGTTTTTTCCTTGTTTTCAAGAATAAATATTTGTATTAATTAATTTTGTGTTTTTAGGTAATAAATAAAGTCCGAAGAAATCGAAGAGCCAAAAGAGCGAAGAATTGGAGTCGAGCATCTATGGAGCAGAAAGCCGAAGCCCGCGCGCGCAACAGTTGCAACCCAACAAGTAGCAACTCATCTACAAGACTTGGGCTTGAGCTAGACCCGATCCGCGACCCGGATCCGAGCCCGTCTCTTCTGAGACGTTGAGATTTCTTTCTCCCTCATCCAACGGTCGCTGCCTCCACGTGCATCGAAGATCGCTGCTCCCGTGCAACACCAGATCACACCAAAACCGTCTACACCCTGAGCCGTTCAGATCCTCCACTTCCTAAATCCTACGCTCGCTTCAACCTTTACATCAACAGCCGATGCACCCGCCTTACACCCTATCGACCTAACCCTATACCCATCGAGCAACTCCCCCATTCTCTTTTCCACTTTCTCTTTCTTCCTCCTCTCCCGTCTCCATCACAGAGCAGAGCTCTGCTCTTTACCTCCATCTCCATCCCCCGCCGCACCACCTCCATCATCCCTTCCCCGACATCAAGCCAACAACCACAGCAACCCCTAGTTCTAGTTGTCTCTCGTGAGCCTCTCTCATAACCCTAGAGGCTATGTGAGAGATAAATGGAACTAGGGTTTCACTTAATCAAAGCAAGAGGAGTTCGAGCACGAATTGACAAGGAGAAGCGATTCTGGGTATGGGTTTGTTGATTTTTCGAATTAAAATAGAAATTAGGGTTTGGTATTTTGGAATTTCTCTGCATGTATAAATAGAGGATGTAGAAGTTATTTTTTGCTCACGCCTGGATTAGCCAGTGCAGTCATTTAGCTTTAATTCTGTTCTTTATCATCTTATCATGCTTTAATTTAAATTGCTAGGGTTTGAGATGAAACCCTAGCTTATCACTGTGTTCTTCTTCATGAACTGTTCTTGAATGCTTGAATATTTTCTAGATAGAATTAATTTCGGTGTGATAACACTTTGCTCTCACAAATGCATACCAACGCCATGGATGCACTGTAGTTTGATTCCCTCTGTGTTGTTTATACTGCAACCCAAGCTTAATAAAATTATTATGATCCTCAGATTATTTGTACTTTAATCAGACAGGTAATACTTTGGAAATATACTTAGTTGTGATTAATCTGTCAAGCGGAGAAACACCTTAGGTAAGTGGTAGAATCGACACTCTTCCCTTATCTGTTACAAGGGCAAGAGTAGCATAATGAACTGAACATAAAGTGTAGGCTAGTGGTGGATTTAAAGACCCTAGTGCTCTTCAATTTGTAGCCTTGTTTTCTATTTAGGATCACTTCAGTACAAAATCAGTCGTATCGGCACAAAATATATGTTGTCACTTTGTTACTATCATTTGAAGTCGATGAGAGTAGCCTTAGATCAATATCAGAGCACCACAAGTCCTTGTGGGATCGACCCGTACTTGCCGCGTCTCCGATAGACGCCGTGCACTTGCGGTATTACACGTAGGTCAAATTTACATACACTTTCGAGGCCTACCAGACATCCCTGCCTTAGCTTACAAGTTATATTATTTCCTTTTTAGTATTTCTCTTTATTTAGAACTCTAGTTATTTTAGGTAATGAGTAGCCTATATAAACAGGCATACGATTGTTTTATGGTAATCAATCTTATTATCAATCAATCTTATTATCTTGTTTATCAAGTTTATCAACTCTCTTTGCTTATTCTTAATCTAGTTTTTCATCCAATTCGTATCTATTTCGTCTTTTCATATCACCTTCAATCTCCGAATTGCTTTCTTCCTATCGATTCTACATTAAATTCAAAATTAGGGTTTCTTATTTTTCCCTAATTCTTTAATTGAAGATGTTATGAATGCTTGATATTATGTAGGTGAGATATGGTGGAGAAATTGCAGTAGCAGAAGACCTAGAAGGAGTTCTGAGATATTGAAGTTGGAGTTTTAAGCAGGGAATATATGGATTGTGGTACATGCTTGTGATAGAGGATGGGTTTCTGTTGGTGGTCTTTGAGGTGCTAAGAAGGATGAGTTGATGTTGTGTGTTAGCTACTGATTGTGCTAGATGGGAACTGCCGGTACTATGTGAGGTTAAGCTGACGGCAGGTTATGGCATTGCAGGTGATGATGATGAAGTTTTTGGTGTTGATTGCCTACATTGTTTTAGGCCATGGGTTCGGTGGAGTTGCGGATACAGTGGTGGTTATGGATTTCAGTTGAAGCTACAAGATCAGGGTAGTGATATGGAGAATGGTTGGCAAAGAGATGAGTAACTGGTGATGTTCGAAGGTTTACAGTGGTTCAATTACAGTTCAAGAAGACATAAATAATGATGTTACTGCTAATTTTTGGTAGATGAAGAATTGAACTGAGAAATGAAGAAGGGTTGTGCGTTGTTGACTGGGCAATTACAGGGTGGGAGCTAATTTTAAGTTGATGTTGTTGTTTATTTTGCTTCCCATTTTTTGCATATTCTCGCTCATGAGTCATTACTGATTTATTCAGGGCATGTGATTTTTAATCTCTGTCTAGATATGAAACTGGCATTAGTTACCATTTACTGATGATACTAAGTTATGCTTACATGCTCTGGTAATCATGTTAATTGCTTGCAAAAAAGTTGAAGATAGGCCAAGAGATCCTGCGAAATAGAATGAGATTACTGATGTTGTAGCGGCATTGTCTATTCTAGTTATAGTGAATGGTGATGTATTGGAGTACGAGGATTTTCAACTTATTAAAGCGGAAACATGTAGCATCTTTATTGTTGAATCATCTAAACAACTGCTTTTTCTCGTTTTGTTAGAGCTTATTTTGCATATGAACCCATTGATATGAAATGCATTAGTTTTAGACATATTTTTTCTCCTGCAAAAACTCCTAGCAGGTAACTTACACATTTTATGAGTTATTTTGAAGGCACGGGCAGGGATCAAGAAGTTCACTTCCTCCCATTCAATCCAACTGATAAAAGGACAACACTAACGTATACATACAAAGCTGGTAAAATGCACAGAGCGAGCAAAGGAGCACCTGAGCAGGTACAAAACTTCTCATCTCAATGTGAAGATTTCCCATTAAACTTCTATAACATGTCAGTTGATTTGCTCTTTCCCAATGTAGATTCTAAATATAGCATGTGACAAATCAGAGATTGAAAAGAAGGTCCATGCAATAATTGATAAATTTGCTGAACGTGGACTTCAGTCACTTGGGATTGCTCGACAGTTAAATAGCCTTTTATTCTCCTCACACCATCTCCTCAAATTAATTTGACCATATGAACATCTTGTTTCATAGGAAGTACCTGCTAGTAGTGAAGACATTCCTGGTTGCTCGACATGATAGTGCTGAAACTATTAGAAGAGCTTTGGATCTTGGAGTTAGTGTAAGATGGTTACATGAATGAATAATTACCTAACATGACTTGCTTTTGCCCACCAAAAACTTCGTTGTATGGATTTTATTCTAGTTGGTCCTCACCTATATATATGTATTCCATAACTCATATTTTTAATGGGTATTCTTGTTCAAATGACCAAGATGAGCACCCTGCTAGCGCACATTTATGGAGCTAAAGTTTCGAAAACTTAATCATCAAGTGCATTCAGTCCTCGATGTAACTAATTTTCTGTGGACATTGCAGGTGACCAATTGGCGATTGCAAAGGAAACATGGAGATGGCTTGGCATGGGAGCAAACATGTACCCATCATCAGCTCTGCTTGGTGAAAATAAAGATGAGTCAGTTGCAGCTATACCAATCGACGAACGCATTGAGAAGGATGATTGGTTTTGCTGGAGTCTTTCCTGCTATACTAGTCCTCTTGTTATGTTCTTTCCTGCAGTGCAACTTGGATTTTAGTTCTTATCATATTTTTCTTCTTCCTGAGCTTAAGTATGAGATTGTCAAAAAACTACAAGATTTGAAACACATCTGTGGAATGAGGGGTGATAGAGTCAATGATGCGCCAGCTTTGAAGAAGGCTGATATTGGTATTGCGGTGGCAGATTCCACAAATGCTACTCAAAGTGTTTCTGACATTGTGGTTACGGAACCTGGGCTAAGTGTAATTATTAGTGCAGTTCTAACAAGGTGTGCAATCTTCCATAGGATGAAAAACTATATGGTAAATGGGCAGTTTTAGATTTTTTGTATTAAAGAAAGTGTGTCTATATTGTATAATTAATTGAATCACTAAAATCATTGAGGTTTTCTATTGTGCAGATATATGCCGTATCTATCACTATTCGTACGTGGTAAGTTTCTATCTGAAGTACATAAGTGAGGAAGTTGTTCAATATTTGTTAGGTTAACCCATTGCTTATTATTATTGCTTTGTGTGCTTTTGAATATATTGTGGAGATTTGATTTTCCACCATTCATGGTTCTGGTCATTGCAATTCTTAATGATAATGAGCATTACTAATGACTTAAACTCAATGTTTAGAATTGTCTGAAGCTATTTTTCCTGTGTTTTATTTAGTGAATTGTTTCCAGGTACTATAATGACAATATCCAAAGACAGAGTTAAGCCTTCTCCATTTCCTAACAGTTGGAAGCTTAGTGAAATTTTTGCAACTGGAGTTGTCATTGGTGCATATTTACTCTTATAAATATTACCACACCTTTAGAGACATTAATCCAATGGCCTACGAAGCTAAAAGACATGCAGAAATTGTTGTAAGCTTTTTTTTCCATTCTCTTATTTGTCTTACTATATACTTATCCAATATGCTAATCCAGTTATTACACTAAATTAGCTCTATAAACGCTCGTCGCGATATCTAATTGGAATAATTTGTGATGCTTTATTCGCAGGTTAATTGAATGATGCTATGTTGTGAGATCAGAAAGGTTGGAGGAGAACAAAGCAGCAGCTGTTAGGTCCCTTAGCAGCTGTAAGATTTGTAAGTTTATGTAGTATCTCCTTATAGTGATTTAAGTTGGAAGAACTTAGGAATTTCGTAAGTTTCTATGAACTGAACTTAGGCTAAGTAAGTTTCTATGTGTACACTAGTTTGATGTGAAACTTGTATATATTTGTATCAAATACTCATACTTTTTGTTAACTTCAATTGAAGAATCCATTTTTCATAATATAATGCAGTTTTGTATGTCCATTGAATGAATGATATTGTAGTTTGTATATCTGTGGAAATGATGAAAATGGGGAACTGGGTAACTGCAGGGGAGACATGTGTGGGGAAAGGGATTTTGACCAGGTCAATGAAGACTTGACTTTTTTTTCTGTTGCAAAACATTAGCAACGTCTTTGATCTGTTGCTAAATTAGAACCAGAACCAATAAATTAGAACCAGAACCAATAACATTTAGTTCCGGGTAGGGGTATTCTAGTAATTAGCAACATCTTAGCAACGACAGACCCACGTTCCTAATAAACAGTGTCGCAACGGCACGTGCCGTTGCGAATCTCCGTTGCTGACCGAGAGTCGCAACAGAGCTTATGTCGTTGCGAAAAAAATATAACACGATATTTTGCAACAGGGATCTGCCGTTGCGACCCCAGTCAGCAATGGCTAGGGTCCGTTGCTAATCCCTAAAAATGGTGTAGTGTCTTTGTGACTATATTAATACGTGAAAATATGTGTTGAATCATTGATGAATGACTTGTTGACAATTATTTTGGTATTGTAAACTCATGGCTTCTCTGTGACTATATTAATACGTGAAAATATGTGTTGAATCATTGATGAATGACTTGTTGACAATTATTTTGGTATTGTAAACTCATGGCTTGTTGTGAAAATATCAATTTATGAATCATGTGTTGAAATTTAAATGGATGAATTGTGTTATTATCAATGATGTAATGAATCGTAAATTGGATTATTTGTTTGAAATATTATTGACATTGTGAGCTTGTTATTTGAACATATTATTTAATCCTCGAAGTTGTGTAAAGTCTCTTGTTGTATGTTCTCTTTGATTGATTGATATTTATTTTCACATCTTTAGATAATGGGGTGCATTCTATTGAGCTATCATCTCACCCCAATTGACATTTCTTGCAGATTTATTAGAGTTATGTGGCGGAAGCTAGAATGAGTAGCTTAGTGATTGAATTGTTTACTTGTATTTGTTTGAAGTGTAAATCGATATCAAATTTTTCATGTATAATATTGTGAAGGATAAATTTAAACCTAAGAAATGATATTTTTCCTATCGTTTAATTTTGATATATATTAATTTGATTTAAAGAAAAATAAAAATAAAATTTTAAGTCTCTTTCCGACCCGTAACGCTTCGAGTTCGGATCTTTATATGGGTTTGACCCTGGTCCGGAACTCGGGGTGTTACATATTGAGTATTGGAAGGAAAATATACTTATGTCAATGGGAAGTGAAATTGGAAGACCAATTCGTGTTGATGAAACTATATGAAGAAAGAAATAGGTTATTATGCAAGTATTCTGGTTGAAATTGATTTAGCTAAGGCAATTCCTAATAAGGTTTGGGTTGAATCGAAATATGGTAAGTTTGAAAAAAGAGATTAGAATTTCTAAACTTCCTAAGTTCTGTAATCATTGCAAAGTTATAGGACATTATGTTGTTGAATGTAGAATTAAAAGGAGAGACCATGTACATAAAGATGATTCTCAGATTATACATAAACAACAATGGAGATACACTCCTAAAAAAGTTCAAAGTCAAATTGTTGGTTTTGATATTTATTTTATTCCCCAGAATATAAGTGAATCACAACTGGTGCTCCAGTATTATATGAAGTGGAAGTAGGGGATGTTGTTATTCCTCATTTTTGTCAGAGTAAATCTCAAGGGGAGAAGAATGTTGGTTTCACTGGTCTTGTAGAATCTCCTAAGGATTTTCCTATTTTATCAGCTGAAAAAATGATGGATGTTGGGACAAATATTTATTCTTTGAATAATGTAGTGGGTGTTTATTCAGTGTCATTAGCATTGGATGAATCAGATGAGGTAATATCTTCTTAGGTTTTATCTAATATAAATTCTGATAATAATAGTATGGGTGTTTGGAAAGATGTTTCAGGTAAAGCTTCTAAACCAAGAAAGCTCAATCTACAAGCAGATGCTGTTAATGGGGGTAAGACTATTATTTCTCCGAGCAAATTTAATGCTCTAATTGAGGTAGTAGAAAAACAGGATAGTGTTTTTTCCAAAGTTGTTGGTAGACCTGTTAAAGGTAAAATTAAAAGACCTACTGTTACAACTAGAAAACAAACAAGTAATTTATTGAAAATGAATAACGGTGTGGGGAGTTCAAATACTTCTCAGACTTCTCAATATCAATGAGAGTTCTCTACTGGAATGTCATAGGTTTGAGAAGAATTCAAGCCAAAGACAAACTTAGAAGTTTAGTACATCAATTTGGTCCTTCTTTATTATGGATTGCTGAGCCAAAAGTAAAAGTTTCTAGTAGTATTTTAAAAAATTTGAAATTACCTAGGATAAATCAGATGTTAATACACAATTATAGTGATACTTCAAAAGGAAATATTTGGTTATTCTGGCACATTTCTTTATCTGTTCCTTCCGTGGTATCTTCTACAAGACAGGAAATCACTGTACAAGTGGGGGAGGTTTTAGTTACGGGTATTCATGCTGCTTGTCTTACTGTTGATAGAAGAAACTTATGGGAAGAGCTAATATGTAAAAGTGATATGAAATTACCTTGGTTGGTGATAGGAGATTTTAATGTGGTGCTAACTTGAGAAGAAAAAAAGGGTGGGACAAATCCACTTAAAGTATCAATGCAGGACTTTAGAGATTGTGTATAATCATGCAATCTAATACAAGCTCCAAAATATGGAATTCAATATTCTTGATGTAATAATAGGGTGGGAAAGAAAAGAATTCTTTGTGATTTAGATAAGACATTTTACAATCTTAAATGGATGGAGATGTATGAAGGTTGGCGTTACAAAGTCGGTGTTAGAGGTACATATGATCATGGTCCATTATTGGGTGGTGTTGTTAATATTCCATTTAGGTATCAATCTATGTGGACTACTCATCCTGGTTTTCTAAAGTTAATACAAGATTCATGGGAGGAGGATTGTATTGGTAACCCTGCATTTATTTTTCTCAATGAACTGAAGAGATTGAAGATTATACTCAAAAAATGGAACTGGGAGGTGTTTGGGGATTTAAGAATCAAAGTTAAAAATACCGAAGAGGCGGTACTAGCAACTTCTTAAGAGTCAGATGTTGATCATGAGAATATTGAATTACTTGATAAATTAGTTACTGCAAGGGGGGAATATGATTTGGCTTCTCAACAGTATAATGAATTGATGAGAGAAAAAGCTAGGGTTAAGTGGAAGGTGGAGCTAACACTGCTTTCTTCCATGCAAATATGAGAATTTGATTTGAACATAATACTATTTCTGAATTGGAAAATGTAGAAGGAAACCTAGTAACTGTTCAAGATCAGACTGCTGATACTTTAGTGTCACATTATAAAAAGAAGTTTGAAGCAAAAACTGTTGAGTTTGTAGATGAATTATTTGATGCTATACCCAAAGTATTAAGTGAGGAAGATAATGTTTTTCTTGATGCTATTCCTTCTCAAGTTGAAATTAGGAATGTTGTTTTTGGTATAAATGCAAATAGTGCCTCAGGACCTGATGGATTTCCAGGGAACTTTATAGATTTGCTTGGGATGTGGTGGGAGATGAACTGGTAGAGGCTATTCAATATTATTGGAGGAACATATTCATACCAAAAGGATTTGACTCTAATTTTTTATTTCTTCTGCCTAAAGTTCCTAGTGCCAAGAAAGTTGAACACTTTAGGCCTATTGGATTGGCAAACTTTAATTTTAAAATTATCACAAGAATTATCACTAAAAGGATTAGTAATGTGATTAGTAGAATGGTATCTGAAAAGACAAGGGTACCCAAATATACCACAATCTTAAACTTTTCCACTTATAAGTCCTATTACCGAAAGTGATTGTCTATGGATTGAGTCGAGACAATACAACTAATCGATATTTACACTTTGTGTGATCGTCTATGGATACAAGATCGAGACAATACAACAATCAAAGTGTGATTACTTGATAATAGGTTCGGACTTAACCAAACTCTATAGGATCACTATCAAGTAATATGGAGTTAACGTTTGTGTAATTTACTTTAAATTATAATGACAAAATTATAATTGCGGAAAACAAAAATAAATAACAAATCAAGATTTTGTTATCGAGGAAACCGCAAATGCAGAAAAAACCCTGGGACCTAGTCCAGAATTGAATACTCTCAAATTAAGTTGTTATACAAAATCAAACCAACTTCGTATAGTTGAGACACAACAACTAAACATATAGTTCACCTAGTTTATTCAATATCCCTGCGCTTCCGAAATTCAGTAAGTGCACGCACGGGAACAATTCCTTTGGTTCGTATTTCAAACAGTAAAGGAACAACAAACCTTTTCGGTAACAACTCTATTCAATCTCAGTGATATGAGTAAGATAAAGGCTCTTCTGTTTAATCCAATAAACTCCTTTTTTCGGGTTTAGATCTATCTATCCAACAACTACCAAAGTAGTAGAGTTTAGATTTTGCAATCAAAAATAGGATCTATCAAGATACTATATAATGATTATAGTTGCCGATCTACGCAACTAATCAATCAAATCTATCAAAGATAAACTGATTATAGTTGAATCCCATCCGATCAAGTTTGTGCACCCAAAGATTATGAACCCAATAAGAAATCTTCTTTGTTTTCAAATCTTCAATAAACACCTGCACACCACAACTTGAATCTCTTGTGATCAATCACGCATAGAACGGAGTATGTTAACAATGGATTATCACAAGACGTCTTTAGATCTATAAACAGTTCTAAAGATCTCGTCGACACTTTGATCTAGTTTGAGTGAATCTTATATCAGAAGAGAAGATTCTCAAGAATAAACAAACTAGGTGCAATCAAAGTTCAACAACCGTTAGTCAATCAAATCAAATCGAAAAATAATAATCCGCAATTATCTAGTTTCCCACCAACGGTACTTTCGTAGAGCTTCTTGATCCCACAAAAGTCTTTAAACTTGGTGGTCATAAGAGATTTCGCATAATTAGGGTACTTTCCTCCCCGAATAGACGGCTCCACCAGTAACAACACAACAAGGTAGTTTTGCTGGCTCTTAGGATGGTTTGCACGAAATACAAACTTGGGTATTTATAGACCAAGGAAGTTTGGACACCAAGGAATTTCTAAAACCGAAATATTCTTAAGATATGCAATATATTTCCAAATCGATTTCCATAATTCCTGGAAATGCTCTGTCCAATATTAACCGAAATCTCACTAGAAAATCTCCAATAAGTAAATGCACATTACCAATTTTTATTTTCCAGAGATATGCATTTTAATTGCTAGTAATTAAAAGCATATAAAATTAACAACATTAATTAAAAGATTCTCAACTTATTTCGGTACGGGATCTCCATTATTTATTAAGGAATATCTTTGAACAATAAAAGATAAGATTTACAGAACATGTTCAAAGTATGTCGACATCTTATTCTTTGTAAATCCTTTTTCATATTTACAATCTTGGAACCGATTATACCACTCTTCCAAACAAGTTAGAACTGGTTCATCTGATTTCCAAGAACTATGTGATTGATCAAATATCAATACACTAATCATGGGTTTACGGTTCTAATAAACACAAGGATCGGTTCTACCTTAATATGGTTCTCGGGACCAGGTTACATGATTACAGGATCGGATTACGTCAATTACTGTGGACTGGTTACCATATTCTCATGGTATTACTTGTGATCCGTTACGCTACTCACTAGGATCGGTTACACCAATTACCAAGACCGGTTACACCAATTACAAGGATAGATTATAACTCTTTTATGATCGGTCATACCAATTACCAGGATCGGTTACACCAATTAAAAATATCGATCATATCATCTAAGGTGATTACTTAGGATCAGTTACACTAATAAAAGTCATATCAATACATAAGTCAGGCATTGTGACTAGTTTTACCAAGATACATAACAATTTATGATCGGTTCTACTAACTCACACATATTGGTAATCAAAGATATGCAATGAATAACAATACCAATAAGCCTAGCGATTTCCCTTTCGATCGATTCATAAAACAAGTTCATGATTGGACTTCCTTTAAACAAATGTAAACATTGTTTCCTAGGATAAAATCTTCACCTTTACCCATACACATAATCACAATATCATTCAAACGATTATGTCGATGTCTTATATACGAAGTTCAAAAGATAAGCGTTATACTTTGTATTCTAGTTCCTTAACACTATGTCTACTAGAGTATATCATTCACAGCTTCGCAGTTATGTTTTCAATATAGCACGACTTGAAAGATACATTTGGAATGAAACAGTTCAAGTCAAAATATTACTAACCTCAAGAGGAAGGATGATGTCGTCGATGTAGCTTGTTACTTCTTCACATTCTTCAAGTCTTCGAGTAATAACTGTATGTCTCATTATGTAAGAAGAAATGCAATTGCACCGTCTTTGCAAATGGAACTGTCTACATTTCCAGACAAATACTTGGGGGTTATCATTAATCCAGAAAGAGTTAAGTCACATCAAGTATGGGGGATGGTGGAAAGGAAGCATAGGATGTTAGCTGGTTGGATGGGAAAATTACTGGCTTTCTCTTCCAGATTAACACTTGTTAAATTTGTCTTATGTAGCATGCCCATTTACAACATGCCAGTTTACAAGTGGCCCAAGTATGTGATTCAAGTATGTGAAATAATTATAAGAAATTTCTTGTGGTTTGGAGATCCTTTTGTGAAGAAATTGGTTACTGTGAAGTGGGATGCAGTCAATGCGCCCGTGGCTGAAGGTGGATTAGGTTTAAGAAGACTAGAAGTCGTGAATAAAGCATTATTAATGAAATTACTATGGAAGATAGAAACTGAGGATGAGGAATGGACTTTGTTTATGAGGGATAAATACAAGAACAAGAGTGGAGAATGGATTAAATACAACAAGCAGTCTTCTATATGGCCTGACATTAAGTGGGTGATGTCTAATTTTCATGAAGGAAGTAGATGGTTAGTGGGTGATGGGAGAAGTATCTCAGTTTGGAAAGATAAATGGATAAAGGATTATACTTTAATTGAAAGACATCATGAGGATGAGTTTATATTACAAAACTGTGACATGAAAGTAAATAAGTTAATTTAAAATGGTAAATGGCAAATTCCAAAACACATGTTACTGTACTTTGAACTTAGTGAAGTGCCAGTTTTGGGGGGCGGTAAAGAAAAGAGAATATGGGCAAATGACCTCGCCAGAAAATTTACAGTGGGTAATGCTGCTCAAATATTGAGGAAACACTATCCTGTGGAGACTTGGACACATCAGGTATGTCATCCTTGTATTCACTCTTACACATCTACCAATTTGTGGAAAATTCTAAAAGGTGCATGTGCAACTGAGGAAACAGTTAGGAAGAAAGGATTTCTCACAATATCTAAGTGTTACCTTTGTGGTAACAATCATGACACAATGAGACATATTTTGTGGTCTTGTGAATTTAGTGAACAGATATGGCACTGGCTTAGTGGAATATTTCAGTGCACAAGTCCATCCAGTTTTGATGAAATTTTACACTTTGCCAAAGGAAAAAGTACTGTAATCAAGGAGGTGTGGTATAATTGTACATTCAATATTATGGAGGAATTATGGCATACAAGAAACACTGTGACACATGAAGGTGTTCAACCAAATGTGGAGAAGTTCAAACAAAAAATTATAAAAATTTACTAATGAAAGCAGTGTCAAAATGAGAGGTGTGATGTGGGGTACCATGTATGAGCTGCAAATACTTCAATTCTTTGGAATAACAGGAATTCAAACTCACAGTACTAGGGTGAAACAATGTTTCTTGAAACTGCCTGTTCAATATCGAATCCTTATATGTTGTGATGGTGCATCTAAAGGGAATCCAGGAAGGCAGGATTTGGTTTCATAGCCAGAAATAGCTGTGGTGATTGTATTGGTGTTGCTTCAGCTAGATTGGGGATTGCCACAAATTATTTGGTTGAAGTAATGGCTCTGATTAGTGCAGGTGAATGGGCTGTCAGTAAAAAGTTAATGGAGGTATGCTTCAGTCTGGACTCAAAAGCTGTATTAGTGGCTTTCCTAAATGATAAAATTTCATGGATTGTACAAAACATATGGCCATTCTTACATAGAGATGAACTTCTCCGCAGATAATATGGCCAGACAAGGTGTGTTGCTAAATAGAGGTGAGGTAAAATTTTATGAGAGAAACCATCCTTTCTAGGGAAGTCGGATACTCGTCTTGGTTTATGTATTTGATTTGCCATGAACTTTTCTTGGCTATTTTTGTAACTTTAATATTTTTGGTAACAAAATTTCATGATTAAGAAAAGAATGGTGAAGGTGAAAAGAAAAGTACCCATATTAGCAGTGATGTTATAGTGGGCTGCGGTATTCCATATTGACTTGCAACCAGTCATGCGCTTTTCGTCATGCGCTTCTCTTTTCTTTTTCTGTGCCTTAATGCCATCATCAATGCTCTTTTCAACTACTAGGAGGACTCTATCCGGTCTTGAAATGAGGTTAGGTGTTAGGTATTGCATTTCTTGTCCCATCCCGTGACCTGCCACTCTGCCAGGATCAACTCGTCTTTTTCGAAAACCAAACAAGGAAACCATATTAAAACCGACACAACTAGTGCATGCCTGGAAGGTTTAATGATATAATATATGTCCTTTAAGCCACGTTTTCGTAATAGCAAGAAAGGTAAATCATTTATATCTCCGATATGGCCGATCAAAAAAAAAAATATATCTCCGGTCTCTCTTCTTTCTTTCGCACACTAACCCCTCATTTTGTCTTTCTTGAGACTTGACATCAGGCTGCTCAGTAGTATACAACCAAGATGGTAATGGAGGTTACATCAGAATCAAAGTGGGAAGCCAAAGTACATGCAAAACTAGAAGGACCGAAAGCAGATCAAGTATGGACGATTTTACAAGATTTTTTCAATTTACATAAATGGTTCCCCTCTCTCAGTACCTGTTATGGAATTGAAGGTATTTCAGGCCAACACGGTTGCATCCGTTATTGTGCTGGGTCGAGTATTCCGGCATCATCATCCAATAATGGTCGTGATGGTGATGTTGCGACAACCAATTGGTCGACGGAGAGATTAGTTGATATCGACTCAGTTCAACGGAGTATAACGTATGAGATTGTAGACTGTAATATTGGGTTCAAGTCTTATGTTTCCACCATGAAAGTTGTACCTTATAACGGTGAAGGTGAAGATGAAGATAAAGGTTGTTTGATTGAATGGTCATTCGTTGTTGACCCAATTCAAGGCTGGGAACTAGAAACTTTAACATCTAAGTTTGATTCTGGTTTGCAACGCATGGCATCAAAGATTGAAGAAACTCTTAACAACAAGTAAAGTCGATCTTTAAAGGAATGCCCCATATCAAAGTGTTTAATTTGCTGTAATAAATATGATAAGAATAAATAAAATAAAATCAGAAATTTTATTTGCTTAAGAGTATCTCTGATCAAACAACATCATCTTAGCGGTTAGTGTTTGTAGAGCTACAAATGCCTCGGGACAGGGTTAATGAGTTTACTGATGCCATATTTGGAGTATATGCCCATTCATGAAACCAAGATTCTCTCGTATGCTTGTACATTCTCAATGCCATTTATGCAATGCACCCTCTTTATCACAGCATTAATGGAGAATTCTTTTTAATTACGTTATCTTTTTTTTTCCTCAGCAGATTTTTTTCTTTTTAATTACGTTATCTTTATTTATTATTACATGTGTGGCCGTATGGGTGCATGGGTTCAGTCTATGGGGAATCGTATTCCTAGCTACGTCCTGGATTCCTAAGTATGTCATTATGGATGAGGATGATCATTTTTTTAATTTTGTGGGTCGTAGCGCAACCCAAGCTGGAATCATATCCGTCGTTATCTTATTTCGCTTTGTGACTGTGTTCAGCCGTGTAAAGATGAGTTCATTTTGGCGTTGAAACATTGATTCTCTGATAAGAAATGATGACACCCGGACCTATTGATGGTTGTTGTCAACTTGTCTCCCTAAGTTTTTGGGCACATCAAAATATTCCTAGGTTTTTTGTTTTTATTTTCTTTTTCTTTTTGAGTATTGATACAGATAGATACCGTGGCTTCTCCACCAAGGAGGACTATTCCAGTGAGAGAAGACTGTGGGTGCCCACAAACAGGGTGCTGCTTTGGAAGGTACATGGGTTCTCTCACTCGGGATAGCCCTTTGCGGAGAACCCACGTTAAGGGTATCATTTTTATTCTTATGTTTTTGGAAAACTGTCTTTCCTCTCGAATATTACATCCAATCTTATAATTACTATCCAGAAAAGAAAATTATTCGATTGTAAAAAAGATAACAACACTGTAAAAGAAGAATGGTGATCGAAGCCTGTGTGATATCTCCTCCCGTGACCACCGACCAGTACAAAACCAATAGCACGAAACCGTTACTTGATTTTGTTTGGATTTGGTTCCCGTTTTATGGAGAACCAACTTTGGAATACTCCTTCTGTTTCATTTTGGGACTTGCAAAGGAAGTGGCATTTAAATTTAGAGGCTACACTTAATAAGACAAAAAGGTCATTACAAGAATTTTCAAGTGTCCCTTATCAAATAGAACTGAAATGACTAATTAGCCTTATTGTTGATAATCAAGATTAGTAATGATAATCAAGATTTGTTGATAATCAAGATTAATGTTGATAATTAATTTTCACTTATCATATGATTCATAACTCTAAAATAGGTTATTAAAAAAATTAGAGAAGAAAAAGAAACTTTTGTGATATTTGTGAAGGTCAATCTCAACCAATTGAAAAATTAACTAACAAAGTGAAGAACGCAAAGATTGAAAATGACTAGGTATACTTCTAAAGTACGTAATAAATCAAATTTTTTAAAATTTAGGAAGAACATACGATTGAATTGAGCTCGGTTTAAATCAGAACTATATATTACGGCCTTAATGTATCAATTACTAATCAGACCGGTTCAATTTTGGGAAAACCCAAAATTTCGAAAGAACATACGGTTGGAATGGAACAAATTACCAACCGTAACTACATGTTGGGAAAAAACCTTAAAAAAAAACCGATTCTGGTTGGTATAATTTGTTCACTTACGAATCCGTAGGGAACTTATTTGGTAACTAATGATTATAAACCAATCAGAATTAACCTACGGTTGGTAACTAATGAATCAAACCAACAGAATTAACCTTACGGTTGGTAAGTCATCTTAATCTCAACCGTACATAACTATTTGATAAGTTGTTAACATTCAGATGATTTACGGTTGGTTAGTTTAATTGAGTTTCAAACCGTGAACTCAATTACGGTTGATAAATATGATCCAAATAAAAACCGAATCAACATATTCTCAAAACTAAGAACTTACGGTTGGTATTTTAGTTTAAACCAACCGTAACATCAACTCCAATCTACGATTGGTTCGTATTGAGTTATTACCAACCGTAACTAGATAAACCAGCAAATTTCAATTTCAATTTTCATACAAAACCCTAATTTTTGATACAAAATTAACTTAAATCCAACACGATAAACTAAAACCCTAACCGGGTTTTTCCAAACATTTTTCAAATCGCCGATTAATCAAGACGATGAAATTTTCGGTTTTTAATGGAGGTTAGGTTGATGGAGGAGAAGAGAAGATGAAGAAGAAGAAAAAAAACGATTTGATTTTTTTTTTTTTTCATTAGGTTTAAAAAAAAAATTGATTTGATTTTGGTTGATTTAAGGTGAAAGGGTAATCTAGTCAATCTACACCCCCTATAGGACACCCCCTAACCAATAAGAGGACATTCCTATCACACTTGCCGCCCCTCTACCATTTCTTGCCGCCCCTATACCAAGATTGTTCATTTTAGATGATG